>JAJLQT010000022.1:600000-927273 GCA_024516245.1 Peziza echinospora | reverse complement strand
GAGATTCAATGAGTCTTATAAGGAATTATCATAAATTATATACCCGTTATAGCAATCGTTTTACAAAGCTCCGCTGATTATAAGGAAAGGTATATTTCTAGTCTTTTATTATAACGGGAAGCGTCGGATATCCGACCGTTATAATCCCCTTACGTCGGATCACATATAGTTATAACGTTGGCCTACTTAATGACATTCATCTTATAAGGGAACCCTCCGATACCACCTCCGTTATAACAATCACTCTCCGTTATAACAATCACTCTCCGTTATGTGCCGTTATAACGCGCACAGTCGGACAGCCTCCGTTATAACGGAAATGGTCCGAGATCCGACGTTATAAGACGCAGTTTGCCTTTTTGCCGTTATGACCCTTATGACCCTTATAAGGGACGAAAGGCAAACACCGTTCTTGCTGATGAGCTTCGTCGGTCATTCGTTCGGTTCGGAGGGTTGTCGCCAAACGTTCGGCTTGTTCCCTTGTAATGTTGGTTGGCCGAAGGGGCGCGGAGTGGGTGGAGCCTGCCCTGGAGATGCGGTTCCTGTCCTTAAGTCTTGCGAGTGCTGAGAGGGCGCGAGATTCGGGCCTTGGGATAGGGGTGTTTGCTGCCGCCCCTGAGTGGATGATGGTATCACCATCTTGGTCTTTTGCTTCTTCTTCCTCCGATGAGGTGCTGTATACTGGGCTGGGTGCGTCCTCAATCAAGGGGTGGGGACGCCTGGGTTGTGGACGTTGTGGCTGTGGGTGGGTGATGGCCACCATTGCTTCTGAGTTTTCCATTTGTTCGTCTCCTCCCATGAGAAGACCTGATCGGTGGGTGCCGGGGAGACGTCCGTGGTTCGACATCTTTTGATGTTGATGATGATATCGTGGTAGGTAAAAGACTTTAGCGTTGTAATGTTACGGTTCACTTGATGAATCGACTTATTCGCGGAAGTACCGAGTACTAAGAGGTGCGATGAGATATTCACTAAGTACAAAGTACTAAAGATGCGATAATCCGATATAAGTGTAAAAGTAGATAGATACTTAGAACAACGCTATTCGCTTGTCCTTCTAAACTACGTGGGCGGTCGGGTATATATAGCCGACCGGCTGCTAAACGAAATACATGATAGAAAATAAGAATTAAACGCGGGGAGTCCTTTTGACCCTGAAAACCATAACTACCTCGCTTTACGGCTTCAGCCACAAAGCGGGGTAGTTGCCTGACAAATCCAACTAGAGATGCGGCTAGAACTTTATAGAAATCCAACTCCAAATATAGCTGCCTAACTAGCGTGTGGATGATCAGTCCGTGTCACGGTTAGTCCCCGGTCTTATGCATTAGAGAGGAATAGGACTAGCTTACCTGACTCCGTGACACTCACACCATATGAGGAAAGGATGATCATCCAACAATTAGCTTGGAAAATTATCCAGAATGATCTAGACCATTATCCAACATGGGTACAAGATTACTCATACATGGTGGAAGTGATGACATCACACCAATTTCCAAGCACTCAAACATCCTTAGCCTACAACAAGGCATACAACAAGGTTATAGATTACACAGAGAGTGGACAACATTACATACAGGCTAAAAATGATTTACATTATCAGCTGAAGTCCACCATATCAGTAATCAATCTTCTAACTATAGAAGAAAAAGCAGTAATAGAAAACTGGTATCAAATTCTATTGGAGCTTCAAACCACATATCACTCACTATACCAAACTCTCCCTACACAACTCAACAATGACATCACCATTGCCTTTAATCACATACACAGATTAAGGGCCACCATCAATGCTGAGAAAAAGGAAATCCATTCCTATTCCACTACAGTAGAGTCAGAGTTTGATATTGAGGCTGAGTTCCCTGAAGTCTACCCCTCAGAGAAGCCAACAGAATTACCCCCACTAAGAGATATTAATCACAACATTAATATCAAAGATGAGTCAATTACTTGGAGACCTAGACCAATAAAGCAGAATGCTAAATTCATGCAAGCCTTGCATGAAAAAATTGACTCAGAGCTGAAATCAGGCAGAATCATAGCATCAAATGATCCATCATCATGCTGCATGTTTACAATTCCTAAGCATGACAAACCAGATCAGCCTAGATTTCTGCTAGACCTGGTTGATAGGAATAATAACACCATTAAGGACAACACACCACTTCCCAACCAGGATGAAATTAGAAATAGAGTAGCATCACACAAATACAGATCAAAAATAGATTTGACTGATGGCTATCACAACATCAGAATAAACCCTGACCATGAAAAGTACACATCATTCAGTACCCCCATGGGACAATTTAGAACAAGAGTCATGCAACAAGGAGATTGCAATGCACCTGCCACTATGGTAAAGACCATGAGTCACATATTGAGACCCATGCTAGGCAGATCAGTTGCAATCTATTTAGATGACATCTTTATCTACAGCAATACTTGGGATCAGCATGTGAAAGACTTGAGACAGTTACACAACATCCTAAAAAAGGAGAAGTTTTACATCAACAAATCAAAGTCTCAGATTAACCCCAAAATAATGCAGATCCTAGGAGTCATACTCACAGAGAAAGGCCTAGAAGTGGATCCAACCAAGGTAGAAATGATTTCTAAGCTGCCAATCCCTGGAAACAGGAAGGAGCTCCAGGAATTTAATGGCATGATCATCTATATGAGTCAGTTTCTTCCTAAATTAGCTGATATCATGGCTCCACTTTCTGAACTAGCAGGGGCTACTAAAGATTGGTCATGGACCCCACTTCACACTGAGTCATTTACCCAAATTAAAAAGCTACTTGACTCACCTGCAATCCTCAGACCACTTGATTACAATTCAAATGACACCATATACCTTGTCTGTGATGCAAGCAGAGTAGGTGTGGGTGGATGGATTGGCCAAGGACCCACCTTGGAACAGGCTAGACCTGCTAAATACTTTAGCAAAAAATTCAATAGTGCACAAAGCAGTTACTCAACAACAGATCAGGAGCTCCTTGCTATTGTTGCTGGGGCTGAGTATTTTGGCACTAAATTAACAGGGGTAAAATTTAAAATTGTGACTGATCACAGTGCATTACTCACAATTATGAGTAATAACAACCTATCAGGCAGAAGAGAAAGATCTAGGAGGATCTTATCCAGATTGGACTTTACTATAGAACATATTAAGGGAGAGAGCAATAAGATAGCAGACCAGCTGAGTAGAATGTATAAAGAGGGTACTCCCTACCCTCTCTCAGAGTTTATTTCAGATTCAGCAGATCAGCCAGAACCCTTCAAGCAACACATCTACACAGCAGCTACCCAAGTCCAACCTTCTACTACTACTACTACTCCACCAACACCAACACCATCACCACTACCAGAAGTAAGTTCCCAAATGTCTACTAAGAACATGAAGGAACCCTCTAACACAGTCAAGAAAATGTCTTATGCACAAGCAGCAGCATCAGCAGCACCAGCAGCAGCAGGACCCTCCACCTGCCACTGCAGGTCCATCAATGGCCCAAGGGCCATCCTCTGGCACCAAACTGGGTGCCCCAACAACACCACCAGGGACTTCCAGGAGGAGTCCCAAGAGCTCCTGGATGAGGAGTTCCCAGAAACTGAGTGGGAGCAATGGGTGATGAGGAGCAATGACTCTGAGGAGAGTCAGTATGAGGAAGAGGAGGAGCAAGACTGGAGTGAAGTGGAAGAGCCAACTCTTCCATCTCAAGAGGACCTCGACCTACTCAATGAAGAGTGGGAAAGGACCACCCTCTCACACTGGGAAAGTGTGAGAGCCAACAGGGCCTACAATGAGGCCAGGGGACCCAACTCCCCTGCCCTCTCCACTGGCTCCCATGGAAATGAGGACCCCACTCACCATGGAATCTCTTGGGCCCAGGAGCAGGCAATCAGGGACAGCAATGTCACTGATTGTCCTCCCTGGGACTCCCCAAACCAACAAGTGATGCCTGCTACAAAGGCCCCTGGGGATGCCACCATTGGCTGCAAAGCCACCACAGTGCTCCCCCACCAGCAGCCACCACCACCACCAGCATCACTGGGCACCATGCCCACCTACACCTCCTCCTCCTCCCAGCTTCCCCAGAAGCTGGCACAACTCCCTCCTCTGGATACCACCATGCCCCTCAGCATGGAGATCTCCCCTTCTCCTGAGGGGTATAAACCAGTGGAGCCAAAACCAGTCCCCTGGGCTGCCCTCAGCAAAAGGCACCCAGAACACCACCTCCTCCCCCAATGGCAATGCAAGGCTATGAGTTGCCAGAAACATGGGCAGGTGGATGAGTTTGGCTGGAAGCCAAACAAGGATGATATCTATCATCCACAAATCCCTTTGTGCCCTGCACCAAACCCATCCTGGCTTTGGTACAAGACCTATGAGAACCACCCAAGGCACCACCTCCTAGATGATTATATGGAGTGTTATGTGCCTAACTGCAAGTGGAAGCACCATAGGAGGCCAGAGGATTTGAAAGAGGAGGAAAAAGACTTGGTTGAGGAATGGAGGAAGAAGGTACATTCTACCAACACATACAAAACTTTTAGACAATGGTACACAGCTAACTCCTTTCTGGACCCAGAAATTTACTCCCTACAAGCAAATGAGGAAGGCCTCTTCTGGGTCTTCCAAAATCTTGTCTGGGAGGGTGATGAAGGGCAGGAAAGGTGGAAACAAATAGATTCTGGGAAAGAATCTTTCTTTGTGAGAGCTGAGGCCAAGTTGGATGTTGGATCCAAGTGGCCTATTGTATTTTTGGATGTATGTGCACCTGGAGAAGAACCTGCTACTCATACCTCCCTATGCAAAGAATACAACAAACTAATGCATGACCCTAGATTTTCTAGTTTAGGTGCTGCATTGAAATTCAATTCTATGACATACAGAAATGGGTTCTATTACATCCATCCCAACAAACAATGCCATAAGGAGAGAGTGATTCTACCTACCAAATGGATGAGAGATGCTAAAGACAGTGATGGAGAACTAGCCCCTTATGATTTAATTGAGAAATTCATTGAATCTAGCCATGAGGAACTAATTCATGCAGGATACCTCAGAACACTACTCCACTGCCAGCACAGCTACTTCTGGAAGGGAATGAGTAACAATATTAAGGAATATTGTGAAACCTGCACTACTTGTCAGAAGAGTAAGTTCTCCACTCAAAAACCACAAGGAGAACTCCACTCACTGCCTGTACCTCTATTCCCATGGCAGAGCATCACCATGGACTTCCTCTCACTCCCAAAGGTCATCACAGATCCACCAAACTCCTACAGCAATACAATTCAGCCAACCACATTTCAGAAAATCTGTCCAATTGTATGTAGGCTGTCCAAATACACCATTCCCATCCTACTACCTGAGAATGTCACAGCAGAGTGGCTAACCAAGTACTATGATTGGTTCATTGCTCCAATACTTGGCTATCCTGAAGATATTGTCACTGATAGAGACCCTATCTTCACCTCTGCACACTGGACAGCATGGGCAGACCTCCACAACATCACCCTCCTCCTCTCAACAGCATTCCACCCCCAGACTGATGGAGAAACAGAAAGGATGAACAAGGTCATTATAGAAATGGCCACAGCTATGAGGGAAGATGGAGAAGAAAACTGGGTGGTTAAGTTACCAAAAATCCAAATTGCTATGAATCTTAGACATGATAGCAGTAGGAAATTCTCCCCCTACCAAATCATGTTTGGCCCTAATTCCAGATTTGGACAAAACCCACATGTCAATGAGCTAGGAATCCCCATGAATACCAGAGCACCATTCATGAAGCCTACCCTCCAACAACAAGCCATCACAAACCTCACCAAAGCCAAAGAATCACAAACTCACCATGCCAACAAACTCAGAAGAAAGACAGAGAAGTACCTCCCTGGTGACTTGGTTTGGCTCTCCACCAGAAATTTGGACCTCTCACTCAAAGGTAAAACAAGACCCAAATGGATTGGACCCTTCAGTATTGTTCAAGCTTTTCCAGACACTGACAATTATGAAGTCCACATAGAAGCAAACTTCAAGAAAATCCACCCAGTCTTCCACAGCAGCCTCCTCAAAAGATACAAGCCCAACAACAACAGAAAATTCCCTGGCAGAGCAGACAAATACCCCTCTGCTGTTGAAGGCTCCAGATATGAGGTACAAGAGGCTATGGAATACAGGTCAGAACCAGGTACAGGAAGGCCCCAATATATGATTAGGTGGAAAGGTTATGAAGAAAAATATGATAGTTGGGTGTATGCTGAAGACATTGACTATCCAGTATTGCTAAAATACTGGGAGACAGGAAATAAAGCAAGGACCTTTAGAAAGAGACCTGGAAATAATACTTCCAGTAGGACAAAGACAATGGGACATATTAATAAAGAGAAGGCTAGAATTCTAGCCATGAAGGAAACTCAGGCTATCCTTTAAGATAGTTGGGGAGAATGTAAGGATAGGAAATTACATACACATGTAACTTCTATCATTACACAGGACAGAGCAGGAACATAGTATTTTCATTATTATTTTCCTTATTATTAATCAACATAGATGTTACTAGAACATCTATGACTCACTTAGCTAGGAGTCACCTACCTCTGACTCACAGGTATGACTCAAGAGATTGAGTCACCTCTGACTCATAGGTATGACTCAACAATTAGATAGGAGTCACCTCTGACTCACAGGTGTGACTCAACATTAAGAAAGGAGTCACTACTGACTCATAGGAAATGAGTCACTTCTGACATCATAGTTAATTTAGTTAAGAGTCACTATGACTCATACAGGCTTGGGACTTTCTATAAAAGAAGCCCATTCCCCCCTTCAGTGAAAGGGCAAGCAACTTAGCAGTTAGCAACAAATACAAGAGTTTACAATGGTTAATTAAGTCTCTCCTCAATCACAAGTGACTTGAAGATATTACAACTATTCAGACTCTTATTTATATAGATATTAAGGCAGCTGTTATTAGTTAGATTCTGGTAATCTAACTAATAGCCACCTTTATACTATACCCAAACTTAAAATACTCTCCTCTTCCGCCGTGGCCTAGACAGCCCCTCTTAATCCTGCCTTGACCAAGTCCCATGCCTAGTACCTTGACCACTCGCCGCTCAGTTATCCTTCCCAACGGTGCCCCAGAACCTGCTCCTGTGCACCCTCTCGACCAAGTCAACACCTACACTCTCGCCATCCTCAACCGCCGCTACCCCTCTCTGATCCACGCCTATCGTCTCCCTTGGCACGGACACAACGGTACCTTCTTCGGCCGTCGAGATCCTGTCACTGGGACCTGGTCATCACAATGATAAACTCCTATAAAAAGGAAATTCCCAGTTTTGCCCGTTTTTCGCTTCTTTATCCCTCTCTTCCATGAAGTGAGGAAAATTACTAGCTCTGTATTGCTGCGGAATTACTTGCAGAAGGCTTAGTGCTATTCTGACGTCACTGGCTTTGTGCCAACAAATGTTTTTTATGGCTTAGTGCCACATAGCGACTGCTTTCAGGCTTTGTGCCATATACTTCTTGTTTCTCTAGCTCTATGCCAATCAAATACTATGTCTTACTGGCTGTGTGCCTTGATGTGTCTTTAACACTGAGGCTTTATGCCACCGTTTGTTTTCTACATAACAGGTCTTCATCCCTGCGTTTCAGCTTTTGTGCTGCCATATTTGCATATTGTACAAGAGAATAGCTCTCATCTCAAGAGGATTAGTTGTGCCCAAGAGATAAAGCCAGATGTGATTAAATTATAATGAATAAGTTACTGACTCGATGATTTCTTTTAATCTCTAGACTCATGTCAAAGTCAAGGACTCTAGAAATGAGCCAACCAAAGTCATCAGGCAGCGAAATACAGCTATTGATTACCTTATGATCAGTAACGATATTGAAATGGAAGATTCAACTACAAATTCAACAGATGCTATTGTGGTAACACCAAAGGATCTCAAAAGACACTCATCCATCGAATGGTTCACTGATTCAGGCTGCACGAGACATGTATATGCAAACAGTGCCCACGTTTTGCGAATACGTTCATTGAACCATGCTCACCGAGTAATGGTGGGTAACGGACAGACCCTTGAAGCGGTAGCGGAATGCGATGCACTCATTTTAGTATATAATTGAAGCACTGAAGAGGTATACAAAATTGAGCTCACGGATGCACTCTATGTCCCGGGAATGATGGCAAACTTAATATCTGTATATCAATTAAATACAAAAGGATACAGTGTCACCTTTGTAGGCGTACCAGAAAGGTGCACAAGGCCAGGAGGAGGCAGGATTTATCATCATATCAATGGATCTGTGCTCATGACTTTTACCATCCAGAACAAGCAGTTGTGCATTGATCTTGGATTTAAGTTACGATTTGGATCTACCAGAGAAGAAATCTTTGCCACCATGGATACAACACCCACTCCAGAGGATGACTGGGAGTCAGACACGGAGATGAACAAAACTGAAGCAGCGTATCTGGCTAAATTACCCATCACCAAGGAAGAAGCCCACAACAAGTTGTGGCACAACAGACTTGGACATGCCCATGCTCGAGTAATAATTCTTGCATGCAAGAGGGGACACATCAGTGATCACCACATTACCAGAAACATTGGTCATTGTCGAGCATGTGCAGAAGGAAAAGGAAAATAAGTGTCACGCCGGTCATGCAAAGGGATTCGTGCACAAGAGATTCTTGAATTGATCCATTCTGACACAGCAGGACCCATTAGTCCACCTACCACCAAAAAACACTTTTGCTACTTCCAAGTGTATGTCGATGATAAATCGAGATAGATCACAGTGGTGCTACTCCGAAAGAAATCTGATACCAGACATTATGTTCTGATGTATATCGCAACAGTTGAAAGATCTACCAGAAAACTAGTAAAGCGCTTTAAAACAGACAACGGAACGTAGTACTCTACCGTGGAACCTGAGCTGAGGGAAAAAAGTATCATACAAGAGAAATCTGCTCTATACACAGCCTCCCAAAATGGAAGCTCAGAGAGAGCGATACGTATCCTGCTTGAAAAGGCAAAATGCCTTATGCATCAAGCAGGAGCACCGTCACACCTATGGGGATATGCTATATGCTATTCAGCGTATATACACAACCAAATTCCATTGCAACCAAACAATTCAAAAAGTCCTTACGAAATTTGAAATGGGTTCCCGCCAAATCTAGACCATTTGTGTTACGGTTCACTTGATGAATCGACTTATTCGCGTAAGTACCGAGTACTAAGAGGTGCGACAAGATATTCACTAAGTACAAAGTACTAAAGATGCGATAATCCGATATAAGTGTAAAAGTAGATAGATACTTAGAACAACGCTATTCGCTTGTCCTTCTAAACTAAGTGGGCGGTCGGGTATTTATAGCCGACCGGCTGCTAAACGAAATACATGATAGAAAATAAGAATTAAATGCGGGGCAGTCCATTTGACCCTGAAAACCATAACTACCTCGCTTATGGCTTCAGCCACAAAGCGGGGTAGTTGCCTGACAAATCCAACTAGAGATGCGGCTAGAACTTTATAGAAATCCAACTCCAAATATAGCTGCCTAACTAGCGTGTGGATGATCAGTCCGTGTCACGGTTAGTCCCCGGTCTTATGCATTAGAGAGGAATAGGACTAGCTTACCTGACTCCGTGACAATTTGTTGGTGTGGGCCTGTACCATGTACGCCATCATTCCCAAAGAGAAGCGAGAGGGCAAGATGGCTAAGAACGCTATCTCGGCTGCTTTTATGGGTTTTGATGGTGATAGTGTGACAAATTTAGTGTTGTAGAATCCTAAAACGCAAAGTAACTTCATTACCGCTGATTTCATCATTGACGAAGGCGATTTCTCTGTGGTCTCAGGAGGAAATTATAAACGGGAAGAACTCGTCATTGGTGAAAAGTATGGGAAAGACAATCTTTCTATGGAACTTGACGAAGGAGAAGATTCAGATTTAAGTAGTAATTCTGATCCCTCAGACCACAACGAACCCCGCCATGGCGATGAAGATTTTGATGATCAACCAGGTTTCAACGACAACGATGAACAAGTTTTGGAAGTACCGTTCGAAAGTGACGGTGAAGACGGCAATCCACCTCCTGGTCCACACCCTCGTCGCTCCGGACGCATTAGACAATGTCCTCAGTGGCTTGAGTTTGAGAACTACATGACACAAGATGAGGAGAGAATATTTTTCAACGATCAAATCACATCTCTCTTTGGAGCAGATCAAACTGAAGATACTGGAACCATGACTAGGAAACAACGTCAGGGAGAACTTAATGATCCAGACAGATATCAGTTCGATCACGCCTACAACCACAAAACAGACTCAAAGCAATGGCGTGAATCCATTGCTAGTGAGGTTGAATCGCTTTTACAGATGAAAGTTTTTGACATAGTCAAATCACCAGAAACTAAGGCGGTAACCACGAAATGGGTGTTTAAACACAAGTTGGCACCTGACGGCTCGATAAGCAGATATAAAACTCGGCTTGTTGCTCGAGGGTTTACACAAACCTATGGAATTGACTACCAAGAGACTTTTGCACCCGTGGCCAAATTTAAATCAATTCGGTTATTAGTGAGCATGACGACACAAAAGAGGGCTGAAGGAGAAAACTGGCGATACACCAAATGGATGTGAAGACTGCATTCCTGTCATGAACCGAGTTTCTAGCCTTACCCAAGACTACCCCGCACCTAGCCACCGCTGGCACCAGCCTCGCTATCAGCCACAGTGGATCCATGTTCACCTGATCCTAAGCCCAGCCGAGTTCAGCTTACTACTAGCAATACTCCACCTCGCCATGTACCTAGTCCACGTCCTAGTCCGTTCCTGGTAACCGTTGCAACACGACAGCCCGCATCCCTGTCACTGCTCGACTTCCTAGTTCGGAATCCAGAAGAAACCACCAGAAGGTTCTAGCATCACGAACCTTCACTGCGCAATAGGTTTCCATATGTTTCCGTCAGTTTCCATTAAGTTCTAGTTGTTTCTATTGCGCAGTTGATTTGTAATTCCCTTTGACTCATGTACCTTGCGCAGCCGCCGCGCAGCCACTGCGCAGCCGCGGTGCTGCAATTCTATTCATGTCTTTCTAGTTCCATAGCTCGAGAAGGATCTTTATATAAGGAGTCCTTTCTCCCTCTCGTCTTGTCTTCTTTTCCTTTCCTCTTCACGCAACAACTTGTCTCTTTCCCTCAGTTGTATCTTAAACAAGTTGTTATTTGAATATACTTTATACTCTCCTCTTCCGTGGCCTAGACAGCCCCTCTTGATCCTGCCTTGACCAAGTCCCATGCCCAGTACCTTGACCACTCGCCGTTCAGTCATCCTTCCCGGCGGTGCCCCAGAACCTGCTCCCGTGCACCCTCTGGACCAAGTCAATACCTACACTCTCGCCATCCTCAACCGCCGCTACCCCTCTCTGATCCACGCCTATCGTCCCCCTTGGCACGGACACAACGGTACCTTCCTCGGCCGTCGAGATCCTGTTACTGGGACCTGGTCATCACACTTTGTTGCGTCGACATAACTGTCTCCGCCACACCAAAGCAACATCACGATGTCTCGTTCTCAAACTCCTCTCCCCCCGCTGGCAACCCCCTGGACCGACTACCTTGCCCTCCTCTCAACCACACAGTTCGTCGCTAGCGACAACCCAAGCCTCCCCAATAACCTCCGTCCTGATATTAGGACAAGCCTCACTAATGCGCACCTTCAAGGTGTTATGTGTGGCACCACCGGAACCTGGCAATCACCAGTAATCCCCAACCTCACTGACGTCGACGAGCTGAGCGCTGCTACCCAGTCACTCTATGCCCACTTCCAATCCGGATTCCACGCTGGTGTACAGACCAGACTCCAAGCCCTAGCACCACCACCACCCGCGCCACGAAACCTGGCCCCAAAGATTGCAGACCCTACTGCCTTCGATGGTACCAGGGACAAATATCGCCAGTTCATCACCCAACTCCAACTGGTTTTCTCCTCCGACCCCACCCGTTATGCCTCCAATGCAGCTAGGATTGCCTATGCTGCCTCTCACCTCTCTGGAGGTGCCCAAGCGTGGTTCAACCCACACATGGACCCAGTCACTGGCCAAGTCCAGTTCCAATCCTACGAGGGATTCATTCATGCCCTCCAAGCAGCCTTTGATGAC
This sequence comes from Peziza echinospora, assembly GCA_024516245.1. NCBI lineage: Eukaryota > Fungi > Ascomycota > Pezizomycetes > Pezizales > Pezizaceae > Peziza > Peziza echinospora. The sequence continues at coordinate 915,084 of JAJLQT010000022.1, read as the reverse complement.
CCTGACGCTGAAGCTACAGCTAGGGAGAAACTTGACAAGCTCCGGCAGGGTAAAAGGGATTGTTCCACCTACCATGCTGAGTTTGTCACCATCGCCACCAAGCTTTCCATGAACCAGAAGGAACAAATTGCTCGCTTCCGTTTGGGCCTTAACAAGGATACTGCAACAGCGCTGTCCTACCAACTCAATGTCCCCGAGACTCTCGCAGCTGTTGCACAAATGTGTATTCAGCTTGACAACAACATTAGACGTGTGCAAAGCCAACACCACACGTCTTCCCAACACCACAACACCACTACTCCCCGAACACCAGCCTCCACCAGTAACTCTACGGCTACTGGTTCACACGCTGGACCAATGGACCTCTCTGCAGTCGAAGTCAAAAGGAAACGAGGTCCTCTTACCCAAGCCGACAAGGACTACCGCCGTGCTAATGGACTCTGCCTCTATTGCAGCGCAAAGGGACACTTTGCAAGTGTCTGCCCCAATAAGAGCCAGAAAGTTAACGCTACCTCCGACGCCTCTGCCCCAGCTGGACCACCAGCAACTGTGCTCTATAGCACTACCGAGACCGCCGATCAGGCAAAAAACTAACTGCCTCTTTGAAGAATGAAGACCCTTCAAGGAGTGCCAGGATGCAACCTGGTGTCTTCTCTCTTGACCCCTCATGTGTTTGTTTTTCTTCTTCTTGTTCGAAATGTTCGTCTGTTTTATCTGTCAATTCGTTTTCTCTTTTACCTCCTGTTGTTTTGCCTGGTACAGGCTTTGTTGTACCTATCGAATCGCCTTCTGCTCGCAAGAGTCGATTGCGAAGATACCGAGTATCTGCTGCTTTGCGTTTGTCTTCTGTTTCTCTTTCAGGTGATCTCGGTTCCGAGTCACCTATGACTTTCAATGCTACTATCAATGATTCTTTGCCTGGAACCTGCATGGTGGACTGTGGAGCCACTTCTCAGTTCATTGACCTTGACTTTGCCTTGTCCTTGAACCTTGTCCTTGATCTGAAACCAAAACCAGAAGACCTCATCGTTGTTGATGGGAGACGCTCGGTTGCTGGCCAGATAACCCACTCTTGTACCTTGAAACTCACCGTCGACCAACATGAGGAAGTTCTTACATTCCAAGTGACAAAATTGGCCGGATGGAACTTAATTCTTGGACGAACCTGGCTTCGCCGCCATAATCCCATGATTGATTGGCAAAAGAACACCATTACCTTTGCGTCTGGTTACTGTCAGGCCCACTGCCTTCCTGTTCGACAAAATACAATCTCCAGCAACCCTCCCAGTACAGTAAATCACAAAATTGCAGTTATCTCCCGCGCTGCCATGAGAGTCGCTGTTAAACAACCCGGTTCAATGATTTGTGTACTCGCCTCCCTTCCAGAAACACCCAGCACTCCCGAACCAGCCTCAGCTCTTGTCCCTCCAGAATATCACGACTTCTTGCCCTTGTTCTCCAAGAAGGAAGCATCATCACTTCCTCCCCACCGATATGTCGATCATGAAATTCCTCTTCTTCCAGGCGCAAAACCTCCTCTTGGACGCATGTACTCAATGTCCGATTCAGAACTCAAGGAGGTCCGAGAATGGCTTGATGAGAACCTTGCCAAAGCATTTATTTGCCCTAGCTCCTCATCCAGCACCTCGCCAATCCTCTTCGTCAAGAAAAAAGATGGTTCCCTAAGACTTTGTGTGGATTATCGTGCCCTTAACGACATCACCCACAAAGACCGCTACCCACTCCCAAGGATTGAGGAAACATTGAACCAGATTCGAGGCTCAAACTACTTTACTCGCCTTGATCTCCGAGCCGCCTTCAACCTCATTAGAATCAAGGAAGGCGATGAGTGGAAAACTGCATTCCGCACCCGATATGGCCTCTTCGAGTTTCTTGTCATGCCTTTTGGACTTACCAATGCCCCTGCCACCTGTCAAAGATTTGTGAACGACACCCTCCGGGAATTCCTTGATGTCTTTTGTGTTGTCTACCTGGATGACATATTGATATACTCCAAAACCCGAGCCGAACACAAAGACCAAGTCAGGAAAGTTCTTGCAAAGCTCTCGGAAGCTGGTCTCTACGTCAAACCAGAGAAATGCGAATTCAGTGTAACAAAGACCACCTTTCTTGGTTTTGTTATCTCCTCAGAAGGTATCGAAATGGACCCAGAAAAAGTTAAAGCAGTAGTGGAATGGGAAACGCCAAAATCGGTCAAAGATATCCAATGCTTCCTAGGTTTTGCCAACTTCTATCGCCGCTTCATTGAAGGTTATTCCCGGATCTGTCAACCCTTCTTCCGACTATTGCAAAAGGATACCCCCTTTGCGTGGTCTTCAGAATGCGATGCAGTATTCTCTTGCTTGAAAACTGCCTTCACCTCCGCTCCAATCCTCCGGCACTTTGACCCAAACCTTGAAACAATCCTTGAGACTGACGCCTCCGACTATGTGGTCTCCGGCATCCTCTCTCAAAAGGTTCCTGAGAATGGCAAATCTGTCCTCCACCCTGTTGCCTTCCTGTCCGAGAAAATGTCACCAGCCGAATGCAACTACGGAATTGGTGATAAGGAACTCCTCGCAATTGTGGTTTGTTTGGAAAAATGGCACATGTACCTTCACGCACTCCCCAAGCCATTTACCATCCTCACAGATCACCACAACCTTGAATCCTTTAAGACCAAAACACTCCTGAATCGACGGCAAGCACGGTGGGCTGGGGAATTAGCGCAATATGACTTTACTATTGTGTTCCGACCTGGCGAAAAGAACGGAAAAGCCGATGCATTGACACGAAGGTCTGGAGACCTCCCTGAAGAGGGGGATGAACGTGCACGACCTGTACGCGCACTAATCCCGTCCTCCAAATTTTCTGACTACTCCTTGTCAGCAGCCTCAATTGGATTCAACAATGAGATCCGCAACCTCCTTGGAACCGACGCCTTGGGAAAATCAATCCTTCTTGCCCTTGAAAACTTTGAAACCAAGCACCCAACAGTTCCCCTCGGAGAATGTACTTACAATGATGGCCTCCTTTATGTCAACAAACTCTTGTATATCCCTGATAACGAAGAACTTCAAGCAAAAGTCCTTAGCTCATGCCACGAACACCCCGCCGCTGGCCACCCAGGCCGAGCTGCTACATATGAACTTGTCTCCCGGAACTACTGGTGGCCCAAGATGCGCAAGACCATTGCACGTTACATTCAGAACTGCGATACTTGCATGAGTATCAAGCCCGCACGACACGCCCCCTATGGACTCCTGAAACCCTTGGAAATCCCAGTCCGCAGATGGAGTTCAGTTTCAATGGACTTCATCACTGGCTTACCTTTGTCTAACGGCTTCGATGCAGTACTGGTAGTAGTTGACCAACTTTCCAAGATGGCTCATTATATTGCAACTACAACCGAGTGCAACTCCGAGACCCTTGCCAGACTCTTCATGGACAACATCTTCCGCCTTCACGGTCTTCCTGACTCTATTGTTACCGACCGTGGTACCCAGTTTACATCTGAGTTTTCCAGGTTCCTCTGCAAGCTCCTTGGAATTCAACAGAAGCTTTCCACCAGCTTCCATCCCCAGACCGACGGCCAAACCGAAAGAGTTAATGCAATCCTTGAACAATACCTTCGCGCCTACTGTAACTACCAACAGGACAACTGGTCAGAACTCTTGACTATGGCCGAGTTTGCATACAACAACACCCTTTCGGCAACCACCGGAATTACGCCCTTCTTTGCCGTCTACGGACAACAACCCCGATACGAAATCCTTGCCAACCCTGCAGTTCCATTGCCAACCCCGGAAGCACTCAAGGATTATGCCGCCAAACTCAGCCTGTTGGACAAGCATCTGCAGGCTGAAATATCCTGGTCCCAGGCGATTCATGCAGAACAAGCCGATCGACATCGCCTTCCCCCACCAGCATACCAAGTCGGCGATGAGGTGTGGTTACTCAGACGACACATCCACACCACTCGCCCATCAACCAAGTTGGACTTTAAGCGCCTGGGAAAATTTCGAATCCTCCAGAAAATCTCCAGCCACGCATATAAGCTCGAGCTTCCTGCATCTATGAAAGTACACCCAGTCTTCCACGTCTCCCTCCTGGAACCTGTTGCAACAGACCCCCTAGCCGGCCAAGTTCAACCTCCTCCTCCTCCTGTTATTGTTAACGAAGACCTAGAGTGGGAAGTTGAAGATATTCTTGACTCCAAACTTGTCCGACGTCAACTCAAGTACCTTGTCCGTTGGGTTGGATAGGATCATCCTACCTGGCAACCAGCAAGCGACCTCGAAAACGCCCCAGCAATTGTTAGGCGCTTCCACACAGCTTACCCACGAAAACCAAGACCAGAAAACCTCCCCGCACCATGAGTGGATCTTGGTACGACCCGATCATCATCGACAACGACCTTGAACCAATCCAAGAAAGATCGCTGGAGCTCTCCTCTAGAAGGGGGGCTACTGTCATGAACCGAGTTTCCAGCCTTACCCAAGACTACCCCGCACCTAGCCACCGCTGGCACCAGCCTCGCTATCAGCCACAGTGGATCCATGTTCACCTGATCCTAACCCCAGCCGAGTTCAGCTTACTACTAGCAATACTCCACCTCGCCATGTACCTAGTCCACGTCCTAGTCCGTTCCTGGTAACCGTTGCAACACGACAGCCCGCATCCCTGTCACTGCTCGACTTCCTAGTTCGGAATCCAGAAGAAACCACCAGAAGGTTCTAGCATCACGAACCTTCACTGCGCAATAGGTTTCCATATGTTTCCGTCAGTCTCCATTAAGTTCTAGTTGTTTCTATTGCGCAGTTGATTTTTAATTCCCTTTGACTCATGTACCTTGCGCAGCCGCTGCGCAGCCACTGCGCAGCCGCGGTGCTGCAATTCTATTCATGTCTTTCTAGTTCCATAGCTCGAGAAGGATCTTTATATAAGGAGTCCTTTCTCCCTCTCGTCTTGTCTTCTTTTACTTTCCTCTTCACGCAACAACTTGTCTCTTTCCCTCAGTTGTATCTTAAACAAGTTGTTATTCGAATATACTTTATACTCTCCTCTTCCGTGGCCTAGACAGCCCCTCTTGATCCTGCCTTGACCAAGTCCCATGCCCAGTACCTTGACCACTCGCCGTTCAGTCATCCTTCCCGGCGGTGCCCCAGAACCTGCTCCCGTGCACCCTCTGGACCAAGTCAATACCTACACTCTCGCCATCCTCAACCGCCGCTACCCCTCTTTGATCCACGCCTATCGTCCCCCTTGGCACGGACACAACGGTACCTTCTTCGGCCGTCGAGATCCTGTTACTGGGACCTGGTCATCACAATTCCTGTGCTCTGAAATCGACTACAATGTCTATCTTGAGCTACCTGATGGCTTAAAAGAGGTATCTGCTCTTTTGGAAAGATTTCCGGAGCTTAAATCACAAATACAAACAACTACCAATCCAGTCATAAAGCTTCAAAAGGCACTATACGGCTTGAAACAAAGTCCGCGACTCTGGTATCAGCGTCTGACCAAATACCTGGATACAAAGCTGGAATGCGTCAGATCTGAGTATGATTACACGGTCTTCAAAGCAAATGAACACATCATTGCGATATATGTTGACGACTTGCTTATCGTTGGGCTTGATAATGCAGCTCTCTATGATATTAAGGGACTATTATCAATAGAGTTTAAAATGACAAACATGGGAGAAGTTAAGTTTTTCCTTGGGCTTCAAATAATGCTAAAAAGCAGTGAAATTTATATCACTCAAAGCCATTACACCAAACGAATTCTCGAGTTATTTGGAATGCAAGATTGTTTGTCGCGAGAAACTCCGCTTGTTAAGCTGTTACCAGCAACTGCGGATGACAAAACTCACGATGTTTGCAATCAACGAGAATATCAACGAGCTATTGGAAGTTTGATGTACTTAATGCTAGGTACTTGACTAGATATTGCATTTGCTGTGTCGCATCTAAGTCGCTTCTGTGCAAATCCATCAAAAGTTCATTGGCAAGGTGTTAAGAGTCTATTTCGCTATCTGAAAGTAACCAGCAACTATGGTTTATGCTACGGCGGAGAAAGAAAGGAAGCCTTGCCCAGCTATGCCAGAGAGGAAATGAATCAGTTTAAGGAAGGAAAATGAGTTTCGGAGATCTAAGGTTTCACAGATGCGGATTGGGCATCAAGTGCCATCGATAGGAAGTCAGTCAGTGGATATATCTATTTCCACGGAGATAATCCAGTATCATAGTGCTCAAAGCGACAAACGTTTGTAGCCACATCCACGATGGAGTCCGAATATATGGCAGCTGCACATGCAGGAAAGGAAGGAATCTGGTTATCATCCTTTCATGATGAGCTCATCGGAAACATGAAAGAAAAGGATAAAACCTGTGTACACATTTTTACAAACTCGCAAGCACCTCTCAAAGTGGCACTAAATCCAGGAGATCACCCGGGAGCAAAGCATACTGATATTGGTTTTCACTTTTTACGAGATTGAATTGAGAAACAACAAATCAAGCTGTCATACATCAAAACCAACGATATGGCGGCCAATTGTCCCACAAAACCCTTGGGAGTTACAAAGTTCAATCACTGTATCGGAATAATTGGTTTAAAGAATACTTCAGAAGTTTCAGAGGATGATTAGTTCAATAAGTTCTTGCATAAGTTTTTCAATTCTGTTTCAACCAATTCACCTTGCCACCTCTTGATTTACTTGTTTTTTCTTTCATTCTTATAATCATTATCATTTGTATTTACTCATCAGTTGTTTAAAAGACGTATGTGTCTAACTAATGGCGAGAGATACGAGAAGGAGGAGTGTTGTATATAGATCTCGTACTTGCTTAGATTAGATTAGATGCATAGGACCAATGGGGGTTAGCCCTATTGGTCAGGTGACCCACACACACACACACATGCAGTTAGCCTGCTTGTGAAGCCCACCCTTGCAAGTTTCACTTCAACAAAGATTGAAGCAAGCAACACTACGTGGGCGAGATAGCAATTAATAATAAGGTACCTATATATGGTAAGTAGGTAACCTCTTTTCTGCATCGGATTCATCCTTCCTACCTGATCGATCATGGTCAATTATCCTCCGGATCCATCAATGGTGTAATAGTGCGAGATCATGATCAATGCAATTGCAATTGCAAGGTATCACATCACATCACATCATATCAGATCCACAGATCAGATCAGATCTATATCTCCATATATATATTTGCATTCCTACAAAAACACCTTTTTTTTTTTTTCGGATCCGGATCCGGAGGTAGTTTACCATTTCAATTAATTAATTACTGGGCCAATTATAAATTATATATATAAAATCGGTGATGGGTACCGGTGATTACTTATAATTAATTATAAATAACGTTAACGGTAATTAAAATACGTTGTATATATACATATATATGCTCTAGATCTTATATAACATGTACATGTATATAACTACAAGGAAAAGCCAAAAGCCAACATATTTACACCATTGCCAGATGCCAGGCTGTAATTTCACGTATACCGGCATAAGTCCGTCCGGATCCTATATATCGATGCATATGCATCTCAAGAGATCTACATCTCCAGACAAAAATCTAAACATGTTTTTTTTTTTTTTATTATTTATTTTTTTTTAAAAGAAATGTCCAAGACATCTAATTATAATTCAGGGAACGCTAGCTACCTATGTACAGCTGCATGCGCATATATATATATATATGTGGTGCGGTTTGTTTCTGTATAAGAAAGGTTAGTAATTTAATTTGGGGGTCGAATCCAGTCGGATCCATCGGAAATAACTACGTTTAAAATTTCTTTCTCGCATGTACAAAAAAAAACAAAAAAAAGAAAAAAAGAAAGAAAAAAGGCATGAGCTGAGAGCTGAGGTACAGTACTTACGCTTGAGGAAATGCACATGCCTACTTCTTGGATATGACATGTGTTATCTACATACCATGTAACGAGACCGTATCTCATGCAGTACTCTATAGCTACCGTAGCTAAGGAATATCAATTGGCATCCAAGACCGCGATCTTATAATTATAATACAAAATGTCGGTGTCAGAACCGCTTTGAAAAAAAAAAACATAACCTCTTTCTTTGACCCCACTTTTACGCCAAAAGTATACTTTTTTTGTAAATCCAATGATCCAGGATAGTACTGGCTTACTTATGACCTAGTTACGTACTGTTTTATATGCCAATTAATTATGATACGGTATAGCCATACGTAACCGGTACCTTAGGTAGGTAGTGTATACCCGGGTCTTTCAAATCGGCCATTCAGAGTTTTTTTTCCAACCCAGAAACATGACCCCCCTACGACCTCCCAAACTCCTCCTCCCTCCTCCCCATCCTCTCCACCTCCCCCCTCAGCCTCCCGCTAAACCCCTCAAACGCCCCCTCCCCACTAAACCGCTCCTCCCGATACGTCCCCACGCTCCGCACCCTCCCCTCCGCCTCATCCCACGCCCACACATCCCACACCTCGTGCGAATCAAAATCCCCCGCGCCCTTCCACTGCGCAAACTCCTCGATCGGCCGCCGGCCCACCTCCTCCCCCGCACCCCCCACATCCAGCCCAGGCCAGAACGACACGACCCGCTCGGTGTACGTGACATACTCGTGGCTCGACAGCGAGGGGAGGTCCTGGTCGAGATACCCCACCACGCTGCGCGCGTACATGTCCATCGCGTGCGCGGCGGGGTTACACGCCAGCGTCTTGCAGAGAATCTCCTGCGTGAGGTTCACGCCGCGGAACTGCGTGCCGACCCCCGCGGCAGCCTCGCTGTCTGTGTACGCTGCCTTGATGCCGAGTAAGATCCCCGGGGGTTGTAAGGGCATGGGCGGGAGGAGGAGGAGGTTGCCGGAGGTTGTGGGGGGGCGCGGGAGGGAGTACATGTGCAGGAGGGTTTTGAGGTAGGCTGGGTCGGCGCGGGGGACGGGGTCGCCTTCGTTGATGAAGCTGAGGAGGTGGTTGGAGGGGTCTTGCATGGTGAGTTTTACGCTGGCGTCGGGGAAGGGGGTGAGGAAGGGGGGCGCGCCGAAGGTGATGCATTGGATGGAGTGGAAGCCTGTGGGGGGGGGGTGTTATTGTTAGCCTCGTTATTGTGGGGATGTGAGATGTGTGGGGTGTAAGTGCTCACAGGCCCAGATTGTGTCTTCCCACCCCGCGAGATTCAGGAACTTTATGCGCGAAAAGACGAACCAGAGGAGTCCTGCCACCGCGCCGCCTGTTATTTTGATATATCGTCAGCCACAGAAGACCTAGATAGTGGGAAAGGCATGGCATGGCATACCAGCAGAATGCCCCGTCAGCAGCAACATGGGCCTCTTTTTCCCCTCGGGCTTCCGCGCAGGATACCCCATGACCTTCTTGAGCTGATCCACCACCCGCTGCGCCATCAGGTCCTTCACCTTGAGGAGCCCGCTATGGCACAGCGTCCCCCGCTCGCCAGTCAGCTGCGACGCATCGACCATCTCGCAGTCGAAATTCACGAGCCAGTCCATCCACGTGCGCGACCCGCGGATGGCAATCACGACCGTGCCGTCCCAGTCCCTCTCGCCGGAGGATTCAGCCGTCTCAATCACAAACTTGATGTCGGTGGGCTTAAACATGCCCGCCCGCGAGCGCGGCAGCCGCTCCTCCGCCGGCGCGGACTCCCCGCCGCCCCCGAGCGTGCATGTAAACGACGTGCCGCCGTCGTCGGGCCGCACGCGGACCTGGTGCGCCGCCGCGACGGCGAGGCGGATGGTGTCGGGCATGGCGCGCTCGACGGACATGTCCCAGCCCTCCTCGACGGGTGGATAGTCCTCGCTCACCATCTGGCCTGTGCGGAGGTCGTAGCCGTTGGTGATGTGCGGGTTCACCCAGTGCAGGTTCGACGGCCAGCGGGAGTTTGCATACTGCTCGCCCCTGCTGCGCAGCTCGTCGACGGAGATCTCGTCGAGCCGGTCGCCGCCGGTGTCCTCGGAGGCGTCGATGGCGGTCTTGATGGCGTCGAGGGTGCGGACTGCGTGTGCTGCCGCGAGGGAGGCGCCGCCGGAGACGGCCACGGCGGCGAGGCTGGCGTCGAGCGCCTGGATGGAGGTGAGGACGGCGGGGGGGAGGGGGCTGTTTGCGGGGAAGCCGGGGGCCGCGGCGGTCGCTGTGGAGCCGTGGGCGCTTCCTCCCGCGGCAGCCGCGCTTGTGCCGGCGACTTCGAGGGAGGTTGCGGTGCTGGAGCGGATAGAGTGGTGTTTGCTGAATAGCGAGGGGAGCCGGAAGATGGACCTGCGTTTTGCTTTTGGCGTGGTTTTTTGCATCTTGAGTGTCGTGAAGGTTTTGCTTATTGGGGATTCGGAGGTGAGGTTTGGTTCATCGAGGCCATCCTCATCTCAGCTCTATAGATCTGCGCCACACTATGTCGTACGCAGCGCATCACTCACACATCAGATTGATCTGCCTTATCGATCGCGATATCGACATCAGTCATCGACGGTGCGACATAGCTAGGTGGTATCGTTACACAGGGCTATGCCTGCCTACCTGCTGCGCAATGGCACCACCTCTCCTTCGGAATCCACAACTCCGGCGCCCGTGATGCTGATCTTGCACCACGTGGGGCAGGGATACGGCTACTCGAGTACATCACCATCCAATCACTCCATATCCCCCACCGCGACTCACTCCCTCCATCTCCCTCGCACATCCGCAGACAATGGCCGCCCCCGACCCCCCCCTTCGGGTCCCCTGGACCCCCGCCGGCGCCGACACCCCCTCCCTCATCCGCGGCCTCACACACATCTACTGGGCCGGCGTGGAGCTCGAGCTGCGCATCATGATCCTCGCGCTGGCAGAGCTCATGGCCGTGTGTCCGGAGGAGATTGCCGTCGAGGCGATTCCGTATAAGCCGCATCCGAAGCGGATGGAGTATTTTGCGGGGAGGTGGGGTATGTATGATTCCATTGCAATGGGATTTGTGGGGGTTTTTTTTTTTTTTTTTTACACATGATGATGTGGCTTATACATATGTGTGGACATGTAGCTAAAGTAGATCTAACGGCGGCGGAACACGAGAGGGTGAGGGAGACGTTCAGGAGGGCGTCGAAGGGTGGGTACTTACATCCCATCCTATAATTATACTTCGCTCAGTTGACAGCTTGGCGAAAAAAGGCTAAAGAACACCCACGCTAATCATAACGTAACATCTAGACTCCCACTCCCGGCCACTGATTGAGCGCCGCGCGAAACAGCTTATCCAGGGCGCTGGTATGTCTTTTTTTGAACTAGTATTTTGATGATGATGATGATGATGATGAAATAAAGAGTTTATGGAATTAATTGGCCTGTAACTACGGTAGGATGGCTCGACATTGACTTTGTGCACAATGATCGGCCGCTGCAGTATCCGTCGATGGCGGGGAGGCCGAAGGGTATGCCACCTATCAATGGTCCCGATATCGGCACTACTAATACTGAACTACAGTCGCAAGCATCGACAACGACAGCGTGCTCCAGGCGCTGCAATGCAGCATCTGCCGCAAGTGCATCAGAAGCCCGTTTTTCGAGTGTACAGAGGGGTGTCTCGACCTGTATGTACCTCCCTTGAAGAATACCCAATCAATTGACACTGATATCTCCCAGAGAATCCCCCAAGAACCACTACAAATGCACCCCCAACCCCACAAACCCCTCCGCAAACATCACCCACCTCATCCCCCGCCTCCAGCCCACGCCCTTCCGGTCCTGCTCGACCTGCACCACCACCACGACCACGGCAAACGCGGCCCCCGCATCCCCCCCACCCCACCCCCGCGCCCACCTCAAAATCACCTCCTCCACAAGCGACTACGACTCCCCCCGCGCCGCCTGCGTCGCCTTCAGCCGCGAGCTCGACGCCCTCGAGGACCTCGCGAGCGGGCGCGCCGGTGCAATCGCGAGTCTCGCTGCGATGGTGGCGATGCGGGTCACGCGGGGGGGGGTGCGGCGGCGGTTTCTGCCCGCGGGGAACGTGCACCTGGCGTACCGCTTCGGCACGCTGGTGGTGGAGAGTGGTGTTCCGCAGTAGGCTTGACCCTGTCGTTACCCTGAACACTGACTGGCTGACTTCCCCAGTTCTCAAGGCGGCGTCCTCGCAACGACACGCGAGCCCCAGCAGCTACTCTTTACGCCGTACACCCAGCACACCTCCATGCTTACGGGGGAGAATGATATCCCACTCACACACACCCCCAAGCTCGCGCTCAGCCCCTCGCGGCACGTCTTTACAAAACCGCAGGATCCCCGAGATGCTGCCCGCAGGGTTCTTGCGGTCGTGAAGCAGGTTTGCGCGAATCCCCTTGGTGGGGGGGGTGTCCACGAGACGGATGATATGGATACTACCCTCCCCCTCCCCCTCCCCGCACTCCTCGCAGCAGCAGCAACGGCATACGCGACCCACAACCCGCTCCTCCCGCTGGCCACGAAACGCGCTGCGCTAAATGCTTCCGCGGGGGAGATGCTGCGGGTGGTAAAGAGGTTGATAGGCGGGGATGTGGAGAGCCAGATTCGGGTGATTTCAGAGACGTTGATGATGGTGAGGAAGGGGGGGGGAGGGGGAGGCGTGGATCTCACATGGCACCCGCTCCACAACAACTGCCAGCGCTTCTGCAACGCGCTGCTGCACGCCGAGCGGGACTTTTGCACCGCGGAATATATGGAAGGATCACCATCACCGAGACACTACACCCACTCCTTTGCCGGCGCGACAACATTTCCCCTCGCCCACAAATCCGGCGATCTCCGCCGCAGCGAAGACCTCCCCGCATACCTCACCACCCTGCACCCCACGACCTCGCTCCTCACCTTCTCCCTCACGCGCAAGCTCTGGCGCGGGCCGGAGCTGGCAAACATGGCGCTCGACCCGACGCTGTTTGTGTCGTGCGGGATGGCGTGCCACCACGTCACGTCAGAGTTTGAGAGTGTGCGGAGGAGGACGGACGAGGTGATTCGGTTGTGTGACCATGTGCTTGGGGACCCGTTTAGTGGGGTGGCGGTGCTGGCGGGGCATTTGGAGAGGGGGTGGGAGGGGGGGATGGATGGTGGGGGGAGGCTGTGGGGTGGTGCGGGGGTGAGGAGGATGTGGTGCGAGAGTAGGATCCGGGCGGTCGTGGGGATGGATGTGTTTCTGAGCTTTGCGGGGGTTGTGGCGGGGGTTTCTGACCAGCTCTTACGCGAGGGGGGGGGGGAGAGGAAAGTGGTGGCGAGGCCGAGTGGGGGGTGTGGGAGGGCGGTGATGGAGAGGGGGCTTTTAGTGCCTGGTGGGGATAAGGCCGAACCGGTAAACTTGTGGGATAATCCGGGCATGGACATGTGGGAGATGCAGCCCACTAGGCTCCCGAGTGGGGTTGTGCGCAAGAGGGTGGCGTGTATACGTGTGTGGCGGAGCGGGGGGGGGAGGGAGGAGAGGCGGACGTGGAGGAGGTGCAAGTGCGAGTATTGCGTGTTGAGTGATGAGGAGGTTGAGGCGGCGAGGAGGGCGTAGTGGGGGAGTCAAGAACGGCATATGGAGTACGCACGTGTGGTAAAACATCTTGTAAGGATAGTACCATGTTATAATCATAAGAAAAAGAAAAGAAGTAGACGTCGATACCAGAAAAAAATAAAAAGTATTGACGTAATGAACTTCCAGCTGAATGCGTGTGTGTGTTGCTGGACACTACATGAATCAGAAGAGAGGTCGTTCTCGGCAAGTCTGTCTGATCCATGAGACAATCATGCCAGGTGCCGTTGACGGCGATCGTGTGAGGACAGAGCCGAGCAACAAAGCCTACGATGATAGATGGATGATGATGATCCCCAGGCTACTCCTGGGGAGGGCTACATACTTACATGGTAAGTACTTACCTAAGTACCTACATCAGAACCTCCAGACGGCTCTCTTCCCAATCCGGAAGTATGCCAGCCACCCTTCTTCCCAATGCGGTAGTCCCTCCATCCAACCTCCCGTGACAGATTGCCCCCCCCCCCCCCCCCCCGACAGTTTCTGCCCGACCGACTACCTCAAATCTCTGGGGAGTCATGACACCCACAGTCGATTGCAATGGCGAGCTCGTTGCCCGAGGACAATGGAGTCCCCTGTGGTTTGTAGCGTAAGTACCTAAGCTAGTAGTAGCTGTAGTCATAACATGTATCCCAGGATGCTTTAATGTGTTGTCCAGCTCGCGAGTACTCGATGAAGGAAACTAGGTACCTGGTTCATATATGTTACCTTCGAATTTCATCCTAATTCTTGTCCTGACTGAGAATTATAATCTACCACCATATATATGTATTTAGAATGCATGATTTTGGTTTACCCCCTTGCGGTCCTGTATATAAGGTAGCTAGCTACCTCTGCTGCTTAGGTAGGTAGGGAGGGAGGAAGGGAAGTAGGTTCGTACTCTTTACCGTTCCGAACCGAATTCGCGAAGGTGTTATCGACGCGAGGTATGGCACGAGACTGGGGTGGTATCTAGTCTGCTGGTATAACCCATACCCTCGACGTGACTACTAAGGGGCCTTGGAGTCTTTTTGCCCGCCTGGGGCCTGCAATTGGGTTTAAATTTCTTGTGCTCGGATATCGATTCTCATAAAGGAAAAAAGGAAATACCTAAGCTTGGTTTGAGAGAGACTAGAAATGTGGACAAAGCCAATTGCAATAAGCCGAACGGTGCCAGTGAGCGAAAAGTACTCACGGATGGTATGTATTCTCGCGAAGGAACGAGCTCAGGCTCTGCTCCCAAATCTAAGTACTTAAGTATGTATGTATCTACAGGACCCTAGGTCCGAATCTCGCTTCACTTGTCAAATCTGGAACCCCCCTTTTCCGACTCCCTGCCCTGCCTTGCTTCTCTCCTGACACTACAATGATTCTACTTTACGTAGATCTAGGATATTATCGAGGTGATCTACCTACCTAGTCAGCTAGCTGGTACCCCATACTTACCATACCATACCATACCCTCGACGTGTGGCTAGGGAGGGGAGCGGCCTTGCAATTACATGCACTCTTGACATGTGCCCGGCCGGCCGGGGGGGGGCCTTGGGTTTTCTCTAGCTTGCAGTGCTCGGATCCTCATCTCGCGATCGAAGGGAAAAAATATAATTGGTGGGAGATTTATATTGAGGCTGGAAACGTACGAGGGTAGGTAGTCAGGTATTGCCCCATTTAGAAAGAAAAAAAAAGAATGACGCTCAACGAAAATTCGAATTCCCACGTAACTACGTGCTGATTGATACCAAAGTACTTGAGTAGCTAGGCATATGGAATAATGGTTTACACATCATCATCATTAATATATTCCCAATATTTGTTCATCAATGGATCGATCTGGTCTAACTAACCAATTTGCAGATGGCCATACGCAACGGATTCAAAGATTCTGAAAAAAAAACCCTCGAGGGGGGGGGATTACTAGTGACAGCTTATATGCTTATACATCAGGGGGAAATGATTGTGATTAAGCCACCTAGGGGTTTTTTTTTTCTTTTTCTTTTTGTGATCGGGTGCTCCAGAGCATACCTAAGTATATATGCATGAGCTATGAATCGGGCGGGGGGATATCTACATAGATCTGATCGTGGCACACTTTGCAGGCAGTGCTAACAAGATCCGAATGACTGTTTTTTTTTTTTGTTCTTCTCTTTTTTGAAAGGGGCTTCGTTTAAAGCAAAGCTTAAAGGTTAAGGCACCCGGTGCAGTGCAGTGCAGTCAGGCAAAACATAGGTTTTTCTTGAATATCTGATCATGTTTCAAGTAACTAAAAATTATACAAAAAAAAAAAAAAAAAAATCAGAGGAAACACTCTGAGACATGCACATGCCCAGATAACCCGGTTTCAAAAAAAAATAAAAAAAACCCCCCCGGTCCCCTGATGTTTGTATATATATAGCCGTTGATCTTCATCTCGTTTCCTTGGGCCCAAAGTAAAGTATGTACAAAACGGGCGCGCAGTTAGTTTGGTAAGGCATATGCATACTTAATTAAGCTGGAAATGTTTTTTCTGATAATCACGGCTGGATCTAATTGTCTATAATGGTAGGTACCTGCTGTCCACGAAATCTCTACTCTTGCAAGGTCGGTCAAAGAGTTGGCTGGACCGGCTGTCGATATATTTCCTAGATGCTAGAACTTAAGCTTGCAATCGAACAAGACAGCGCTGCGCTGGCTGCAGGCTGGGTCCTATTCATCTTAAATCAAATCCGGGGCCTCGAAGCCAAATCTCCCCAAATATAGGGCCGCGTATACGTACGTACGTACAATGGGAAAGGAAACAATGTATATGCATAGATATCGATGTTGATACATATATATTGCTGAGATCGATACCACATTAGGTAGTCCCGAGTGCCAATGATTTCGAGAACGAAAACTCGAGTAGCTATCTAACCCCCCCTTGCTATGTAATAGGCATGCTTTCTATGTATAGCAACATATTCCACCCTTTGACAGGTATACTACATGTTTGTATTGATCTACCCTTTCCCAGTAACCCCCCCATCCCATTGGTCATGTCCATATCCGGAATATGTAATTACCTAGCCTGGTAGTAGCGCGGCACGAGACTAGGTAGGTAGCGCCCGCTGCCCCTCGCATATAACCCTCTGCGACGCCTTTGCTCCTAAAAATTGGCCATGGACCTACCTCAGTCTCGGACCCACCTATATTTACATGTACATGTAATATGTCCCCCACACAAAACGGGTACGAGACTACCACAAACTTTCGTTTAAAAACGCCTCGACTTTGGAGCTAATCGCTTCGAGTCCTGCCTGGCACAAGAACAAGCAGCTAGCGCCTAGCTACCTCGCCTACCTAAGCTACCTCCTATCATAAACCACAAGGCCTGAAAAACGGAAACAAACGTCGACGTCCCCATCTGCCATGGCCAGTGGTTAATACTCTGAGTAGAAATTCTCGGCGCTCGCCGATATATATATATATGAATATGTATGCAGATCTAGATCTAGAGGTAGCTAGGTGCAGGTATATACTATACATGGACACGGTATACTACTGTCTTGGGATGCATATATGCTCTTCACATTGTACTCTGTATGTATGTTGCAATTGGAAATTGTCATGGTAATTGTTCTCGTATGGTAGGGTACTTAGGTAGCTAATTAAGTGCTTGGGAGTTGAGCCCGAGGGCGTTTGGAAGCTACTCAGCCTAGGTAGGTAGGTTACTGGGTTACCCCGTGTTTTGTTCTGTTCTGTAATGTTTTGTAATGTTTTGTTTTGTTGGGTTGTGTTGGTTGTGTGTGTGTGAGTGTGTGTGTAACGGTAACGTTGCAACGGTGTGATGTGTGATGTGTGATGTGTGATGTGATGGTCAACGCAATAGCAAGACAACACGACACTAGACAAGTGACAAGTGCAAGACAAGATCAAACACGAAACATCGCAGGCGTGCATCCCTGCCCAGGGTATGCAACGCGGTGCAGAGGAACAAATTCTGTTCATCTTCAGCACATGTGTATGTGTGATTGTAAGTACACATGTGTTTGAAGGAAGGGACATGCATACGAAGCTAATTCGAATCGGAGTATGCTCGCTCAACGTTCCATCAAGATGGTGACGTGGAGAACTTGCACTAAGTATAGCTAAAGTAGTTCACGTTGCATAACACAGATATCGCAAGCACCAAAGGTACCTAAACTAACTCGACGGAAAGCCCCGTACCGCCGTTGATGTTGACGAATAGTCCAGATAAACCATGATATCGATATCTGTTGCAATGCCGATCAACCGCTCATTTTTGAAACGTCAACCGCTGGAAACGTTCGAATTCTGCTACATCGATATCCTCGACGGCTCTCAATATTCATCCTCACTCATGATCCCCTGCTACAAAACTGCCTAGCTAGGAGGATTCAGTTGACCATTAATTGAAATGAAGATTGATTGATTGATTGAGTGTGACTTTAGCGCGCGGTGCCAGCGCGCGTGGAGGGAGGTGGACAATTGCGGTCGATTTTTAATGTGTATACTGTGAACGTGCGCTCATGATCAAGGCTGCAGTAACGTTCTGTTGAAAAGATCGTTTATTTTTTTAAATCTTGAATTCCCGAGCTCCGGTTCGAGCAATTGACGGATATCGATCCGGAATTAAGACCGCGGTGCACGTGCATGTGGACGAGGCAAGTGACTTTTGGTTATAGCTGCTATCTTATAATTTGGTATATATAAAGTAAATAAGTACTTAATGTGCTCCGTAGGAGGGGCTGGGCACGAGATATAGCTACTTAATGTAATGTAGATACTTCAGTTTATATGCCCAAGTAGGATATATATGTGCACGAGGGAGACTTAGCTACTATCTATAAAAACGTAACCTTTATAAATTTAAAGCTGGCTTATACTTGATAATCTATAGCTAGCTTATAATTTATCAACAGCCCGAAAAATAGAAACGCGATATTAAATTTTGGTAGTAAAGAAATTCCAGCATACCCACAGTACATGCATACTGGTAGGGAATCTAACATATATACAAAGTACTTAGGTACCTATACTTAAGCTTCATATGAGGCTAATCAATTTCAGGCGCGCGCCTTATGGTATACCAATTGGATATTGGATTCGTGCAATCAATAAGAATTAAGCTTTAATTGGTAGGAAGTATCTAGAATCTATATATAGATCAGTTTTGTGTAGCTGTTGAACCCGGGTAATTCTGTACGCCCGTTAGGCATGTATAGATATGAGTGTGCAATTTTGCCTAATTTATTTTCGTGGAAGTTAAGGTATGTTTAAATGCAATTGTTTTCACTTGTTCGCTTTTGTGTATATGCATCTGGGAAATACTAAGTAGGTACCTAGGTACATATCAGACGACTGCAGTCTGGACTTTAAAGGCGATCGCGATGTATATACAATCCATGTGTACAAAATAAAAACGTAAACTCGCGAGATTAATCGATCTGAGTACCAATTGCAACAGAGATCCAACATCATATATGCATGTCGAATCATGATCATTGTAGAAGATTCGAGGCTCCACCTATTAGAGAAATCGAGTTGTAAGGAAATTTGTTTTGACAGCTTGGAAGAAAAAATTAAATTTATAAAGAAACCAATGCGGCCAAGATCCCGTCCAAAATTAATCCATTTGTATGTACAGTATTGGATGTCTACTCGAGCTCTATCCAAAAGATCCACCCCCCCAATTACCTGATTAAGTACTCAATACCTCCTCCCCACACTCCGATCCGAGACCGTGGAATGCCCACTCCGGGGAAATCCAGACGCCCCGCCGCCACCGCCAGGAGCCCCGGCATACTCAATCTCATCGGCCTCGTCGATTGACACTCCGTCGGCGTCGTACTTGACGGACCTCCTGGTCGGGTTATATCTGCTTTCTCCTGCAGCTGCCGGCCCCACCGGCGAGATATCTGGCGATACCGCCCTGATGCCGCCTGCTCCAGCCCCGGCCACAGCCCCAGCCCCAAGCCCCCACCCCAATCCACTGGCTCCTCCTCCTCCCCCTCCCTGCTGAGCCTGCCACTGCTCCGCTGTATACGCATCCCCACCCGCCGGCGGAATCGCAACCGGCGGAGGCAGCACTGGCGGTCCCCCCATTCCTCCCCCGACATACGCAACCTCCGGCGGATACCCCTGGAACCTAAACTCCGACTGCTCCCCCGCTCCGCCCCTCTGCTCCAGTCCCGCCCTCTTCTTGCGCTTCATGATAAAGAACCAAATCAACCCGATCACGAGCCCAAGGAAGAGCATCACCCCGATAATCGTCCCCGCAACCGCCCCCTTCCCAAGCCCACTCCCGCCCGAAGCCCTCCCCGCCGCCGGGATCGGATCAATCGTATTACCCCCCTCATTCGGCTCCCCCGTCGTCAGCGGCCCACCACCCAGGCCTGTCCCCGTGGCCACCGTCGTCGCCAGACTCGCCACCAGCCCCGTCGTCGGACTCCCCTGCTTGAGCGTCTCTGTCGTCAGCGGCGGCGGCTCCTCCGTCGACACGGACGTCGACGTGACCCGCCTCGTGGTGACGACGCCATTGCGGTTCGTCGAGGTCAGCTCGCCCGTCACCGTCAGCGTGATGAGCTTCTTGCGTGTCTCGGACTCGCACGTGAGCGTCGTGCGCGTCTGCTCGACGGCGCCGATGTGGAACTTGCTGGTGACGGTGTTGCAGAAGGAGGTGAGCGCGCAGCAGCCGCTGTCGCCGCAGTCGCGCTCGATGTCGGCCCTGCACGTTTGCGAGACGAAGTCTGCGATTGCGGTGGGGGATGGCTGGGGGTGCGGGGAGGCGAGGGTCTGCCGCGGAAAGAGGGATATCGTGAGGATTGCGGTGGCCGCGAGGAGCAGCGTCGAGGAGAGGTTTCGGGATCGGGAGAGATGTAGCCGCCGGCGGGGTCTCCTGCTGCTGCTGCTGCTGCTGCTGCTGCTTTCCTCCATATTCCTTTGTCGTTCAGATCCCCGTGGCGTATGGCTATCGTGTTGTTCTTGATGTGAAAGATTGTGGATGAATATTATACCTTCGCCATCACCACCATCACTCATTGCCCTCCCTGTTGTCCCCGCCGTCGAAGATATCCTCCTCCGCCGCCGACCGCTTCCATATTGTAGATCCTCCGAGATGGCCATCACCAACCAAATATTATTTCTATCGTCGTCGATATACAACCCACAACGAACCGTTTACGCTGTGTACCGCTTCGGCGAAACTATCCTCCTCCTACCTAGGCCTTCTCTTTTTTTACCGGGTCGTGCGTGAGTTGCTGATGTTTATAAGAGGGCCTTTCCTTGTTCTTTGGGTGGATGAGTTTGGCAGCTGCAGGGTGGGTGGGTATGTGTGCTTGTGCTTGTGCTTGTTATGATTATGCCTTTGAATAGCCAGGCCTAGGCCAAGAAGCTGGAATGGCCGAGAGTATAATAGATGGAGTAGTGTGTATCGAGGTTTATGCGTACCACCTCACTCACTCACTCACTCACTCACTCACTCGCCGTACAACCGCAAGCGAGGCTCAAGGAACGGAGGGAGGGGAACTTGAAAGAAAATAGAGCACGAGAGAGAGAGAGAGAAAGGAAGGAGTGAGCGAGCGAGCGAGCGAGAGTGAGATAGATTAATTGCTGAGCTTGAGAGGGGGGTACAAGGGAAGCACTTGTGCTCCTGGCTGAGCTAGCCAGGGCTGGGATACCTATGGATGGGGGTGGGAGGGGGGAGAGGGAGGCCTAGGGGAGGGGGAGGTTTTAGGGATGGATGGATGGATGGATGGATGGATGGGTAAAAGCGAACAACCCAGCCAGCCTTACAACGTACTGTATAGCCTGGCGCCATACTTGAATAAATAAGTGGCCATGGGTGTATCGTATCGTTTGAGTGCCACACATGATCATGATATCGAATCATTACCTACTATGTACCTCTATAGTTAACGTTGTTATTTTATTATAATTAGACGGGTTTATGCTTGAGCCGCATAATGCAGCGCATTCTGCACAGAAATACTGGGGATTTTTCAGGAGGAAATTTTAATTAAAGCTTCTGCACTTTCTTATCGATGAACGGTAATGTTTATCCCTTGAGTTTTTCTATATTTCTAGATTTATAGCCTCACTATACTATAGCTATCCCTCTTAAGTGATTCGCCAGGCTTGTCCGCATCCACCTTGCAAAGGCAGCATGTATTCCTAGATAGTTATCGATGCGCACACATCGTTTTAGGAGTAAGTAGGTGGTTAGCTGTACTCGCGGCCAATATTGCTTTTTCCTTTCTCTTAATGACACCCCACCAAAGGCAGCAAAAAAAAAGAAAAAAAAAGAAAGGGTACTAGTACTCGAGTACCTACTTAGGTAGGAGTACGTATACCCTCCCGAACGAGCTGTCATCCCATAATATATTCCCATGGCCCATGGATGCCTCCGCGCTGGCTGCCTGGCTGGCTATGCCAAATGCAGGTGCCGAGAAACCCGCGCCGGAGCAGGGCGGAGGGGATCGGCAGGGTTTGTGGCGGTAGGGTACCGGTGGCATCCACAGGTTTTTCTTTTCCTTTTTCCTTTGAGGAGGCTTGTGTATTTTGGAGGCTCTGTTTGGTTGTGGTGGATTTCCTTTGATATTTCTCTGCATGGACGTACGGACTAACTACGGATATCGATACGCGGAGCCAGCTTAGAGTACGTACGAGAGCGGGAGGAGATTCGAACCGCGGTGGTTGACTGGATGCGATATATATGGATTGCTCACAAAATTAGTTTAATTTTTTTCCTCTTCATGTTCAGCTTCTTCAGCTTTTGCCTACCTAAGTTACCTAAGTTACTCATCTTCTTCAGCTGAATGAGCACAGCCGAGGCCAATCGATTCCAAAGCACCATACAACAGCTACAGTGGCGAATTCAAATAGGGGGCGCTGCGCATTCTGCTGGCAACAATGAATGTGGAGTAGTGGAGCTATCGATTCGCCTTCGCCGCTGTCGGGCGCCTTCATAATTGATTTTATGATTCCAGCAATTAATCAATCAACCCAGCTATTGTTCTACTCGTAGAGAATACATCACGGCGTGTGCGCACGGGCGAGGAGAGAGGAGAGCATTGTAAGCAAGCGGCGTATGCGCTGCTGGTTAAAACGCAAAACAGAGTACAGCGTGCAGCAATAGCGGAGTTGCTCTAACGTTTCAGCTGCGGACGCATGCCTGCGCCTACGTTAGAAGGAGGCATACCTACTCTATGCAGAGGGGTGCATGGGTAGAGTATCATGGGGATGGGGGGTTGTTACACAATTTGGCAGCAGATGGGTGATGGGAGAATCGATGTGGGAGAGAAAGTTGCAACCGAATTCGAAAACACTGTAGGAAACGGTACCGGTAGTTATATCTGAATTTGATGAAATAGTAGATATGTAAGTATATATTCGGATTAGGTAGACTTGCCATTGCATTGGTACTTACGCTGCGCTTCAAGACTTGATGATTATCGGTCTTTGGGTTACGTATGTAAGCTGCGTAT
The DNA here is from genome assembly GCA_024516245.1 of Peziza echinospora. Classification (NCBI taxonomy): domain Eukaryota; kingdom Fungi; phylum Ascomycota; class Pezizomycetes; order Pezizales; family Pezizaceae; genus Peziza; species Peziza echinospora. The sequence continues at coordinate 892,111 of JAJLQT010000022.1, read as the reverse complement.
CCTCTCAGATGCATGTTGCGTCGCTCGAGGCCATAATGGCGGCTACATAGTTATAACTGATTCTTCGTTGTCTCCGAGCCTGGCACTCACTACATTTGCAAAACACTCCCTCCACATGATGAGGATATCGATGGAAGCGCAAGCGCGGTTGCCATGCTACGTGTGCGGTGGTGGTGGTTTTGAATAACTAATACTTTCTTTTTGTTTCCTCGGGGATAAAGAACTGCAGCGCTCGAAAAGATCGTCGCTGTCGACAGCTGCAGGGGTAGCTAGATGTGTAAAAAAAAAAAACGTTCCGACGTCGCGCCGGCGTCGGCGCCACTGTGGGGGATGGTGATTGGATTGACTGCGACGCTTGGGGTTTTGCAGCGGAGTACCTACAAGCTTAATTAAGGTACTCGAACTAGTTGGAGTGGATCATTAGAGCCGAAAGTAGAGTACGGATACTCCATGATATATATGATCATGAGAGTAGAGTGCTAGCCAGCTGGTCTGAACCAAGGGCTGCACAAGCTCAAGTACCTTGATTATAAAGTAACTAGCTGATCAAGTGAAAGCTTGGAGATACTTTTCAATGACCAATATATAGCTACCTAGTGAGCAGAGATATTTTTCGTAATGACACCAATATGCATGGCACGTCCGTATACCTGTCGCGAATTCGGGCGTCAATACACAGATCTAGAATACATAGGTACATTGAATCGATGCGTGTATCGTGTTTCACATTGCAACTGCTTATGTGGTATCGTAGAAGCTCTCCATATAGGTCGTCTACGGGTTGGTAGACCATAACGCAGCACAGACCAAGGTCCCAAGCTTCATGGCACAGTTATCGCAGTTATCGACGATCATCCGTCACCACGCCGCCCAAGTAGGTACTCCTACCAAGGTATGCATATTTAAGGCACAGTGTCTGTACGTCTAGTTAATCGATAAAGAAACCCTCAAAGACATAAATAAAGAAAGAAAAGAGAGACACAAATAGCCACAGCCGTTGCCACGCCACGCCGCACACCTCCTAGATTAGGAAGATCGACATTCCCGCGTGCTACCTAATCGGGTAGTGATCCGCTCTGCTCTAGAGTACCGAGTGAGCAACCTTATTTATTCACTTTGGTTTGAGGCTTGAACGTTTGAGGTAGAGTGTGTGTAAAGAAAGCTGTATTTATAAATGGAAGGAAGTCCGACAGCGAATTAGTTACGTTCTTCAATTAGGTTTTTGGGTTCTTGAGATCTATATTAAGGTCGACGTCTAGGCCTTGGAAGCCTAGAGTCCCGGCTTAGCTTTTCATGTGGCTGTACGAGTAGATTTAGTATTTATAAGAGTAAGTACGTATACTAGCCTCTGGCAGATCATGATTTAAGGCTAGATTTAAGCCCTCCGTAGGAGCGTCTGGGCACGAGACTAGATTTAAGCATAAATTTTCGGATCCGAATCCGGCAGTCAGTCAGAGGTAGGTATATGTTTATAATAATCATAATATAACTAACGGCTAATATATCCATATGTATTTTTCTATTCCCTTGGATATCAGGATCGATCAACTATACGTATACTATAGCTAGTGACATTTCAATTGCCTGGGTAATTAGGGATTTGGATTTGGGTGGTAAGTCCGCAGGTACAAAGCACGTGTAATTATGCTCATGATCATTTCGAGTATGCTTACAAGTATCACGAGTACCGTACGCGTCCACCATAGCCGCCGTCTGTAAATATGTGGATTGATCGACCGGCCGTGCTCTCTGTATCCGTCCGTAATCCGATCGCGGACTAACTATAGATCTCTGCAGATCTGATCGATCGATTGATCACGAATAAACCTACCTAGGTACTCAGCTCAATATACCTACCTAGGTACTCAGCTCGTGAAAACAGTTCGAACTAGATAGGTGCCGACGTAATTACATGCAAGTACCAACGTTACAGTCGGTACATGTACATGTACTTAAATCCCTTAATGCATTGTATTCGAGCACATGAAACATATATGTTGTCGTAGAGAAATGTCCGGATCCATGATCTATGGATCCCTTTCTTTATAGTTCAACATGTACATGATATACCTTCATCTACCAATTGCAACTACCGGCCATACTCATCAACAGGGAGTTATGTATATGTGTCTGGGAAATGCTTTAATGCCCTTGAGTATACGGTACGTCGCTCTACCTCAAATCCAGTCTCACAAAACACCGCATATATCATATTCGCAAGCTTTGACCACTAGAACTTTGAAAAGTACAAAACTGCTGGTGAGTGGAAGAGAATTAAAAAAGTATATAATACAACGAAACGAAAGGGCAACGCCTGCCCCCGAGCCCTTGAGCTGAATGAAGCCCAGATGCAACGGAAACACATGAAAAGTTGTGAATAAAGATTCAAAAACATTTAACGCCAGCGCCCCTGCAGGCTTGTATTTTCATAAAAAAGAAATTAAAAAACAACCTCAAGCTTCCACGAAATTACCTGGCCATCTCAAATGGAAACATTCATCCCACAATTAAACCCCCCACCCCCCCACCCTACGGATTCCAATTCCTCAACACATCCGCCATCTGCACATCCCTCCTCTCCTTCTCAAACTCCGCCACATTAAAGCTCCCCAGCTCCACCGCGCCCCCCGCCGCCGCCGCCGCCACCGCCGCCTCCCGCTGATACTGCGACAGCCGCTGCAACTGCATCTGCAGAAACCGCCCCGTATGCTCATCAATCTCCACCGCCGAATTCGACGCGCCCAGCTCCGCGATGATCGAGTCCCCCCCCCCGCCGCCGCGTGCACCACGTCCACTAGGATAAAACGACGCCTCGAGCTCGGCCTTCCGGTAGAACCCGTACCCGAGCACCACCGCCTCCTGCGGGGAGAGGCCGTGGCGGGCAGCGTACTCGTGGAGCGCGCGCAACTTCTCCTGGCGGTGCCGGCGGTGGTGGTGCAGCAGGATGCATGCCACGAGGATGATGACGATGAGGATCGAGCCCAACACCGCCGCGGCGATGGTCGCGCCTGCGCCTGCTGTGTCCGCGGACTTGGAGGAGGAGGAAGGGGGGCCGGTGGTCGAGGGGGCCGGCGTGTGTGTGAGCTCGGGGGCGGCGGATGGGTGCGGGGAGGTTGAGTTGTCGGAGATTTGTGTTGTGGTGGTGGTGGCGGGGAGAATGGACCCGGAAGGTCTCCCTGTGGCCCATGGGGGTGGGCTCGTCAACCACGGGGGTTGTGCAGCTACACTTGAGATGAGAGAGAGGAGCGTGAGGAGGAGGAGGAGGAGGATGGGCGTATGTGTAGCGTTTGAGGTACATCGATATCGGGACGATGGACGATTTCCATGGGTTTGGAGTGGTGATATTGTATCTCGTCGGACATCTCGCTCATCATGGCCGTGTGAATTGGTATGAAACAGCCGCGGTGTGTTGGACTTTGATTTCCGCCGTTGGTGTCCAAGCTTTCCTTCCATCATGGTCATATAAATATCGACACCTTCTTTCTCTACCGTCAAGTTCGAATTCGAATAGTAATTCGCAAAAGAAGGCTGTGGATTCGAGCTAAGTCGATTGGCGCGCAGTCGACAAATAGGCAGTCAATCAATCACAAAATCACAAAGGTGTCAATCAACTCTGTGCTCGTAACAAATTCCTGAAATGAAGCGGAATCTCGATAGCAGTGCACCTGGACGGCTGGGTAAAAAAGAACGATATCGATCGTCGGCGAGGCGGAGGAGGAGGGGCAAAATTCCCTGAATCGAAGAGCACAAAAAATAACCGTCTCGAATCCTTCTTCGAAATTCCTTCAACCACCAATTGCAGTATCCGTACCAACAACTAGTGAGATTGAAGAAAAGAAAGCGGAAAAAGAAGAAAAAAGGTGGCCAGAAAGAACTCCTTCAGGGCCGCCAATTGCAATATGGCGGCCGAGCGCGCGCATATTACATCTGGCAAATAAAGCTTAATCCATCTTTCCAATTTAAAGCCGCCCGTATCTCTCCTACAAACATTGCCTTAAGCTTGGCCAGACGTTGTAAATAGCCCCCATGCCATGCGCGCGCACCTACCACTTTCGACGCCCATTGTGACACCAGACACGTATAACCGCCCTTTGAGATACCTATAGCGTGCATTTTATGTGCTATAGAATCGCCGGTGAGAGGGAGATGATTTATATTCTAAAGTGACATTTTGGAATTGTATGCATATGGAAGGTGAAGTAGTATATAGCCGAATGGAAGTCAATGAGGTTAATATTTGTGCATACATGGGGTAACGTTATCTTGACAAGGAGTATATACCTTATAACGACTCGAGGCTACTTATAGCTATACCTTATCAACCATTGCATTGGGGGTCTTGGAGGACCTACAATGGATATACAGATTACTCCCGTTATGAGCATCTATTCTCTGGTCCCCAATACAAAATAAGCATAATTCACCCATGTGCATGTGCATCAATATGTTTCAAATATGCTTCTAATGAGAGGGAATCATTGCTCATTAGGGCAGTATTTTGGTAGATCTTGTCAAATTGTCTGATAATTTTGCTAAGCAATAGCTCACTTATCGATAAGAGAGTAAAAGGTCGTCAGAATACACAAATTCATTATAAGCATCAACTCGCTATAAGCATACATCCACCTAGTCTCGTGCCCAGCCCCTCGAAGCATCCACCGGTCTCAATGATATTCTTATAACGGGAGTAATCTGTATGCAGCAATTGCTCGCAAATTAGGTAGTACTTCCGGGTATACATGAGCCGGTGAAAATGAAAATGCCATGTAGCCAGTTAGCCCGAGATTTACATTAGGATTCTCGGTAGGCTCATGCTCGACTCTCTACCGTTCTCTTCTGTTCCTCTTGAGAAATGATCATGTGCACGATTCTAATCATGACAATTTTCCCAAGCTCGTCTAGGTACATATTAGTATGATCGAGCAATCTTTTTATGAGGATCGGGGAAAAGATTTACAGTCCCAGATTTCTTTGCCCTTTTGTTCATCGGTTGCAGCCTCCCAATTTTGCCACTTGAAGCCAAAAACAATGCCAAAAACCAACTGGATGATTCTCTTTTCTTCTCCTGGCTCCATTAGGCTAACTGCATGATAGGCAGTGGATGCTGTAAGACTATGCGCAGCATCATGCCCGTACGATATAGCGGATTTATACTTGGTTTTGTCAATATATGTATTTCCTGTAACCAGCGGTTACATGTCGATCAGAAGAACTCACCATATCTGCTAGTTTCATGATGTCCTCCGGCTCGTGGAAGGTGTCCTCGTCTTTGCAATAGCGGTAATTGGCCTTAATATGTTGCGCCATGTCTTTTAAGGACATTCGAGGAGACCTAGCGCTTTCTCCTCCACTGGGTGCGGAATCGTTAGGTACAATAATTCCTTGTGCTAGGCCTTTTAGATTCGAAATATTTGCTGCTAGTCCCGAATTATCTGCTTCCAGTCCCGAGGTGTGTGCTTCCAGTCCCGAAATATTTGCTTCCAGTCTCGAAATCCTTGCTTTTAGTCTCGAATAAGTTGCTTCTAGTCCCGAATGATTTGCTGCTAGTCTCGCGTTTTCGCCTCGTAGTGTTCTCACATCGCTAGTCAAGTTGCAATTGGCAACATCCTGTTTCAGGCACACTAACTTAGCTCTCGCTATGTCGAGACGTTTCTCCATTACCTCTCGATGTAGTCTCGTTTGCTCTCGAAGCCCCGCCAACTCCTTCCGAATCCGGGTTAAGGTCGAATCCCCAACTTGTATTGTCTCCTCGTGCTCCGTCAAGGTTGCAAAGCTGCGGCATGAAAACCTGTGCTGGCTTCTGAGCAGGCAAGTTGGCAATGTGCGGAAAGGAAAGCCGATCCGGTGCGTGGCATGGGTTTTTGTGATGTTGACCAACACCATGGTCCCCCTGCCGCCCGGAGTGGGCGTAACTAGGCAAGCGGGCTTGTCGTTCGCCAACAGTCTGGTTAGAGCCGGGCCGGCGAGCGGTGAACACGGCTGGCTCCCGATGGCTGGCGTGAATCGCGGCGGCATACCGATGCCCGTTGCGGCCACGGGCTTGCACCGGCTGAGGGCCATGTATGGCGCCTGGGGTTGTATGGAGGGTTTGACGTTCACTTTAACTTTGGGCGGGGTGAAGTTTGGGGTGGGCCGGGGCGAGACGCGTGGGCGTTGAAAGCCGGAGAGGTCTTGTCGATGGCCTGGGGTATGGAGGTCTCCAGACGGGCCTGGAAGCTTTGGTCTTGCGTTGGTGTTTGGCCGCCCGGCGTGTGGGGGAAGTGTGATGAAAAAGTGGGAAGCGTTGGGGCTCGGAAAACTCGGGATTTGTGTGCAGCCTTTGGGCCTGGCTGATATAAGCCAACTAGCCTTGCCTCGCGCGCTTTCGCCGGCATGAGGCTGACTCCTTAAGCTTCCGCCTCGGCGAACCGTAAGTTTGAGTAGCCTCGTCCGTATGGCTCAGCGTACATTATGCAGCCATGCATATGGTTATCGAAATTACAAAGTGCCCGTATAAATGCCAACCCATATGTACATATATACTTGGAGATACGTATACGTACATACTTGTACATATCAATGCACCAAAATTTGCAAAACTTCACAGCTTTAGATCTACTTACGTGACGGTGTACAATTCTAAATTTAAATCTCATGTCTCCGGAAGAGATTCAGCCATATATATGTAAGGATACGTTCACGTGAACCACTCAGTAGACCACAGGGCGTTCCAATGAGTAGATCTAGAGATAGCTAAGGTAAATACTTCTCCAATATATTCCCAAGTATGTAGCATATTTCCCGACTTATGAATATGTATCTAAAATAGCAATACCAAAGATATTTCGGATCCGATATCCGCCTGCTTTGTCTCTGCCAAGACATCGTGATATGTCGCTAGCTCAGAAAAGCGTGCCGTAAAAAAAAGCTTATTTGGACCGCGCAACTTTTCCGTCCAGATGATCAATTCTATGTTTCATTTTAACATCGAGGGAAATCTCATAGACTAGAGCTTTGCGATTGGCAAAATAAAACTAATCTGGACTGATAAAATGTGTGCATGTACATGTTAAAAACCATGCATGGAATTCGCATAAAATCACGCCCAATCAGGAACTACCTTGTATCTCAAATCGAACTCGTCTTCATAAATCCCATTTGTGCCTGATAACGCCTTGTGTACTCAAGGCACTTTTTACGTATACTATTTTACATGTGCACATAGAATAGAGCCGATCGTTGCATTAGGATCAACCACACTATTGCCATGGCCCGGTCCATGCAGCAAATTGTAGTAATTCCTATACAAAGGATTCGACTTGTAGCTAGATATGTAATACTGCGCACCCGATCGCAAACTATTATTTAGGCATCCCAATGATACCCAAGGCTCCCGATTCTGGAGTATAAAATGGGCAAAATAGAACTTCGATCCAGGACTCCAAAAAGATCTCTTCTCTGGATCCTCACCGCGCGTTGAATTCAAACAACCTTTTCTTCCAGAACATACATCCCATCCTCACTGCAGCAAAAAAAACTACTTAACTTCTTAACCGCCCAAACCAGCATAACATATGTGCGAGTACGAAGTCGAAATCTGCCTGCGCTGTCAGTACATGAACCACAAGCTCAAGATCCGCACCTGCCGCTGGTTCTACGCATGTGTCTTGGAGCAGCAAGAGAACTGCGAGTACGAAGCAGTCTATAGGATCTATACATTGGTGAGATGTCGATACTGCCCTGAGAGGATGGCTGAGGAGGATGACGGATATAGGTTGAGGTTGAGAGGGGGATATTGAGTACTGGCCATACATGGGGCATATGCAGACATATCTTCCTGCAATGAGGGGAGTCAATGAAGCTTAAGTTCAATAACGATTTAGGACGTCTACCTAGGGCTACTCGAGTATATTCATGCATACTTGGGAGAGAGATGCGATACCTGATAAATGGTGCACGGAGATAGTTTGGACTGATGGGTTTTCCTGTTTGGTTGTCGGGTTCTCTTTTCAACTGCAATGCCGTTTCTGTTTTTTTTCTGTTTTTTTTGATTCAGCTCGTATTAGTTTTCTGCCCCTGCGTACTTTGTTTCATCAGGTATTTCCAGTTAGTATACATGCGAATTCATTACCCTGAAGTTCAAGCGTGCAATATCAGGGTAATTCAATCTGGAGCTGGATTCTCTGAGGCCAAGGATGACTATTTAGTAAATAACAGCATTCATAGTCATCGATCTACTTCATGCCTGATCGACTCGTGCAAATGCAACGTTTTACTGCCAGCCCTATCTCTCCAAAGGGAAGAATTTATACTAAAGCACGATATGGTTCTAATATTGGATCCAATACAGATACCTCTGTCACACATTCACCCGTAATAATCATATATTCACTAAGCTATGAAGATTCGAACAATTGAAACAAACGAACAGCATACAAGTCCCTCAATACACACATACAACGTGATTACCCCCCACTACTCCCAATCACTGAAACCGCTGCCTCCTCGGCCTACTCGGACACATCCGGCACGTCTGCACCTTCCTCGTCCGATTCCTCCTCACAACCTCACAAAACAAGTTGTTTGGCCAAATCATGTAGTAGTGTGCGCACTGCTGTCTTTCGTTGTGGAGCTCTTCATAAAAGAAGCACCGTTGGCATTGTGCGTAGATCCGGATGCACATGTTTTGATTTTTGTGCCTTTTACTTTTTTTTTTTGTTTTGTTTTTGAGGATGAGTGCTGGGGTGAATGGAGTTCTTTTTTTTTATTTAAACTTGTGGATCCAATAAGTGAACGCTGCTGGAGAATGAGAAATATGGAGCTCGAGTTTGTAGCTGGTGATCTGAATGTGAATTCGGTGAGAGTAGCAAAGTGCAATTGCTTTCAAATTATGTCCTGTTGTCTTTGAGGTCCTTCCTATTACCAGGTTCCCAGATAATAGTACAGGTAGCTTATAGCTTTTCGGACTCCCAGCCCTGTAAACCCGGGTCCTATCTCAACTCGATTGTGAAAAAAAAAATAGAAGCTGATCTGGAAATTACACAGAGTGCTTGGAATTGCAAATGCTCGTGCCGCCTTAAGAGTTCCAATTTATTCTCTGCTTTCGACTTGATGAGTTGATCTGGAGCTGGGGAAGAACGTCGTAAGTGAGTAGAGGATGAAGGGTCGGCTTATATACTGGAATTCCTGAACATTTGGCATGAGACTACTAGCTATAACTTACTAGAGGTTCTGCGTACGTTTCATTGCAATATTGGCTCTCTTGAAGAGCATTAGTATACACTGAGTAGGCACGAACGTTAACCTAAACGTTTTTTTACATCTCTGGAAATTACACGTATACCCAGGCCCCGGGCCCCCCACCCAATCGATTCTCTTCGGACATTGAAGACTCTGGGTAGCATAAGAGCACGCTAACACCTACCCAATCTGGATGGTAATTGACGCCTTGTTATGACATATATAAACTTACTTAATATATCAATGATGAGTTGTGTGTGTAGATGCTGATATGTATGAGTCGATCAATTTGTGCATCGTGAATTTAAACTTTTAATGTAGTATATATCCCGGGCCCGGGTACTAGTACTCATTTATATGATCTAATTATAATACCATTTCCTGGACAAGACGCTGAAAGGGGATATCGATCTGTATCTACCGATGTCGAGCTCCCAAGACATGGTTTCAGTACTGCTATCAGGAATATGTCATACCTAGACCGGTAGGCCCACAGGCCTAGGCCTGCATTGATTTTTTTTCCCTTCGAATGCCTGAGGCCGGGAGAAATGTAACATTATTGAATTCGAAGGCCTGAGACAATTTTCGGAGTTGTTTTCTAGCGTGAGTATACAAGGCATAAGTGAGTCAGTTCATAGTAGCCCTCCATACCATAAGAGAGATTGTAGAAGGTATATATATGGCCAGCGCTTGCGCCAATAATTGCATTGCATACTAGTTATATATATCGTGAACATATGCATCATATGCCAAAGTATTCAACTTCAGTGGATATATGGTCTATATCTTAGAACTACTTAATACTACTTAGCTCCTTACTTACTTACTTTCTCATTATCATACTTACAGACTTCCATAAAACTCTAGCTGATCAGGACTAGTTCGGAAACAAACTACATAACTGCAATTTGGTACAACCTACGAGCTCGGATTTGGGTTTTTTTTTTTTTTTGATACGTCACATGTTTATACCGTACGATATGGTACGATTATCGTGTCGCGTGGGGAGCGTTACGAAGCTTGTGGATATAGTGCATTACACACCTATGTACCTAAGCAAGAGGTAGTAGGACTTGGCTTAAGCTTGATATCGGTTCTGCATACCGCCATATGTTTTATAGGAATTCCTGATCTAGAGCAAGATTCCAATCGATTGTGATATTACCTAAATACTCTATAAAGTGTGATGAAAAGTATATCGATATCGTTTTCTTTAAATTAATACATAAGTGCCTCGAGATGGCGTGGCTAAGCTTACCTCGTATGCTAGGCTCTAGTTTTGAGACGTTCAATGCTACATATAAGATTCATATAATACGTACTTCTTCTTGGACATTCTCGGATCCAGGTCTTGGGGAAATACTCAAAATGTGTGCTGTAATAATATATTTAATTAATTAATTCATTGTACGCCATCTATGTGAAGTAAGTATAATACCATAGAGGGTGACGCAATCGGGACAGGGCAAGGCAGAACTACTGTAGCGTAGCTTTCCCGACCTATTATATATTCATTCCGTGGGTTGAGATGCATAAGGGTAGCAATATATGATAACAGCATATAGGAGCTCATGAGAGATTTATTAAAACTCTTCTAATCTTTGCAGTTGTGCGTTCAGGTTCAGCTCCTTCGGCATCTCCTCCTAGGCCTATCCCTAAGGAAATTCGGAGGAAAGACTTCTTCGGGGTGATCCAGGATCGGATCCCACCCTACGTCGCGGCATTTAACCTCAGGGTCAGAATCCCGAGATCTGCGACGCGTGTCATCCATTCGCGTTACATTTTTTGGCAAATGAAGTGCTTCTAAAGAAAAGAGAGAAGATAGTTCAACAGACTATTTTCAATGCTAATTCATGAAGCACACTCCAATTCAACGTAAAGTACGATCGCGATGTCTGCAATGTACTTCCTTATGATCATCGACCATAATCACGGCATAACAATGGATGTTACAAGAAAGGTTTCAGGGGTCAAACTTATAACTGCTACATAATGCGGTATCCACATTAAAGATAAGTTGATCGATTGTCTAAATATAAAGATCTAGACCATGTCCAAGTAGGAAATAACTGTAACGATTTAACTCTTCGACCCCGGTAACCCCGCTCCCCTTTCCGGGCTTTAAGTACGTCTATAGATAGGTGCTTCTTGGGAATTATTTTTGGTCATTACTTCCAGATTTAGACATATTGTGTCCACCTGACAAGCTATCGTCGAGATCAGCACAAACGCGCCATAAAAAACATCTTACTCAATTATTTCAGAGACTTAAACAAAGGAATGTCCGAAAACCGCGGTACCAGCAAGGAGAAGTGTAGCCAACGTGCGCTATATTTCTATTAAAAGATTTTGGTATCCACAACACCAAACATATGCATAGTTACAGTAATTTCAAACCTGCAATATAAACGTAAAAAGCACAATTCAGTGAGACCCTAGGACTGGATGTATCTCATTATTAATATTGTTTTGCAAGCAATATCAATGGCTAGCATAGAATCCAAAGCATGCGCAATAGACTGATCAACATGTACAGGTACCGGTAAAGACGACTAACCGATTGCACAAGTAGACGTGACGTGACGGAGTAAATAGCCAATTTTAGGGTGTGAAAAATGTGTCAATCTGCCGCATTCACGAAGATTAAAAGAAAATCGAGGAATCGGAAAGTGTGGAAAACAATTATCAAAGGTTCGGACAGTTTGGCTATAAGTATATACTTACTGACTTGGGAACTTCCTACTTGGGTAGTAGTTACCTTATTAGTGAACTACTGTGGCGACAAGCCGTGAGAGGTAGTCGACATGACGCAGGGGAGTGACGTGTGGAGGAGGTTACCGAAGGTAGTCATAGATAGCTCAAGGGATCACAAGGGAGTCGGGGGGTTAGAAGATTTGAGGGAGGATGATACTGGCTCTGATTGATTGTACATACACCCTAACCTACTACATAATCGTACTTCGTTTCATATACCTATAGCTATATCACAGAGTATTCTTCCACACTACCAAGCTCGTTCAGGTTATCAAAAGAGACAAGCACATTGATATGCATCGTGCCATGGCCCCATTACATATTACGCTCAGCCAATGTGCGTAACGCAAACTGACCATATCTGCCCAGATTAATTTGCGCACATCGCGATTACCCTCAACTCTCCTGAGCGTTCCATGGTGTCAAATTCAGCTCAACATGTTCTCTTTTAACTAATTATATATGAATTTTCCAAATTCAGGCTATGTAATATACCTACGGATAATCCCAAATCTCCATTTATCCCACCAGACCCCATGGTACCATCCCGGTACTCAACACAAAGCTCCTCAATGCCTTTATATAGTAACGTGATATCCCCCTGTATGTCATTAACCTCAATTCCTAGGTCTTCTAGCTCATGTGATGGAGTCGTTCCACAGATAGTGCCTACCTCTTTCTTCGGCGAGATATATGTTGGCCGCCTGCACTTGAGCTCGAATCCACGGATCATCATTGATGTAGGTGTTTGAGATCGTTGATTTTGCTGTTGTCTTTCGGTGCGGGTGAGCGACGTGGATGTGAGTGTCGTGTATTTCGGACCTTTCCTTCTTGCGATACAAGTATAATTAGGGATGCATATATGTTGTTTAAGATATTAGGTAGTATAGCTTTCGACGCTGCCCCCACAATACTTTCCCCCCAATAGACCCTCGCCATTCTAATTCTTATAATTCTTCCCCCATGCATTTCATTAGGTCAGGGCACGAGGCATTTTTCATGATATAATAATTTTGATCTCGATTCCAAATGCTGCGAATGCGAATCCTGAAGAGATACTTCAAATTTATAAATGTGGCGGGTCGGCTGTGGGTGGGCTGAGCATATGTGTTCTAGTTAGCATATGTAGAAATAAGGCCCCGAAGTTTATGCCAGATTCATGATCATCACATTTCCAATAGAACTAAAAGAAATGAAGAGAAAAAAAAGAACGCACTCACAATCTACATTATACCAATTTTGCCCATAATTACCGCCATCATTCTCCTTCTCCTTCCCCTTCCCCTTCCTGTCAGAGTTACATGTACCCACTCGCATCTTGACCGAGCACCGAACTTTCCTTGCAACAGGGAAATTAGAGCTCGGCTCCTACTCCAAACTGTCCATATTTGGATTATTTCTTTCCGAATTAATTCTATTGGCAATGGTAATCAATAAACCACATTGTCACGAAATGCATGGCACTTGCATTGGGAGTCGATGCGGTATACCGCTATGGCCCAATCTTCCTATTCTCGCTCGAGCTCGTACTATATATAAAACTCGGTAACACAATTGCAATCACAGAGCCTTAGCTACTCGACCACAGATTCCGGAATCCCCCCCCCCCCCCCCCCACATGACATCTCATAAATTCGAGCTTGCAGGCAGACTCCTCAAAGACACATCCCACATACATATACAGAAATAGAAAACTCGTATGCACTTACTTACACCGAAGCATATATCCAGGATAATACATAAAATGCCACATATATTACGTATACCTTGAAAGCTATATATATCCGAACTACACTGCACACACTTTTGTAAGTAGGTAAGCTAAATTTAAAGCTTTTCAGCTTTCATATATATTACTGAGACACTACCTATGGCAGCCGACACCAGTACTCGTAACTTTACCCTCCAGATGGAGATCAATACATTCATCAATTCACCCACATCGCAATCAAAGCACCTACCCATGTACTTATGTGCAATTCATTGCAGGAATCGTGCACGACCTTTCACAACCCCAAAGATGTATGTATATAACTGAAAAAGAAAAAAAAACAATAAGATAAGATGCGAAGATTCCCAATTCATTCCCAATTCCCAGAACCAATAGTTACTACTTAATCCACGAATTACACACAAAAAAAAAAAAAAAAACCACAAACACAGAAAAAGAAAAAGAAAAGAAAAGAAACCCCCACGCACTTCGGATTCCTTCTCCTTTTTAATTTTGTCAGTATACTCTTATCCTATTTCCTTATTTCTGAACAGAGGGTTCATTACCCTCAACTCCCTCGCACCCAACAACATGTATTTTTCAAACACCATGAACTTGTAACGCAAAAACGATTTGCCCCATGGCAACATAGACACCCCTTCATGACTTTCCCAAAAGGATTTCAGGATCCGGCGTCCCAGAAACAGTCCTCTCATCGTCCTCCCCTTCCCGTACCTCATCATCATCATCATCATCATCATCATCATCATCATCATCATCATCATCATCATCCTCACCACCATCCGTCTCCTCACCATCCTCACTCGACCCATCCTCCTCCTCCCCCGCCCGCTGCCTCACAACAACATCCACAACAGGAACACCAGTCCCCCTTCTACTCCTCCCTGCTTGCTCCCCCACCACCCCCTCCTGTGACGCCCTCCTCCCATCTCCAGCAGCAGCCTGCCCCTGCCCCTGCCCCTGCCCAACAATCACCACCCTCCGCCCATCCTCACCCACCACCACCATCTCCGGGGTCGTACAAATCGAGGCCCTGCGCGCCTCAAACTCCGCCCTCTTAATCCCCCAAAACCTTCCCCAGCCCAGAAACCCATCCTTCTCAATCGCCGCAGTCAGCTCCCCCGACATGCCCGCGCGCTTCAGCGGGAGGACAATGTACGACTCGCACCCGCTATTCGCGTTTGCGCCGGGGGCGGTGCAGGTGATTGTGGTGTCGATTGTGTCGAGAAGACTTCTGGGGATGAGGGAGTTGCCCCCATTTTGGGCCCATCGGCGCTGCAGCAGGACCCATGAGGAGGGCTCAGAGATGTAGCGAAAGAGGAGGTGGATTAGCCATGTGGAGGATGGGCTTACGCCGGCGGGGATGCCTCCCGAGTTTGCGAATGATTGTGGGAGGGCCCAGCGGATTGACCATAGGAGATGTTGGATTTGGTTTTTGAATTCCTGAAAGATCGAGTTAGGAAGAGTTGAGATTAGGCTGGGAAGAACAGAGAGAGGGGGGGAGAATTGCAGCACACACCTGAGACCTCTTCAAGCAAACAATTTCACACGGAAAACTCAATCCAGGAATCCACAGCATAATGTGTCGATACTGATAGTGCCCCTTCTGGTTTACCCGCGGACAACCCCCATCAACACACTTTGGCACTGGTGGCTGCTGGAACTGGTTCGCAATCGCCCAGATGTTGACCATCCGCCTTGCCTCGCAGTTTTTGCGGACGGAGTTTGACCGTGTAGAGTTTCCCGAAGATGTCGACGCTCGGAGATTGATGTTGCATTGAAGACACTGTTGGTCGTGGCGGGAGAGCCGCCGCTGGAGTTCTTCGGCCATGGTGTTCAGTGGAAACTCTTCTCGTCCCTTTTCGTCTGGGATGAGATCTCGCATCAAGTCTGGGAGGTTTGCACAACTTGGATTAGTACATTGAACATCAATTCATATTCCATTGATAGCCAGGCATCAACACATACCAAAAAAGCTTGACGTCCCCGTGACAAGACTCTGCAAAGGCAGCAAGATAAAGATACTCCCTTGCTGCACCAACCCCGCCGTTCCCCATAGGTAATTCACATAATCCCGAAACACGATCGTGAGTTTCTTGACATCCACCAGCACCCAGTTTTCCTTTGAGGGGGTGTGGGCGAGCAGCAGATGTTTCCGGAGTTTATCCGTCGAGGACATGCCCTTTGCTGCCTCGTGGAGCTCGTCCACGAATTCGTCGAGGCGACCGCATGGATCTTCCGGGGATGCGGGGAATTCGAAGGGGTGGGCGAGGCCAAATGGGGGGATGTAGAGCTGGACGGTTTTCACTAGAGTGTAGAAACCGAGGTTAGTGATTGATTGATGTTTATATCTTCTTGTGAGGCTGAGGGTTTGTGGAATCCTTACGTGCCATCACAGCGAGAGTGGGGGGTGTCGTCTCCTTAAACCGACTAAATTGACAATTCTAGATTGCAGGTACCGGCAGATCGTATAATTCTCTCGTCCGTCCCTCTCCCTCTCGTGATCAATCCCGATTCTACGGCGATGGTAGTGTGCTGCTTCTCGAACGACGTCCTGATCATAATCGCGCACCCTGCAGCGCGGCGAAGCCCAAGTTGATATATGAAAAGGTTTGGGATGATATATGACAGCTAGCTGCCTACATGATACATGTATCACATCAGCTACCTACCTAGCTTACGCAAACGACCCTTCGAATTGCAACTGAGCCGCCCCACACCATATGTTCATTCGTGTATATGGAACAAATTCCCCGGCCGGCTGTCCGAATTTGAATGCCATGATTGATCTGCGGCGGGATCAAGCATTCACAACACCACATAATAGGTGTGGAATACATAGAACCGGTATCCGTATATCAAAAACCGGCCTGGCCCCAACGTACCTGCTCGTATACTCCCACAAATCTATTCGCGCAACGCCAAAGATGCATATGTCAATATCAACCGCCAAGGCAAAAGTAACGAATTGCAGAGGTGGTCCTCATCCCGTGGAAACCGTCCACGACGGTTCACATACCGATACGAGCTGCGGCTGGGCGGGGAGCGTGCAAGGATAGGTATTGGTAGGAGTTGCAGCAGCCCGTGAAATGGGTTGAGTAATCCGATTTCATTCAGCGATAGATACTATGGGCATGGCGGGTTAGCTGGTATTTGCTAGCAAAATAATGATATGGAAAATTCTTACTCCATACACCGAGGACGGTACATGCGGCTGGATGATGGGTATTGTCTCTTGTCTTAGCCTCGACTCTCTTGTCTCTGGTCTTGTCTTGACCTCATTTCCCATCCCGCTCCAGATCCAGAAAGGAGAACCATCTTAGACATAGATGCCTACTTCAGTACCTAAGTACTTGAGTAGGTATTTTGACTGACCTCTCTCTCCACATAACTCAGGTTACATGATTAAACCTCCGGTTAATCACCATTGGCCATGGCCAAACGCTTGGTGTGCATTGGGCCGTGGATGATCGGTACATGCATGACTGCGAGTGCACGTGGCCGGCTGGCTGTGTATGTATCTCCACCCGATTCCGGTTTGCTCGAGAGCGGGTATCCATCCGTTCGGCCAACCGTCATGTCGCACCCAGCCGTACGGGCGGGAGAATGTGGGGGGTTGGGGGTCAATGAGACTTCGCGATGGTGGTGGTGTTGAGTGGTAAGTACCGTACATCAAGTATCTAGGGGTGGTGGTGGTACTAGTCGCAGTACCATGATAGTGATGCCGATGGTGTTTGTCCGTGGATGTCCGAAGATCTGCCGCCTCGCTCCCGCCTGGTGCGGCCTGAGATTCATTTCTTCCAAATCAGGCAGTCATACTCCAGAGTGAATCAGGGGGGAACAACTGAAACTCGAAGCTATACTCCTTTGCGTGATTGCTAAAAAGGTTCTTTATCTTTTAGGTAGTCTCGTTCCCTCGGGGGTTTTTAAACGAGACTAAGGGTTTTCCAAAGTCAACACAATTACCCCGGTGTAACGTTACTTACCGCGCATCACCATGATACAAACAACTCTAAATGGAAGGAAGCCCAGAGTTAGATGTCAAGCTCATCATCATAATGGTCATATATAATCCAATTTACTTTTGAACCTGCCGAGCAATCAATATCACAAAGATATTTGAAATGCATCAGAGCAACCATTAATCAAAGTTCCAAACCAAAAGAAAATGAGATCTCAAATAAAAGAAGCAGCATCAGAATAAAGCCTCCATGAAAGAATTAAAGCCAAACTACCTAACCAACAAGAAAAAGAAATATAGAATGATAAGAGAAATTCGTTAAAGTGGCACCATGGTCAAAGAAAGACCAG
Source organism: Peziza echinospora (assembly GCA_024516245.1). NCBI lineage: Eukaryota > Fungi > Ascomycota > Pezizomycetes > Pezizales > Pezizaceae > Peziza > Peziza echinospora. Next base: position 874,095 of record JAJLQT010000022.1, on the reverse strand, counting down.
AAACTCGCAAAATACAGGCAAAAGGGGAATGACAACAAGAGAATCCAGAGACACGACGCAACACTCATACCTTCCAAACCCTCCAGTAAACTAATACCTAAACTCTGCCGCTCCACGGCTTCTCCTCCTCCTTGAACTCGCCGGTAACACCACAACCTCCTGCTCCAACTCCTCCCTTTCCCTTTCCCTCTCTCTCTCTCTTTCCCTCTCACGCTCTCTCTCCCTTCTCCCACCATACCTCTCATCCCGATAATAAACACCCGGATCAGTTTCCACCTCGTCCACTTCTGCCGCCCCCGCGCCCCATGCGCCCGGTACTCTTTCCGCTCTATGCTGTTGAGGTTCTCCACGGCGATAATACCCCGGATACCCCGGATGGTGGACCTGGGCACTCCCGCTCCTAGAATGGCTATAATCCATTCTATGGTCGCTATCATAGTCCCTTGCGGGGTTAGCAGACGACGGGATCGGGTCGCGAGGGGGGAATATCCCAGTGCTGCCGCCTTGGGAAAAGTATTCGGCTGCAGCGTCCGAAGCCGAGATGCTGCCTGCGCGGCGGCGGCGAGAGCTTGCTGCGGGAAGGGGTTCGGGTGGGGAAGGAAGATCCAGAACCGGTTGGGCTGTCGATGCGGATTGTGGGGTTCCGCTGACACGAACAGAGGAAGTACGGTATGGGTAAGAGGGGTGGTGAGCGTGGGGGTTGGTGTGTCCATGAATGTCGGGGTATCCGGCGATGCCGCCAGCGGTGGGGCTAATCGGGGTATATCCGCCTGCACCCTCACGGTCTCTTGCTCCTGCCCTTGAGGATGGGGTGCTGAATTGTGCGGGTGGTGGTTGTGGGTGGTTGGCTGTGCTTCCTGGGGTGCCTGGGGTGGAGAGCTGAGAGTTGTATTGCTGGCGGACGAGACGTTCGAGCTGGTCCTGGAGGGCTCGCTCCTTCTCGCTTTGGGCGGAGGGTTTAGTGGGTTCCGACGTTGTGGGTTTGGCAGTGGTGGCGGTGCTTCCGGGGGTGTTGTGTCCACCGAGATCTACGCCGCCGCCAGGGTGACTTGGGGAGCCTTGCGAGTTCGATGGGGTTGGCGAATAGGGAGTTGAAAGGTACCCCCCGCTGCCAGAGGTGCTTGTATCGTGACTTCCATGACGAGCACCACTAGGCCCTCCTCCGTTGCCTCCTCCAGGACGAATATCGTCTCTCGGGTTGTGCCCTGGTGGGGGCACGCTCACGTACGGATTCCGTTGCCTCTCGACCTCCTCCCGCTTATTTGGGTCCTGGCGGAGGTCGTCAAACGCAATATGTGTGCTTCCGTATGGCTGAGAGGTCTTCTTGCGGGTCAAAAGGGGCGGGATAAAAGGATGATCTCGGTCGTCATGATGGTCACCACGTTGTGGACTTCGAGTGCGTGCGCGATCTCCCCGATGAGTTCTCTCTGGAGTGGACCCGCGGGAGCTCGGGGCATTTGATTTTGCATATGGCCGGCTCTCTCTCTGGCGTGGTAGAGCCCCACCAAACTCGTTTCCGGCGGCACCGATGAACCCTCCTCGACTGATACTCATGATTGCCTCATCCCATCTATTCTCAATTGCCCCGTCTGGCTTTGCTGGGAGGCACTTGGGGGGCAGGGACTTCGGGAAGCGTTCATTCAAGTCTGGATCATGGATAGGGAATTCCGTGAGAATATTGTGGAGTCTTCGGGCCTCTCGTTGCGGGAACGCAAGGATCTGGAGGACCATCCATCTCTCGAAGCCGGCTGGGGTGAGTGCTGGCTCAGTGGGGTCGTACCTGGCAGATCCAGATGGGTGTGGGATGAGAAAGTGTTCGCACTCCAGTTGTTGAAAGAGATCCGAGAGATTTTGTGCTGGGAGGGAGGTCAAAAAGGCTGTATTTGTGTTAGCAAAGCCAAGAATAAAGTGATGTGTGGAGGGAGGACTTACATTCCCATTCCAATGGCTCGTCATCCATCCGACAAGTATCGTAAAACTTGATGAGCTTCTCCTTCGAGATGACTAGCGAGTCCTTTGGCGCATAGTCCTTGATCTACATGGCATCATGTATTAGCGCATGGCCTGCATAAAAGTTGAATCAAAACTCACTATCCAATTTGCAATTCCCCTCAGCAAACTTTTCAACCTCGGTCTAGGCTCTGGAAGCTGCCCCTTCTTCTGTGTCGAATGATCAAACAGGTATATTCCCCATCTGTGCCCTACAATTGAAGCATCCCCCTGTCCGTTCGGCCCATACTGTGCCGGTGGAGGCGGGGCCGGTGGGGCTGCGCTTTCTGCCGCCTTTTGCGCCTGCTTCGCCTGTGTGGTCTTTGTTGCTGATGCTGCCGAGGTCTTTGAAATTGGCTTTGGTGCAGTCTTGGAGGTTGACTTTGGCTTGCTGACATGCTCTGGGGAGGACTTGGGTATGGTGATCTTTGGCGCCTGAGGCGCGCCAACTGTCTTCTTAGTCGCAGGTGCTGGGGCCGATGCAGCGGCTGGAACCTGGGCCGAAGGAGCAGGGGGCGGGTTCGGCGTGGGTGTTTTTTTCGCGGCAGGAGGGGGCGGAGGAGTCTCTTGTGTGGGCGAGCTTGCAAACCCACCGGGCATGTTTGGGGCACCGCCATTCGCAGGATGCTGACCTTGGTGGTGGTGGTGGTGATGTTGGTGGTTGCGGTAATCGTCACGAGGGTCGTCATAGTCATCGTCAGAGTGATGTTTGTCACCCTTTTGTGGTGGGTACATGGGATATGCGGCTGAATGCGGCGGGTATCCATATGGTGGGTACCCGTAAGCCTGTCTCCCATAATCTGCGTAGCCGTATGGGTTGTACTGGTGTGGTGTTGGTTGCTGTTGTTGCTGCTGTGGCGGGGAGGCCTGTGGAGGAGGGGGCGGAGGGGGCGGAGGGGGAGGGGGGGCAGGCTCGGTGGGCTTGCTTGCCTGCTGCTGCTGCTGTTGTTGTTGCTGTTGTTGTTGCTGTTGCTGTTGCTGTTGCTGTTGCTGTTGCTGTTGCTGTTGCTGTTGCTGCTCGCGAGCCTTTGCAGCATATAGTTCAGGGTAAGTTGCAATAACCGTCTCGAGCACCCGCTTAATCAGCTCATCGCGATCTTCAGCCCGCATATCCTTGAAGTCTGGCAGGCTTTGTGCGATCCATGGGACCACCGACTCTGCTTGGGCGATTGCCGCCGCATTCGAGAGAGGCGCTGCCTGAGCCGGTGTTGAGGGTTGCTTTGGCGTCGGCGGGTGGGACTTTGGCGGTGGGGCTGGCGCTGCAGGCGGTTGCTCTGGCGCCGGTGGGGCGCTCGGCTGGAGCGGGGGCGGCGGGGGAGGGGTCGGGGGTGACACGGGCCGAGCCGAGGGCGGTTGAGGCGGGCCAAGCGAGTCGGCATAGGCTGCCGAGGGGGGGTAGCCGCCGTATGGAGGGTAGTATCCCCCGTACTGGCTTCCCCGGTGGCCTGCGGGCATCGGCGGGGGCACTACATACCCGTACCCTGGGGCCGTTGTATGCGGCCTCGCGGGCGGACGAGGTTCTCCACCCGGTGATGTTGGCCCCGACACTGAGGGCGGCGACATTGGGGCACCTGCGAGTCCCATGCTGCCTGCTGTCGAGCCATATCTCCCCGGTGCTCTACCGTACGGCGCCGGAGCCCCCGGTGGTGGGAAATGCGGATCATAGTAGTGATGTGGGTATGACATGTTGTCGATGCTGCTGCCGGGTTGCTGTTGTCGTTGCCGTTGCTGTGAGCGCTGGTGTTGATTGGGTGGGAGCTGCAGGCGGGGTCGAGTGCGCTGGCCGCTCGCACTGGCGGGATTTTATCGCGCGGGACGCCTATAGCACTATACCGTAGTGTACACTGTGTATCAAATCAACTGTAGTGCGGGGAATAAAGTAAGTATCTCTCTCTCTCTCGCGAAACCTCGCTCAAACCGGGGTATCTCTGAACTTCCTCACCTTTTCTCTCCCTCTCTTCCTCTCAATTAGTATGCGAAGCTGCAAGCGTGTGCGCGCGGGGTCAAGATCGATGGCGCAGCTGTGGGGGAGTGCTCGCAATTAAAGCCAAAAAAAGGCGAGCAGGATAGATAAGATTTTTCTTGAGCGTTGTAGCGTTGTTTCGGAATTGCAATTCAATTTGCCAGAATTTTATGTGTGTGTGCGTTGCAGTAGCAGGGGAGGGGCACCGCACCCGGGTCCCAACAGACGGCCGCTTTGTCGAACACTGGTACTGGTGATGGGCGCCGCTGGCAGCTTCTTGCTGCAGGAAAATGTGTTGTGAGGGTGGTCGTTTAATCTAGATGTTTATGCGGCGGCGATGGAGGTGGAGGCTGGTAGTCTCGTGCCGAGGAGGGGTGCTCTGAGGAACAACGACGGTGGATGAAGAAACAGCCGTAATGGAAGGGGAGAAGAGCGGGTGAAGATGGTGTCTAAAGTCGGTGGTAGTGGTAGTGGTGATAGGTCGAGCGTGAGGGGTCAGAGTATTCGCAAGATTTCAGCCTCCCATGTAGGCTCATAATTTCTTGCTCTCACAAAGCGCAAGCGCAGGGCATGCGTAAGAATCCGTTGGCTTCTAGCTGGGCGAGTCTCTAATTCTTGTTCACCAGCTTGGGTGTGTGTGGCATGAGGATGACTCTCCCCGCATCTTTCTGCACTATGAGCTGTATGCCAATAGTTTCCTTGCTTATTGACAGGGATTCATTCCAGTTGAGAGACAGAAGCTTCTATTCGTCCAGAGGGAAGGAAGCTCTGGAAAGACGTATGAAACCGAAACATCTTTCGGCGGTGCGGTTAATGCGAACTTTTGACTCTAGGCTAGTGTAATGATAGGCCCTGCTTGTGTCGAAGCAAGCCGTAGCCGCGCCGTCTGGAGGTTGCTCTATTTACGTCTTTAAGACACTTATCGATATCGTTCAGAGGTAGTGGCTAGTGAAAACTTGGCGTCCCGCGTAAAGTCAGTAGAGCCCCTGGGATGTTTGGTCTGGGATTGAAACTAGCTGGGTACCATATCGACTCGACTTGGGTATGTAGGTATTCGTTAGGCTGTCTCAGTGTTTATTGAGCATAAACTTTCTGACCTTCCCTTGAGAGGAAACGATCAGACAGCAAAAGGAGACTTGGGGATCACGTTTGCAGCAACACAGACTCTCACAAAAAAAAAGTAAGAAAGCCTAGCGAATAACTCGAGTCGATACGGTATTTCAAAACTTGACTTGGCGCTTATAGCTATTTCCAACATCTGCTCTGAGACTTGATAATTACCTCTTGTAAGCATCGTTTTGAAAGAACACCAACCTGTCAAATAGCAGAGAATATTTTACCAGTGCAAACGCTCTAGGTCCACATCATCCGCAGCCAGTCGGACTATTCCCATACACACCTCCTAGCGTTCTGGACAAGACACGATAGGCCTGGCTGCGGTATTTCCGAAGATGGGCTTTGGAATGGAACGTCGAAGACTTATATGTCGTGATGGGCTCTGTGGTGAATCTTACAGAGCCGGAGCGTGTGCCAATAGTGGAGAACGAGAGTGCTGGACACATGCGGCTAAGTACTGGAGGCTCCCAAAACACCCGACACGATTGGACTCGAGGCTGAGAATCCGGAGTGGCGCGAGGTATAAGATCTAGGTCATGCCCTAATCCTCACAGCTCAAGTTCCAGGACGAGGCTAAGCTTTCTTGTAATTACTTCCATTTCAGGTAGGTGGGTATAGTGCGAAATATTACCACTATTGGTTAGGCTCCTACCGGTTCTGGAAGGCTGCGCCTAAAAGCAGTCTTAGTGCGAGATTCCAATGATGGACCTCAATTGCAAACAGAATTTCAGTTTGCAAATTAGTATTCAGTGAATTTCTATAGATAAATTATGCGGCAGATATACCATGTAGGTATATATATGGTGCGGAAAATGTGTCAAGTAAACCTCGTTGAATTCCTGGGAACGAGTACAGTTGAATTCCCCGAGTAGCCCGTAAAATAAGTTACTGGGATAATTATAACAGTCGGATTTTCAGATGATTAGGCAGGTAATAACGTTCATCATGAGTACTCGGCATGCGCATGTAAGATAATTGGGAAAATAGATATACAGGTATCCGCGACTTCGTCGCGAAAGAACCCCCAGGAGCTCTTAACCGGTACCCACTGAAAAACAAAAAAAAAGGATTTAGGTGAGAGTTGAACTCAGGGATCCTTCAAATCGAGTCACACTTTATAAATACTCTTATCACACACTTGGATAATATCTAAATATCTCGTAGTCATACTAATATGTGTGCGAAATATGTGTGTAAAGTACGACAATTAAATGGCTGAACACATTACTAGCTTGTATAAGGAATTATTGACTAAAATTATATTTAAATGTTAACCCTTGCTGTTGCCCTTGCTTTTGCCCTTGTGCTTTCTCTCGCTGCAACCCAAGACGCACAACGCCTGACTTGAGACTACCTCTCGCCGCCGTTCTTGCTTTCGCTGTCGTGCTTGCTCTCTGCTGCTGTCCTCATGCTTGCTCCTGTCGCCATGCTTTCTCTCGTCCTTGTGCTTGCTCCCGCCCTCATATGGTTATTTATGCTCTTCCCCGCATGCTTTCTCTTGCTCTTGCCCTCGTGCTTGTTTATGCTCTTCCCTTTGTGCTTGCTCTTGCCCTCATGCTTGCCGTTCCCAAACCCCCTGACAAATCCACCGCTATATACACTATGATATCCACCGTAATATTCATGCAATACCCACCGCTCACTCTGGGTGCGAGGTTACGTTGAATGTTGGATGTTACATTCAAAATGTAAATGTAAAATGTATGAATTGCGTTTCAACGCATTCGCAGTCTAGCCTATTCGGGACAAAATTAGTTTACGAATTAATGTCCTGTATTCTGTCCCAATAAACCCCATCCGCCTTCACTTCGCGATCGCTTAGCTCCTGGGCATAAGTATGAACCCTTCAGGTGTTCTCGTTTACGTATTTAGAGGTAGGTATGCAATGCAGCAGCTGTACATGTAGACATTTAGGTCTTCGGGACGAAAATACATATAACATTGAATTTTTGACTTTTTTTTCCCGCCATTTGCAATTTGGGCAGGTTATAAGTAAGCACCGGTGCATGTACATAGTGTAGTAGCAATGGGGATTAACATCAGTAAATTCTACATATATTCAATGTATATCAACGGGCCACAATCATATAACCCAGTACATAAACTAAACGAAGAATTCATTTAAAGGCTCACTCAAAGACGATGTGAGGAAGGAGGTACGGTATATACGAGAACAATTGCGAGCTGATGAACAATGTATTGCATGGAAGAAATCAAAAAAACAAAAGTAAAAGGAAATGTGAATTAAGAAAAACGTGTAGCTACTGGAATATAGCTACGGACTCAGCCCTGGGGATGTATCTACTTAATCTTTACCTTCAACCCCCCCCTCCCTCCCCTCCCTGTATTCCTGGAGTTCCATGAGTAATTCTACATGAACTTTGAAATACCCTTTGTCTGGCAATTCTCGTCTTCCGGATCCGCTCGTTTCGTACCAACCAATGACTACCAAGTTCAACTAGTGGACATACTGCGAATGTGAGACCTGCTTTCGACGTGAGTGTGAGCTTGCGTGCGAGCCTGGGTGTGAGCCTGAGTGTGTACGTACGGCAGGGGAGGGTGACCGTGAATATGAGCGTGCACGTGACCGCGAACGTGAGTCTACCGAGCTTCGGTGTGAGCGTGACCGTCGATGCGATCGTGTACTTCCGTGTGAGCGTGAATGCGAGTTATGTGAATTATGTGAATTTTCAAACGGTGGTTCTGGCTCCATTGGCACCCCGGCCGCGGGTGTATTGGTATGTTGCAATATTGGCGGCCTGGGAGGCGAGAGATTATTGATCTGGACCATCATCTTTGCATATTCGGCCGCGAGATGGATATTGGCTTTTTGGAGCACGTCCCAGCGTACCTGTGAACGATTCTCGATGGCAGCAACCATGATAGCGGCATTGTTCAGGACGTGGGTATTGACGAATGACGAGTGTACAAGCGAGAGATTCGTCTTCCAGATATCAGCAGCATATTGCCGGTGTTCTTCTGGGAGTGAGCGAATGTAGATCTTGACTTCCTTGACCTTTTGATCCATGGATTGCCTCAGGTCCTTGTTGAGTTGGGTCATGGGGATGTTTACCGCAGCTTGCCAGTTCACTTGATCAGGCATGATGGGGTAGTAATTGCGTGTCTGCCCCAGGGAGCCAGAAAACTTCTCAAAGGCATTTCGCTGCAACTGAAGATGTCCAACGCAGTGATCTCGGAGTACTTCAAACATGGTAATCTGCTCGATCGAGGGGTGATATTGAAAGTTCTGCGACGACGGTTCTGGGACAAAAAGTACTTGGGAAGATCTGCTGTGGCCGCCAAATTTGATGCTGGGTATTAGGCGTGAGAAGTTCATGCTCGCCATATCTCGGACCTCTGTTTATAGATATGATATTTCCCAGTCAGTACGCGAATTGTCCTTGGTATATATCGAAATTGGGCTGCCTGAATTCGGGAGGGGATAGAAAAACTATAAAGGAAAGGATATACAGCTAACTCTTACCGTGATTATTTAACTAAAAGTTCAAAGTAGAAGGAAGATGCGTGAAGTAGGGAATATCTTGTAATTAGGCTGCCGTGTTCTGTAATGGAGAAGAGTCCTGGAACGGGCGTTGTATGTTTTATAATAGACATGTAATCCAACTATCGCTCAAGCCGGCCATTGCCATCATTTATCCACAAGTACGAAAGTGATATGAGTGCAATCAAGCCAAACAGGCAAGCGGTGCCTAAACCAACCACATGATCACTACTGCACATGCTGACGTCGAGGGTAGAAAGAAGGTGAAAAGAGTCGAGCCAATTACAGAGATTGTGGCTCTTCTCCCATATTCGACTATAAACGTACATAATTTCAAGACCTAAGGCATCAATCTCGTAATGTGATTCAACAACTACACCAACACATCACTTTGCAGATTCCTACCTGCTTCAGCATCTGTCCACAAGATAAGCTAATACGAGCCCTACAAGGATAAATTCGCCTTTATGGGCTGATACTTTATCAATTGAGTCCAAAGTAGAATATACCATGCGGTCGGGCATAGTTTCAAAGATAACTCAAACAGCCTAGAGATATCTGTGTATTACCTTGGCTTCTGCCTATTTCTTTGAGTGGTGCCAACAGGTTATCAAGTGGGTTGATTCACAAGATTTAAGGAGTCACAACGGCACGATGATGATTCGATGCTCCTCATTTGTTCCTCAAGTTGAACTTACCCCACACTTAGCAATTAGATTTTGATAAGTGGGGCCCTGTGTTCTCGTTGGGCAGTTCATCAGGCTTGGGCCCATGGCCAGCATGCTTCCTTCTATGTCTGATAATTCCATATCTGGCAAAAATCAGCACAACGGCAGGCATTCGAATAGACTTATCTCATGTCTCGAAATATCCTCAGGCTGATAATTACAACTGAACGGATAGCTATGAACAAGGCTGTCTGATGATGTCTCTTAACTTGTATAACTGAGACCAAAAGTCGATCAAAATCACCAGATATCATTGGTATGATCTTTGATTTCGAGTCGAAATGGTGCACGTCATTTGCATGCCTCAAATGTGCATTGCATGAAGCATATTTGACAATTGGGTTGAAATAATGGTGGATTAAGGTACATTCTGCACGCCTACATCATGATCCCAAGATATATTAGAATTCCAACTGGTGCATGAAGTGCCTACTAGCTACTCAGCACGATCATGATCGGATAGAGTAGACACATTTATTAATATTTTTATCGACAGATTTGCTTGTGATTTGCTTGTAATTAGTTCATCGGATAAAATCGATGGTTCTTCTTATACAAACTGTGTCCAATCGTCAATTCGTTAATTCTGACTAGAAGTCGGCCTTCTTCACAAATGTAGTGAATCTCTGAGAAATAAATTCGTGTTGTTACACGATTGGGAGGAATAAGGTCATAAAACGAAGCATGTCCTTTCAGCCTTCTTTTCAGCCTTTGTTGTGAACTTCTGCCTAGATGCACAGGGGATTTTGAGACACATGTATGATTTAGGCAATGCATGTACAAAAGTCGCCTGCAGGCCACTAGTGATATCCATTTCAGATATCAAAATGCCTGAGCTCTCCGTAGAGCCTCAAAATAAACCCGAGTGTTTGGGTGGATCGAGAATATGCAAATGCAACCAATTGGCAGCTGAGATATAGTTCCACATTAAGAACCCTAACCGTCCTCCAAGCTCTCCTCCATTTGGAGCTCGCTAAACGACCCCATTGCATAATCTATCTCACTCCGTCTGTGTATTTTGTTATATCGCACCGATATTATCAACTATTATCAACTTGATCCACATAATAGTGTGTGTAACGCCATCCGCGAAGGCGCCCAGATATCACTTTAGGTATCAGAAATGTAACGAGAGGCAAGAACATTCGTCAATTTCAATGTTCTAGATTCCTGCGGCAGCGGTGTCTCTCTTGTGGTCATGGGTTTTCAAACCTCAGTAATTTTCTGCATGCACGGCGTTCAGGTAATTATAAAATGTTGTGTCAGAATTGCAGATCTTCTAGGTCAATAGCAAGCCTCACGAGGGACTCTCTCCCACATCCAATAGTAAGAAGCTTGAGGTAGGTCAGGTGTTTACGTACCGTGGGTACGATGTAGGAAATAGGGGGGTCTTTTTATGTGTACAGGATCGAAGCCCAATTCAAACCATTGTACGTATCCCGCTAGCCAAGGAAGTTATGCCCTGTATAAAAATTTACTTACAATTTCCTATATAACGAACAAAAGAATGCCGCGGATTACCCGCCTACTCCCATTCACATCTGTATTGCGTCCAGCTATATTCTTTTTCCCAGCCGCACGGTGACCTAGAGGCCTGGTTGGGCTTGTTTCTTTCCCTGGAGTAATATTTTATCACCCGCGCTCACGCAATCCACTCATCGAGTTAATCACCACCGTCCGGCACACCTTGCAGTCCTCTTGCCTCCATTTCATCAAACCTGTGCACACGTTACAGATATATCTCTTCTGTTTCAATATCTCGAAAGGCAATTTCACAGTAAGTTTAAGTCTTTTCAAGTTTAACTTATCAATATTCTTTGCATTCAGTTCTTCAATTCAACTTTTACACAAAGAAGTAATAAAAGCTAATGTCATCAATCATAGGCCATTCTTGCACAACAAGTGCAATTAAAGAACACAACACCACTACCCAGAGCACCAGATAGAAATCATGACTTCCTATTATCAGGAACGAGTTCAACACGCGCAATCATATGGCAATCCGTATGCCGAACTCACCACCATTGCCCAGACCGCAGCGGAGGATCTCGGAACCATCTTCGACCGAACCAAACCCAAACTGGAACGATCGGAAGAATCATTCATGAGTGCAAACCAGAAGGAAGCGTGGGCAGATGGTATTGATAACGAAGTGAACCAGATGAACAACCAATTGATGAATACAAACATTCGCGCGGCGGAGAGGGCAAAGGAAGTCATCAGGCAGATGCCGCCGGAGCAACGAGTACGAGCGGCAGATGTGTTTAGACAGGCGTTGGGGCTTTGCAGGTCGGTGGTTACATATATAGTGCAGAGCATTAGAGACATCCTCCGTTCGATCAGAGAACATGTCCGCCATGCTTGGGAGCACATCAAGTCGTTTGGTAGGAAGGTGGCGATTTTCTTGACAAAAACTATTTGGGAGATTGGAAGACTATAGTATATAGAATCGGTGGTTTTATGTATGTATGATGGATAACTATACATGTCTCTCTACTGCAGGTCTATGTCTCTTTCTCTTAAGCTTCCTTCAAATATTTCTATCATCCTCGGGGTACATCTGGGCAGCTATTTTGGGCAGGAATATTGGGTTGGATTTTGTTTTCTTTTTTGATGGTCGAGAATATATCATGTGCATGATCTGATCATGCTGAAACCGTCTGTGTATAAGGTACCTACCTGGTGTGTATGTAACTGGGTTATCGAAGGAATATGGGAGAGGAGAATTTCAGGTAGAAATTGCTGGCTTTGTTTAAGGATTTCACGGCAACATGTCGTGGACTTCAATGTTCCCTCTGAATATTTCTACAATTGTTCATTTTTCATTTCGAGAGTTTGGTGTCATAACAGATGCAACGGATTGGGAAGGTTGCACAATCCGTATGGCTATTAACCTTGATTTAAACATCAAGACTCAATATTACACTGAAATTCAGGAATGCATTTAAGTCAATTAGACCTGAGGTAGCCTGGTGTGCAACGTTACCTGAGGTACAAGTAACTATAACCATAATAGTTAGTAAGTACCGCCAGTAATTTGAGAACGCGTCAACTGAGTTCGAAGCAAGGCTGATAAATGAGTCTCATAGAGGATGGCCTCAAGTATTCATACTAGCACTAGTACTGATGCCCTGCATTCGACATTTACATGAGCCCCAGCTGCATGCACCCTCGAGTCATGGAAAATGCAATATATCTCCTTTATTACTGCATGCATTACAGAGTCTGCATAGATCACCATTGCCAGTAAGTAACTATTTCCACGATTCAAATATAATGAGTTAGCCTCGTGTAAATAGTCGCATCTGTAAAATATGTACTCGAGTACCTTAACTATAGAGTAATGTAGCCTCGTACCGCTAAAGTAACCAGGCTAGCAAAAGTAGGGAGCCCTTCGAAGCTTCATTACCAAAATAAGCAAGAGTAATTATAACTTGAGATAGCTTGGGACCGTTAACTCCAACGTCTTTGTGGAATGAAATTTTATTGATGTATGTGGAGATTTGCACTGTAGTTCATGTTACGGTTTCCCTGAATGTCAGTCTCACAAGTGCGTGATTTCTAAAGTTGGCTTTAAGTACCTTATGAATACCTTCAGCTCCCTGCACTCGTTAGGAACATACATATGCCTTCATGTATATACCTTTACTCGTGTAGTTGCGTCGGTACAATATTCGAGTACAAAAGGCCTGCGACGCATAATTGAATATAGTATACCAGTATACCAGTACTATTAGCTAGCCAGTAACGTTTTTATTTGGTTTGCTAGAAGGGTTTAAGCAGTCAAACATTATGGCGGTGTCAAATTTCAGAATGCCAGTACCGTGGTTGCCTGTAAGTAATAATACTCTACTCGAGTAAGAAGATGTGCATTTGGAAATCGTGGAAGTTGAAAGTAGAGGTGGCTGTGCTCTTCTCGAGTACGTGCGTACGTTAACCTATTACGCAGACTCTTTCGGAGCCTAGCTTCAACATGTCGGGCGACGTCTGGGTTCGTATTTCGTATGTTACTGCAGGGCGGGGTCATGAATGACCATGACACCGGTGAGATAAATGATAGCGGTCATGCACTACGTCTGCAATTCGCGGGTACTATGCAAATCTTAATGCCTTTCGTGTCTGCCTTGCCAAATATGACTGTCATTCTACCTATAGGTTATGCATGCGTCAAATGCAACTCGCACTTCGCTCGGAAGTGCAGACTATTTCAACTTTCAAGGAATGGTTATTTGTTTCATTTAACCACTGACGCCGCCGATACAAATATTATGTAGATCATGAGAATGGTTATATATGTTCCGGGCGATTCACAAATCCGGTCCATTCGCCAATCGCCTGCCAGACATACTTCGCCCATAATGGTGAATTTTCAAAAGTCCTAAACTTAAGCAACTGGGAATATTGTCTTTGCAATTGATGCATTTCGTGCTTGTCTAGACAGGCTTATTAACGCATTTTGAAGAAAAAAGGACTACTATGTTACTGCAAAGCATAGTGAGATTGGGATGAAGACTGCGGAATGGCTTGCGCGAGCCATTTATGAGACTTTTGGTCAATCGCCTTGACGACTGGTGAACAGTTGCGATTACTGAATAGCCTGGAACATATATATTCATCTTCTCAACTTTTGGTTGCGAGAACGTCACAAACTGCTATATAGCATACTAGTTGATTTTCAAATTGGGTTTCGGTTAGCCTCAGTGTCGCTTGCACTGAATTTGAATACTCGTTTCACCAGTTAACGCACAGCACAGCACAACGCTAGCTCCTTACCTAAAGTGAGCAAAGCTCAGCGCCACAGCGTGAAGGTTGGAAGGTTGGTAAGCTGCTGGCGTATTTGATATATTTGCATGTCAGTGAGATGACACAACTAATTTACAAAGTTATAACCAGCTGCAGGTGGGAACGCTAATAATATGGATAAGTTTAATAAATATTACATTATTTAACGATTATATAATTGAGGATGATATAAGTACTCCCCAAGGGACGACAACCGGTACCTTGGGCGGCTCACGCTAGTTGCTCGACTTTCATAACCCCATGCAAAATCACGAAATATCGGAAGAGTGCTGTCCAAATCGATTATTTCCCCGATCAGACCATCTCGTTACGTCATACATTCAACGCTTCTTCAAGACTGGGGCGATCTTTACAATTTTTTTTGCAGGATCGATCGTAAAACTGCGGTATACAGATCTAAAGCTTCAGCTTAAGCTAGAGAGCAGCTACGTCCATGGAGTCGGCAACGAAAGCCGCGAGAATAACATCCTCATCATCATCATCCCAAAAATATCAACCAATAAACGATGACCATGCATATGATCATGAGGATTCTCAATCGGAAATACCAATGGAAATACCAATGGCGGATCTCTCAGAAGTCGCTTCATTACAACCGAAAGCCGAAACACATTCCCGAACGAGTACTCGGCAATCTGCATTCGCCTCCGCTAAGACACTAAAACGACCACCGTTATTTTGGATCATAATATACTCCTTCACTACACTCATTCCACCAATAATGTTCATTGCGATTGGGGTTGCCGTGATGGCACTTGATGGAACTTACTATCATTCACGATATAGTGCATTAGCGGACAAAGTCTATCAGGCACTTCTTGTGGTGGGTAGTATAGCTATTCTGGAAAAAACCTGGTGAAGGAACCTTTATAATGGACAATATTGATCAGTAATGAATCACAGGTTCCTACGGCGTTTCCGGTGATTTTTGCTGCCTTTTTCTCATGGACACTTCGATTGATTGCATTGAGAAGTGTGGCGAAAGGGACTACACTCGGGACATTAGAGCAGGTTTGTAATAATTTCTTGGATATTTTGATCTATTTTGAAAAGCTCATTTGACGTTGCTCGATATAGAGAAAGCTAAAGGGTGAACTGACAAATTTACCTGATTTAGTTATTAGGAAGTTCCACATTCGGGGGGGCAATTCTAACCCATAGCTCTCTCCGGCTCATCAGGTTCTCAACAATCGCTCTCATATTTATATGGGCTCTGTCCCCGCTTGGTGGTCAAGCTTCTATCCGAATGTTTTCTATCGGCCCTGGAGAATTGGAAGTTGTCGATTCGAATGTCGGGAGGGATAGTGGAGCATTTTGGTACCGTCATCGAGATAGCCCCTCAGAATTCGCAACAAATGTAAGCGCAAAAGCTTCTCTGGACCGCATAAACGCCGCCTACGAATTCGCAATTGTAACACCAAATACTAGGACAATGGATCTGGATCCATTTTCGAACCTCAAGATCCCAAGTGCAGAATTTATCATGGATGCGTTTAACGAGTTGCGGAGGAAGCTGGCGGAGGCCTTTGAGAAAGACGTTGGTATTGATATAAAAGATATCGAGCGTGAGTTGACTGACGCGACTGAGTCTACTCCTCGCAAGGCGCTTATTAGACTGGCAACGATGCCGATATCAAGAGATTCTACAACGTACGCGAAATCGTCAAATGAGCCATGGCTTCCTACATTACCTGTTGATGATGCAGAGACTGTTGCATATTACAAATCAAACCCGAAGTATCCACGAGCACCTGTTTTCAGCGACATTTCATCGAGGCTATATGTGAGCCTTCTTGGATTACCAGTGATATTTAACATTGAAACGTTGCAAAAGAGCAACCCAGGCCGGAATACAGCAGTTCTGGAAACAAACTACTTCGTCCTCAACTGCACCAAGCCGGCCAGTGTTACAAGTGTGACTGCAGCAAAAATATTACAGCCTCTTTACCCCCTATTAAATGAAACAGCCCGGATATTAGAGCTCGACAATGGAGGATTTCTACTCGCCTCTGTCGAAGACGACAATGGAGTATTTCGAGACAAGGACACATTCCCTCACGATGAAAGTGACCCCGACATGGCTTTGAACAGAGATACCAGAACCAAGAGGGTACTTCGGTTCCTCGCCATGAATTCTGGAATGAATTCTGGCAGAAATGCTACGAGCTCCAACTGTACGATCTCTCGTCGAGAGCTCTATCTCGATATTAATTGTGCTGCTGATGGCACCTCGGCATGCAAAGTCGATAAAGTCCGTGTAATCGGGCGCTATCCCTCCCACCCGGGTATCGTACAAGCCAATAGACAAATTCCATACGATAAGCTAAACCCTCTCTCAAACATGTTCAACTCCACTCCATTTGACGGTGGAGGAGGACTAGCAACGGAGTTCTTCACCGCATTCAGCGCAGCAGGAACCACTCCATCACGAGCTACCACCATCGCCAGACGCTTCCTTTACGATCCTAAAAGCACAAAGGTCGGTGAACAACTCCAACATAACGACACTAGCACCAAGATAGGAAATCTAGATACCCTGGACGAAATAGCATTCACTTCTAGGCTTTCACTCCTACTAAACACATATTGGACCGCCTCGCGCTCACCAGACACGATCGTCGACATCGCCGAAACGAAATCGCGTTTAAAAACCGCACTTTCAGCAGCAAGAGATGGCCGATATCCATACCCTGACGAACCGGAATCGAATGTAGGTTCGGTGGCGAATGGGGGATTGAAGAAGCCAGCCAACCCGCTATCACCGTTTTTGGCGCAGATGAGCATTCCGAGAAAGTTTATCACCGAATATGTTTTCCATAAGGGAAGCACAATATGGCTGGTGGTTTACTTCGTTTCCACGACTGCACTGCTCTTGATTTCCATAGTGGGGATGATTCTCTACATTACAAATCTAGCACCAGATGTGTTTGCATATCCGGTTAGTTCGTTATTGACAAGTAGTTTGCATGGGAATACTCCAGAGAGTTCCTTACTGAAGAGCCAAGATAAGGCAAAGTTGGTGAAAAGAGTTAAGGTAAAACTTGTGGAATTAGCGGTAGATGAGGATGTTGGAAGGGTTGCATTTCTGGTGGATGGAAAAATTTGGAGGGGGCACAATGTTGGACAAGAAGAAGAGGATGTGGGTGGGTCTGGATCGGGAGTTGGGGCCCGAGCCAGCGGACAGCTGCGTAGAGGGAGGCTATATGTATAATTCAGCAGAGTGGGCTGGATTGGTCCATGAAACAGTCGTTTCTTGAATAGTAGTGAAGCATGCATTTGGCTTTTCCGGGAAGGTTCGACTGGGTTTTTATTTCCCAAGGCCTTCATCATTGTCTGTCATCAATGATGTGTATATATTAAATTAATGTTCATGATAAATCTTTAATTACTGTATGCCGCAGATTTTTGATGATTGCTTAGAAACACTGGCCATTGGGATATGCTTACTTACATTGTTGTAACAGGAGTCATCTGTGCGGTGCAAATCCCAATGCCAGTGCAAATCTTAGTCTCGTAGCAAATCAAGAAGCATTCAGCTTTCACTTTAGGAATTATCCTTAAAAATATCCTAATCCGGATTACTGGGGGTTGAAATTGGATAAGCTTATTACTAATCCTAACATTCGGATATCCCCTCGACCTCATTAGATCATGATACGAGGTCTTGCCGGTGAGGTAGATGAGTCTGTAGAGAATAGTGAAATTCATCACGGATTTTACTCGTTTTCCTGACCTGAAATTCGAATAATTTTCGAATATATCGTATTTTCTGAAAAGATGGTATAATATCAACAAAATAAAAGCAAGAAAAAAATACCTACGTCATGAGATTCATCTATTATGAGATGTAGCTGAAGTAATGCTATTATATACTCTACTGAATAATCCCAACAAAATACAAGCAACAATTTGGAAGGTCAAGTCGATATAGAAATGTAATGCCCCGGAAGTAAAATCCCGTAAGAAGCAAACAAATCCCACTTCAGTAATGTTTCGCAGGCTTGGCAATCGAATCAGCGATAGGTGTTACCTAATAGGGAACACATGGTTACCGATATGACAGCTGGACAGCACACACATCGTCTCCAACACCAAAGCTTATCTTACAGGTCGTCGTGCACCCACGCTCGGTTTAAAGTTGATCCATTCCATCATGAACACCACTTTTAATTTTTGCTATTCTAAAGAAGGAATAACGTGCAGCAGTACTAGTGACATGTTACCTCCGGCCGCACCCCAGGTTCAGGTTCCATGGAGTCAAAATAACAAAGATCCAATTAGCGACACTCGATTCTGCGGAAGCTCTATATCTCATTGCGATCGGCTTCTGTAGAGTGGGTACCGACAGGTAGGATTATAAGTACCTAACTTAAGGTGATCATAGTACATACAGAAGCAGGTATGTTAGGCCTTGCTGGTACATATGGCCAATAGGAAGCAAGAGAGATGAATACATGATCAAGTAAGCTTTGCCAGTACATGTACATGTATAGGGCGTATACAATTTCGCATCACACCAGTATCATGGCACGTAGGAAGATACAACTTTAACTTGTGAATGTGACTTAGTGTAAAAATTAGAAAACGACGTTTGTGTGATCGAAGCATGTGCTACCAGTGACAGCAGATGTGGTTCGCAAAATAAAATGAGAAACGTTAACTTGAAGATCGTCGGCCGCTGATTCAACAGCTCGCTGACAAAAAAAAAGGCAAAAATAAGAAAAGGTAAAGAGGATCACAGGTTAAGTAAAAGCAAAGATTTGAAAAATATCAAACATAATAAAACAAAGGTACAAAGAAATTGCAAACGGGGCGTAGAGAAACTCAAAGAAAACATAAAATATGTAAGCTATACGCCCGACCTTTAGACCTTACCCCCATTGCAACCCAGTAAATGCATTAGAACATAAAAATGCGGAAAATACTGAAAGATCCAATTTCTGCTGTCCTTTCAGAATTCGTATAAAAACACCAACCATGAACAAACTTCCATATCCCAACTCCAAACTTCCAATGACAAAGTAATGCATGTTGCCTCACTATGAGACCATTACCCCATCGCATGAAAACTAGGCGCGCACGCAGCTCTTCAATCAAGATCTAGATCTATCTAGATCTAGCACTCCCCTAATTGTTCAATTTCATTCGTCCCCAACGCCCACGCCCACCCCGCCTTCCTCAAAATCTCCCTATTGGAATCGTCAATATTCCTGACCAGTGTATCCAAGTACAGCTGTGCCACTTGTGATAGGTCTGTGTAGGATAAAGGGGCGCTTGTCATGTGTATGGCGGCCTTTATAATTTTTGCATTGCGGTTGATCTCTTGCGAACGGATGAGATCTTGTGGAATCGAAACTTGAGGGTGCGTGAGGGTTTTTGTGATGATGATATTACGATCTTGGATGTATGTGTGGAGTTGATCTGTGATACGGATCATGGGCGTAACTAGGGTTGGAGGACATTGACGAGGGATTGTGATCATTTTGGAGGTTAAGAGGGTGTGGAAATAAATGTTGAAAGAATGTGATGGTGCTGTAGTGCTGCTTGAATTCTGGAAGTGTTGCAGTGTAATGGAGGTGAACGTTTGCTGCGGAAGATGCTCGACTTGCAATTTGGGAAATTCCGTGAGCTTAGGGAGGGTGTATCGGAGTCTTCGAACGTTTAAGAATTTGGCAGCTTGTAAAGAGATATCAACTACGAATGTGCGTGTGTGTAAGCGTACTGCTTAATCGGCCAAGATCTGAATGTTCCTGGGCTCTTGTCAAGCTCAACTCCTGAACCAAGCCTCCCCTTTATACTTCTCCTGAGAGTTGCACCAGCTCTTTTCCACATGTACTTCAAAACATATATATCTATACATGATTCAACGATTCAGCAACGCCTGAGTTCACCGCCACCTCTAGATCCGAGGATAGGAAGAGCTACAGAATGCGGATAGTGGGATACCCAATCCAGGGACCCGAGGGTAAGCAACATTGCATGAAGCAATGAGGTGTGAAACACGGTACTGGTCGAGCCCGTTTTTGTCATATTGCGCCATTGGCTACGATTACATAGCCGTTCGTGATGAAAAGAAAAACAAGGATATATAGTCGATGAGCACGAAGGGATGATCTGCCAATTCTTTCGACGAGTAAGGTTCAGCGTTTTAGTAACCTTTACCTGTAATGGAATCACATACATATACCAACTATGCTGGCGCCGGTGTTGTTGGGATTAAACGCAACACTAGCTCTCATATTATTTCGCATTGGCGTGGCATGAGCTCGAGTTGGATGTTGCATTTGGGCAGAATATTTGACCAAGTTTTACCCCCCCCTCCTTCTCTTCGTGTGCTTATGGATGCATACCCCAGGCCTTAAGGCTGGAGAGTGGAGGCGGAATACGACCGATAGGTGGAAGGGCCGAGCTCGGGCCCGGGTTGGCTTTGGAGGAGGAGGAGGAGTCAATGTTCGGAGGTGGTCATTCGGAGGAACAGGTGTTAGTAGTGGAGTGCGCGCTGCGGTAGAAAGAATAAAGAGAAGTTGAATTGCTTTAGATGCGGTCGATATCAGGATATTGTGATTGGTAGGAGAAAACCAAGTCCAATTATCTCACAGCTTACAGCTGGGGGAGATTATAAACCTAGTTATAAAAAACGAGCAGCCTTACCTTTTTTCCTCTGATCTAACCCAATATAATATCTCAACAACAATTACCCCTCGCCGAGTGGGCCGCCCTCCCAGATCCTGCATATAAATTAGCCAAGACTAGCCTTCTATTGGTTCATCGGAGTGAGATCTGGCTCTGCATCGCTTCCAGGTGCGTACTCCACTCATCCTGGTCAAATTCCCCCATACCTCATGCAAGGACACATTATACTTTTCAGAATTTGATCCTGCAGGTCCTTCACTCGGAACCAGGCACAACACACTTCAAGTATGTTGGATCGATCGGCGCATGATTTGAGAAACTAAAACACACGACTCAATGGTTGCAAAGTTTCATTTCTTTTTTGCTACGTCGACCTCTCTTGGCCAGGAAACTAGAGACTAATATGCCATCCTGTGAACACTGACCAGGTTTGCAAGCGTCAATTCACTTGATATCTAGATCCTCCTCTGCTGTCTTGCATATAATTAGCTATCAGGCTTTATCAAATTACGCAGGCTCCGAGGACTTAGGCTCACAGCTTGCCATGAAACGAAAAAGGCCACTAGATACATGTTATGTGTTGTCATGAGTGCTCTAGCTAGGTAGAAAAGTATTATCGTTCCAATGAACTTTGATAAGTATCGTACTGCAGCTAGGCGAGTACTGCGATTAGGCGTCCTAGCTAACCCCGCAACGTTAACGCTGATCCGATTGCAAGTCGAGCACACTGCCATTAACAAGATCATGGAGCCACAGCTAGTGTAGCCTTGTTCTTGCTTTTTCATTTTAGCGAGCCGCAAGATCTATAGCATAATTCACCAATCCGAGATGAAGTTGACTTTCCGCAAGATGTATTGCACCTACGTGGTTTATCTGACTTCAATATATCTACGTAAGGAATGTATCCTAGTACTAGTAGGATTTGCATTATCCGCATACACATACTCCCCAAGACCTGACCTAACATGCACTGATCATGGTACGATCTTGTGTTACCCCACTGCACCGACGATATCTGCAGAGCAATAGAATTCATGCCGGGAGCCGGCCGATGAAATAACTGAGTGAGCATCTTTTTCGTATAAGGTAACCACATGTGCATGTCTGGTTTGGATCCACACAGATACCCGAGGAAACAATATATTAACTATTAATTGAAACCCCGGAGGAAAACCCCATCTTTCAAATATATCTCAGCAGGAAGTTTGAGGAGAAAATTTAGTCAATGTGAATATCAAGCGCACGGAATCCCGCATGAGGCGATAGACAGTTGGGGCCTGGTGTGCATCAACCACGTGGGTGAAATACGCAACAACGCATCTATAGCGATTTACTCTGCCTAGTGCCCAAGTAGGTATCTTCGAGTAACTCGAAAGAGTAGATTTGCAGCCGCTAGGTACTCGATAAACAAAGCTATGCCCTGTTTTTCGCACCATTTCCCCATATGGATTTTCTGTGAGTTAGAGTTAAACTCGTAGTAGGAGTATGGTCAAATTCCGAGGCCATATTCGAAGTCCTATATGCATCTCATGACAAGTTCAAAAGAAAGCGCCATCATATCTTATTAGTGAGGAGTGACAAGAAGCACTAATGCATGGCCGGAGATCTGTACGACAGGTGTTGACTTTTACATTTGATAAGCGGGCATCCCTCCGAAAGAATTTTCTAATCGTCAATCTTCAATCAGTATTTCCAAAGCTTAAAATATCCTTTTACCTTTCACACTCACAACCTTTGCGATGGGCTTGTAGAGACAAAGCCGTTAGAAATGAAGCACAATAGGTATAATCAGGTACTCTAAATCTATGGATGCATGCAGTAGTACCTAGTACATATGTACACATTGTAATTACTAGCCTTCCTTCTATATGACAAGGCAGCGCACAAGATCGATCGATCAATCAATCGAACATCATGCAGGTGGGTTTTATAAGAGTATTTCAGAGTGAAGTGGGTGTTTCTAACAGACTATTAGGTCATTGACATATTCATGGTCGATACCTAGATGACTAAAACCAGCGATATCGAACGTGCCTACTTAATCTTGAGCTATTCTAGATCCAACGTATCCGTACATTCTCTCTGAAATGCCTTCATGGCGTGCTCGAATATAAAATGCTATTAAACCTTGATTGAGAACAAATGATTCGTAACCATCGTAACTGGTTGCATTCGTCCCCGATCGATCTCGAGGCCAATACAGCTCTCAAAAAGTCCTTTGTACCATCAACTATCCCCCCTGCCACGAGGAAAGCTATAAAGAACATGCTCGGACGTCGACAATATTTTTTGGAAGTCTTGATCTTGAGTCTAAAATTGGAAGAAATGATGGGATCTATATAGAGCATGATGACTTCAAAAGAATATTTATGGGATCAGAATCATTCGGTCACATTGACAGGAGCACGGTTAACAAGCGTTGTTTAGTAGCGCGCATGTACATCCACCTAACGCTCTACCAAATAAGAATGATGCCTAAAGAGTTACTATTTATTAGAATATGACCTCTCATACACTTTATATCAAATCCAATGTGAGAGCCCAGCAACCTGGTTCTGGGTGCACTGAGTAATCGATAAAACATGCAGCATTTTGATAACCATATTAGTTGATGCACCCAGTATCGCAGTTGCCGATACCATTGTAATGAGATGGAAATTTACTTATCTTTATAATCTTGGTAACCTTATAGCTACCTTAGACCCCATGTATTGTTTATCTGAATCCTAATCGTCGTCCATGTACATGTGCAGGCTTCGCAAATCTGGAAATGCCGTCATCTGAATTCGACATAGGGGTTGCATATGTGTTTTTGTTCTCAAGTGGGTCTAGACGTCTCTTGGTGAGGCTAGCTCGAGCGTAGTATAAATATATTGTAAAACTACTAAAAAATATTTCTACAATACTCAATTTGCAGGCCCAAAATCTATAGTACCAGAATTTACAGCAAAGTTAATCATTGGCCACCCATGGACAATAGAGACATCCTGTGACTTGACATGTGGTTCTCAGTCGATCTACGTCCGTTTTTTCTTATATATTTATATTCAAGAATAACTTTGCTACTTTACATATATCGCCTCTAATCTACGTGCTTGGAATGCATCATGATCATTCTGGCTCGAATCAACATTTTCCTCGTCCAATTGAATGAAATTGAAAATTTGATTTTTTTTGAAACTATGACCCATCTACCCACTTGACCGCCAGTGATCTGTACTTGTGATGTGCCATGCCACATCAACTAGCTGATCATGATCACCAGTGATACTGGCTGTGTAGGCTAGTCTCATGCCCAGACCCTCATCAGTGTAGGCAGTCTCGTCATCAGTCCCGAATTAGTAATTACCTAAATCAGACAGAGACCTTAGAGGATCTATTATAGTCTCGTGCCCGATGTATTACGTAGACTCGTGTACAAGTACTACGGATTCTCAAGCTTGCGAAATCAGAATTTGCAGTTTGCAAATCAAATCATTCAAATACTGGTACTTTGCGCGCCTTCCGCCACGGCATACCGGTAGCCATGTCCCGAAAGTACGAAACTCCAATCCAGAAACCCCTCAAAGAAACCGTTTTCCTGGCATAGAATTAACCAGATTTTCTGTTCCAATTTACAGAAAGAAGTTATGATGCTAGAGTGTTGTGATGTGTGCATCATGTTGCGCTTGCGCATCCTGCTGATCTACGTACTAATAAGTATATTATATTAATACCTAAAAGTGTTTCACAGCAAGAAAAACCACCGAATAAGGTACTCGATGTTTGATCATTTTCATAGGTACCCAATAACGACATGTACATGCCAGGCATCTGACGTTAACGTATTTATAATACTCTACTCGTACTTATGCCTCTAGAACCAGATCTAGTTAATGTTGTAGCGCATGCAAGTCCTCAGACATGAGTAAAAACTAATTGACCAATGGATTAGTGGATGATTTCGCCTATCGGCATTCGGCATCCGCGACTAGTGGGCACTTCTACGTAAGTAAGTGGGATGTAGGCTTGATATTTGAGATCGATATGCTTTGAGCTGAAAGTACAACTGTGGACAGATATCCAATGTATGTCAAATATTGTGCCTAGCTGAAAATTTGTGATTTTGGAAAGAAGGTTATTACTCGGTAGCTCTTCGAAGTATGTGGCAGAAATCGCATGAGATGTAGTACACACCTCATTTTGCAATCTCAAGTTCACATGGCATTTGATTGTAGCGAACCGCCTGCAACTACAACCCACCACGTCCCAAGCTTGTGTGTTCCACACCAAGTTGCAATCTCGGGAGAAACATATTTCAGAGAAAGGCGCCATCATTCCTCGGGTACATGCCCGGTGTTTTCGGTGAGTGGATAGCGATATTAGATTAGTCTCATTATTAGATACAAAACAGTGATGCACATCTCATGATTAATAATCCAACTAATTGGGTGATGTCAATACTTTCATGCACCTATAATACGGTGCTATGAGTTCATTGGTATAAGAGATTCAAGAAATCGATATCACAGGTGGGTAGCACTGGTAAAGCGCCGTACGTGTGTACTTATTGAACACTGCCAGTAGAATAATTGTTCCCGGTGTGTGGATTGTGGTTTCACACCGTTCGCTAGATCATTTTTATTGGGAACTTGAGTGCAGAACAATTCACATATACTCGAGTACAAGCTCGAAGCCTAACAAACATGCATTCTTCGCACATTTAATGTTTATACGACCTCCGGGCTCCTCCGGATCCGAATTGAATTTGGTTCGATCGATGATGATCTACCGATCCAGGATCTGTGCACTTGAATCTTGAAGCTATCCGGCTGGGCCATCCATGAAAACCTCAAACTTTTCATCCTACGTTTCCGTCCACTTGTGTTCACGTCGCTATCGATCAAGCAATTGCCCTGAATTCCAAGGCCTTCATACAGTTTAATCCCATGATAAGCATACCCGATATATTTGCATAGATATTTTCAGTAGTGCAAACATCACAAAGTCCCACATCCTGAAATTACAGCAAGAGTGCCTCGATTTAAGCATTCTTTCGTTATTACCATAGCCTATCTAGTCCCAAGCTATACTTACAACAGGAGCAATCTGTACTAGGCATCTGGAGCAGCTACCGCAAACTCTGGAAAATAAGTGGCCTTACAAATATCTGACGCCTTTCCGTTCACAGGTAAACTACACCTACCAGTTAGTCGAACAAGTTTTGGGCAGCTCTGCAGCTGTAGCCGTGCATCTGTCCGTAATCTCGGTGTCTCAAGAGTTTGCCAGGCCTCTTATTTCCCAGAGTTCACGGATCAACCATGCAACCGGCCAGCTGCTAAACTCCTTTCATATGATCATGTCTTCAGGTACGAAGTTGAATCAGCACTGACCTCTCCAAGTGCTGAATTGGTTAGTTTGCTGGTTGCACCGTCGAACACAATAAGTAGTCAAAAACGGAAATCGAATCCAGGCTTGAGGCTTGCTTATTTTTGAGAATGGAATGTCCAGTAGTAAGCTTGGGGGTAAGCATACCGTAGAATCTGGCGAGTAAGGTAGCTAGCTATCTTATAGCTTTTGATCAGGTGAACAATGTAAATATTATATTACGTAACAATCTAATACACCAAGCTACCTTATATAAGTAAACAATGAGACATTGAATCTGGCGAACATTTCAATGGATTTTCCCTGATTACTATGATTTCTAGCCACAGATTCTTATGGACAAGTCACAGCCCGAGTTACTGACAAGAGGCCATTATTACTATCTTATTAGCCAATACTATCTTATACATATAACCTTACGCGCAAGATTCTACGGTATATTGGTGTTGCTTTCTCTGAATGTTGTTAGTCTGGGCCCGTACATTGCTATGTTGCCCGAAAAAATCTGACCTCATCCCGAAAGTGAACCTTTTAGGTTTGTTTCAAAATACTTGTTTCAATGCGACTACCGTAGAATCGGGTCTATAAGCACATACACTTCAATAAGCACATACTGACCTATAAGCACATTATTCTGGTGGTCTGTTAACGTTTGTTACAAACCTTCCATACAAAATAATAGCCGTCGGCTCTGCAAAAATCTTCTAAGTAAATGTGCTTATCGCCCCAATTTTACGGTAGTTCTTTCATGGCCAGTTTCTATATCACGACTGTACAAGCTTAAACTTAAGACATCTCGCTTAGTTGCAAAGATTCTCTGCTGAAGGGCTCACAGCTAGTAACTCCGTCATGATGATTATTCTAGACGTAAAACGTTTAAGCAGCCGCTATGAAAGGGCTACAATGAACGTCGTGCTTCAGGAAATTGGGCTAGAGAGACAATATTTGGTATGAAAAAAAAATTAAAAATTCGAAGGTGTTTCCCTGCTTGCAACGTGATATTCGCAATCACTCTCGGACTAAACTTATCAATGCCAGGAGTCTGGGCGAGTATCACGTTTCATGAAGTTAGGAGATTACCCCGCGTGGACGTCGGTGGAATTGCAGTCAGTTTATACTAATACTACTACTAAAAGACGTAATTCAAATATTGCCAAGACTGTCACAGGCTTCAAAATGGGCACGCAGCCCTAGGCCTCTCCAGATTTCTCGCCTCATGATCATTCCCGACATACCTACTAGTACTATATATTCGAGCTTGCTCTTGCAGCCTTATCCTCGGCGAAGTAAAATCGTCATCAACAAATCACGAGGTGGATACCTATGGATTGCACTCCAGCTGGTCACGAGGTACTGGATTCTCGGAATTAGTAGAGTACCGGTAGGCGAAAACAAGGTTGGAATAGACGACCCCCCGAACACGATAGCAGGGCTCGAAAGTGGCCACGTGGGTGGTATCTCTTGATGACTGCATCAACTCGACACAGTGGACGGTTTTTACGGATGGCAATAATAACGAATTCATGGTAGCTTGCAATTGTAAGGTGAGAAGATAAAGCTTCTTGATCATGATATCCGTTGATAAAGGTTGAACATTCTTGTCAAAAAACAGACATGGGTGAAAATCAAATAAAATACAAATGAAGCCAGGCCACCC
Organism: Peziza echinospora; assembly: GCA_024516245.1. NCBI lineage: Eukaryota > Fungi > Ascomycota > Pezizomycetes > Pezizales > Pezizaceae > Peziza > Peziza echinospora. The sequence goes on along the minus strand of JAJLQT010000022.1, from coordinate 846,337 downwards.
TCAGCTTGGGTCGTTTGTTAACGGGTTTTTTGAACTATAATTCCATGTTACGGTGCCTAGATATCCAATCGTTGCCGCGCCCAGACTCGATTTACAGACGTCTAGACACGCAAATGCAGTGAGAATATATAAGGAACAAACGCCGGGTTTGGGCTTTGACAAATATTCCACGTCCGCCTCTCAAGTCCCCGCAATACCTACTTCCAGAATGGCACAACTTACCCGACCCGTCAATTCAACTGCCACGATTAAGAAAAAATGTGCCTGCGTGTGCATCTACAAGAAGAACTCAAGGGGCACAGTTTTGGATAAATCGCTGATCACGAAAGGCCGTGGAGGGAATACCTGCAGGTTGCTCTGATATATACCGCTTCCAATTTGACAGCTCGAAAAGGTGCTAGCGTGTGCTCCCTGCATGAAACAACAAAGCCATGCTGTCGACCTTCCAACCACGGAACATGAGTGGAGCTGTTGAATGTTGTTGTTGTCGCACGTGGCGATTTGAACAGTTGGCTAGTTAGCTGGGCGTGGCTGGGAGATATACCATGTCAAATCAATGCAACGTCGTCATGGTCGTATTTTTAAAATACTTTGTGGTTTTCATACATGCGAATTGAGTTCTGTGTTTGCAAATAAGTGAACAACCGAGGGCTGGATCGCAGGGTGATGAAGATGGAGTTTTATATACTTTGCGAAAGCTAACTACCAAACATCTTCTCAAGAACAGCTCAAATACTCACTTTAAATTTGGCTGTGTCTTTGCGTCGATGCTTGATCTGCCTAAACCCCCCACCAATAGCTTGCCTCGTACGAGTGAGGAGGAACAACACTTTGCATTTACCCCCGTGCATGCAGTGGGAAAGCGCTAGGCTGCAAGGCCATCACCTCTGGCCAGCATCACTATCCCATCAACACAAGACTCCACCATCATCGTCATCATCACAAACAGTTCACCGCAGAGAAATATTTCAGGCCCTAACTCATACGACCTCTCATTCTTGACATCGTCTATTTACTGCAAGCTAAACTTCTTCCCATCGGCTTATCCTAGGCCTTTCCAATAAGGGACTTTGCCAGCTACAGACATGACCTCCTTCACAATCCCCACATCCACAATAACCCTCGAGCTTCCATGGATCACAATCCCCGCTCCATGGCCGATCCCATACGCCGCCCTCACCACACAATTCAACCCACCGACAGAATGTGCTCAATTCACATACATCTATACAAGCCCAACAGCAACTCTGACAACGACAACGGCAACGGTAACTAATATCGGGAGACAAATCAACTTGCTCGATAGTCCGAAAGATCATTCATGTTTCCCCGCAGGGTATAGTGCTGATCTGTGGGGACCAACGTTCAGTCCGGGGATGTTGTGTCCTGGGGGTTATACTGCGGCGGCAACGGGCGCGGCAGTAGGGACTGCGGCGTGGGAGAAAAATGTAAAGCAACCTGATGGAGAGAGTAAAATTGCTTGTTGCCCAAGGTTGGTACCTTTTTACCTTACTATTGGAATTCCTGTTTTAACCAAGGATCATTTTGTTGTTTCCGAGATTCTAATTTGAAACGGCCTATTCTATCCACATCATCTTTTACTGGATTTTTGTACTTAAAGCTTTTGGGCTAGATTCACACGAAACTAACCTGATTAATTTAGTGGATTCACATACAACGCAACCCAAACTGATGCATCCGCCTGCTGGTCAAAATACACCGCAACGACTAGCGTTCTCCTCGAGGAAACCGTCCCTGCACAAAACATTTACACCTACACAAAACTCACCCAAGTTGGGCCTGGCACCGCATACGCACGTGTGGTTCAGCTGCGGCATAACGAGGAGGAATTAAAGAAGTTCAATGCAGGCGAGTTGACGGGGACGCCTATAGCTACCGGAACCCCAGAGCCTGGAAACCCAACGCAGACGTCGACCAAGGGCTCGGGAGCTGGAAAGCAGTGGGGTGGGTCCGCTGGGTCGAAAGGAAGGTTAGCGGTGGGTGTTGCTGTTGGGGTTATGCTTGGAATGCAGTGTTTACTTTAAATTCAAAGATAGTTTGGGCTTTGAGGCTGGAATGGGAATCTTAGGTACTTACCTGATATGCGGTCTGGCTTGGCCTTACGGTTGGAATTGAATTGTTTTTTTATATTTTTCGTACATACATATCTCCTACTAAAGCACATCAGATCTGGGGATAAATATTTCCAAAATGTGGTATCTATTTTTCTGCTATGTTGGTTGCTGAAAGGCGCTAGAAGAAGGGGCTCTGGTCGCTCTTTTCTTCTATAAACTCTGTACTTCTACTTACTCCTGCCTTTCATTTCTTTCGAAATTCACCTCCAATTTCCTTCACTGAGCTTTATTCGAGTTTCTTTGATTAATTTCAGCGCCATGTATCTTATAGGTACCGGTATCTCCAGATACTGCGTTGATTTTGTGATTATGGCTAGCGCTGCACTACAGAGTATAGCCGTTAAGAATGATGGTGTTGGAAAACGTATGTTGAGGCAGATGTGTCAAGTAGAACCAAACCGCGTGAGGTGGTTTGACGGGGTCGAGACTAGGTTTGACGAGATTGGGGAAAAATCACTACGATCGCGAGGTCTTTAAAAACCCGTCACAACAATTGTTTGTATGTTGTTGCCATAGAAAAATAATCAGCTCAAAACCCCGTACGGGGAAATTCTCAATCCCGTTGTTGACGGGGTTTTTTGTGCAAAATAGGCCTTTTGCAAATGGCCATGGTTATTTTGCGTTCTGAATGAGAACATTCTGAGTGAAAGTTCTATTCGAATTCTTTGTGATGATTATCTTACATTCCAACTCATAGACTGCCTGCCTACCTAGGTAGGTAACTACCTATCTAGAAATCTGAAATTCCGTATCTGAAATTCCGACTATTTTCCGAATTATTTTACGAGGCACGGCCGCGGGGGGCGTACGGGGTTTACTTGGAACGAGAACAGGTTTACTTGAGCTCCAATGCGATTGCTGATCATTGAGTGCATTTGAGTGCATCATGCACAAGAAAAAGCACCTTTGTGGGGAGATTGCCTTGCTTTCTGGGGAGAAGGCAGTCTTGTGAAGGGAGAAGGGCATCATCACATGAAAACATATGGCAGACTTCGAAGCTTCTTTCTACTCTAATTCTGTGAAGAAATTATCATTCTAACTGGAACGAGACTACCTAACTTCTAACGGGAATATACAGAGACATTTTAGGAGCCCTCAGAGCATTCTGTACTCTTGGGCCCACAAAGGTGCCCTATTTGATCCATCAAGGTCCTCAAAGATGAGGAATTGCATTGCATTAACGCCTCGATAGTATATCAACGCTGTTGAGTTTTAGACGTTTGTACCGTCATACCAGAATATTCATCGATATATAATTATCCACAAAGCTTAAGTTATAAAAGACTCGACTCGAAGCCTGGTTATACGAAGGCTAGTTATACGAGGCTAGAACAACACTGTGACAGGGGTGTTCTCGTACCCAGACTTGACCTGCGGTTCGTTGCACTACCATTAATATTGCCCCCACCCCCCCCCCCAAAAAAAAAAGAAAAAAGACTATCGAATTTCTGCATTAGGTAGTTATCAAACGGGCGGATCGTGAGATCGTGAGCGCTCATGTGAGAGGAGTCAAGTTATAAACCGCACAGGGTGATAGATGCTTGAAGCGAATTCACCTGCATCAATTCAATGGCTCTATGGTCTAGTCGTATGATTCTCGCTTTGGGTGCGAGAGGTCTCGGGTTCAATTCCCGATGGAGCCCATTCATTTTTTTGACTTTTTGCCTCACGGAAACCTTTTTATTAATCAGAGGTTAGGCAACGAGTACTGCCAACATCAACATAGTCTCATGACATACACTCACATAACCAGGCTAACACTCGCAACACATTTTTTCTTACTTATTTCTATCATTATTACAAGGTAAAAGACCTTCTGAGACTAGACCTTCTAAGCATTTCTTAGGTTCGATACAAGAAGTCTCTTGGTAGGGACTGGTAGACTGGTCATCGACTGAGTCGAGGCTGAGAGTCGAGGCTAGACTGAAACCGCCCCCATGGCCCACTAGTCTCGTGACCACCAGACTTGGCGATGTCTTCAACAAATGCACATGCATGTCTTATAATTCTATCCGGGTACGAGACTAATTCTATCCGCACTTAGGAGTCTTACAGATGTGTATCTTTCGCCCCCAAGGTGTATCCGGTGTCATGTCTTGACAGCATAAAAAACATGGCAGGCGACAAAGTCTGATCGCGGCGAACTACGAGCTCGAGTGTCTTAGTCTCTTGAGTGGCCGATAGCCTGGTTGTCATGGCCGAATAGCCGAATATGGTAGCTATAGCGTTAGTCTCGTGATGGCCTCGTCTCACGTGCACGAATTCGAATATGGGGCCGAATGCAAACGAATATACATAAATGTCCCACTTGCGTTGCTTAGAAATTTAAACTAGATCTATCAAATCAATCTCTAGTTATACTTGAACTTCAGTAAATGTAATTTTCCTACTACTCCTGCAACGCATGGTCAACTGTTCTCGTGCCAATGGTTGACCGTTGTGGAAACATCTCAAAAAAATGTGCTCATCAGAATTGGTCTAAATTTCTAAACTAAACATTCCTTTTTCTTGGTTCTTTAGGACCCAGTACCCAGTCGACTGGGACTGAGACTAAGTCCACTGCCAGCCTCGACCCGAGGGGGCTGGGCACTAGTCTAGTCCACTGTAGACTCGTACCCAGACCCCACTGGTAGTCTCGTGCCCCCACTGCGAGACTACCCCACTGGCCTTGAAGCTCAGCCCTAATCAGGTAGGAGTACCGCGAACTTTGGGAAATAAGAGGCCTGGCTAACCCTTGAGACACCTAAGGTGTAGTTTTATCTGTGAACGGAAAGGCGTCAGATATTTGCAAGGCCTCTTATTTTCCAGAGTTTGTGGGGTACTCTGTCAGCTCAAAGCTGTATATAAATCCTTGATCATAAAGTACGTAGTATTTTTCGACGCAAAGGTAACGGTATATGACAATTTCTGATTGCCGATAATTTACATATGTAATGAATTCGAACAGCAAACGTAAGATATTTAACCGTCAGGCAGAGACGAGGATATCGAATTCGGGTAATATAGAGTATTAATATTTGAGCGTTTCCAATGCCTCAATTAATTTATCTAAATTTCAAGTTTGGGCAAGAGCCAGGGTTTATCTTTTTTTTTTCGGATGAGACAGTTCTGCCAACAACATCGTCTTCAGACTACTTGCTCGAGTCAACGTCCAGCTTTCGCGTGACAATGCCCCGGCCGTCGGCTGTGGGCCGCCACATGTTCTCGTTCCCGGCCGCCACTGACACGCAGAACTGTCTCATCTGGCCAAGGAAGACATTGATACTCGGGAGTACCCAGCTCCACATATGCCCCACAATTGTAGACTTAAATCTGACAAATGCCAGCCACATTGTATCCATAGATAAGTCGAAAACTAGGTAATCATGAATAAAGGATCCAGATTTGCACAACGAATTCGAGCTCAAAGCATCTGTGCTATCGATGTGGATGCCAAATATTTCGACTCTCCTCATCTGTCGGTACTTTTTGGATTTAGATTTTAAGCGAAGCATTACGACCCACTACTTTGGGCTGGAAGTGGGGAAAAACTAGTATTATTCGAGTCGCTATACGCGGGGGCGCGGCTAGCTAGACTCTATGCGTATATTGTAACCTGATTCTGCTGCAGTGTGAATGGCTCACCGCGGTATCCACTTGGGCGCCGTAGCTTTATGATCCAGACGATCGGATGGCACCCGGTGTATTATACTGATGGCGTGGTTCGTAATTGTGACAGCTACCACATGCTTTACATGCATACCATTTGAGAAGCGAAAGGCTCACGCGTGTGCGCGCACTGAATGATGCAGAAAGTCTATCGATCTTGGGATGCTAACCAATTTCTGTGCGGAGAACTTGACATCCCTGTAGCTCACGGCCAAAAGGGAGTCGACATAAGCTCGATAATAAAGCTCCATTGTTGAAAAGTATATATACCCCTCCTAGAGTCCAATTGCTATTAATTGACATCCCTAACTTGATCGATATTGCGCAGAATCTCACGCAACGACATCTATCATGGCTCCAACTCGACGAAATCCAATGCTTCAGCTTTCCGTCGGATTTGTGGTTGGCCTCTCGGTACTCTCGGGTGTCCTTGCTGCACCATTTCCCGGAACGATTCTCAAGAGCGTAAGAGATGTCGCGGATTGCTACGACTATGTGATTGTAGGAGGTGGAGTCAGTGGATTGGTGGTGGCGAATCGGTTGACAGAAGATCCAGACAGTACGTTTTGTTCCTTGAATCCCATAATCACGAAGCCTTGAATGAATAGGATCTAACTTCTTTCTTGCAACCACAGTTACTGTACTTGTTATTGAAGCCGGTGGAATGTTCGTCTAAATCTCAATTATCCGATATACTTGGCCTCTCTATGAGGGAGTGATTTTGAATCACGGCTAACCATCAAATCATTTCACGTGATGTTACAGTGATAATTTGCCAATTACCCACCTCTATCCGCATCTTATCATGGACGCAGGAAATGCGGGCAATACCTGGGGATACAACAGCACCCCCAACGCAGAATTGAACGACAAAGTAACTCTGGTCTCAATGGCAAAGACACTTGGTGGAGGAAGTGCAATCAATGGCATGTTATTCGATCGGGGTTCAAAGGGAGACTATGATATTTGGGGTGAGCTTCTCGGCGACACAGACGAGTGGAGTTGGGATTCTCTGTTACCGTATTTCAAAAAGGTATGACCCCAAATAGATTGGAAGGCATTGTAATACGGGGAGGTTTGAACATATCTGATCTTGCTGACTTTATGCATAGAGCGAGACATTCACGCCGCCAATTCAGGACGTAATAGATGACCTTGGAGTGACCTACGACTTAACCGCCCACGGTACCACTGGGCCAGTTTACTCATCATTCCCCCCATTCATCTATGAAACTGCAAGTACGTTCTATCAATATTCAATGTCCTGTTCGGCTACATAGCGTTCGAGGCTAGCACAGGGTTTTATACGTTGGCCGAATAGTTGCTGACCAATAACCCTTTTCGGGGTAAACAGAATTCTTGCGGACAGCCGCACAACAACTCGGCTTACCGACTCCGATCGATGGGGCCAATGGAGAAGCAATTGGCGCTTTTTGGACACCAAATTCGCTCCATCCCACACTCAGAGAGCGCTCCTATGCTCGAAATACCTACCACATTCTATCTGAGCCAAGATCAAACTATCATGTCCTCCCAGCAAACAGGGTGACGAAGATTCTCGATAATCCAGAAGAAGGCGAGGAACTTGATCTTCGGTGGGTCGAGTATACTTTAACTTCGGAAACCGACTACGCCACGGCCGTGAAACATGTGGTCAAGGCCAACAGAGAAATTATTCTCGCTGCTGGAGCGGCCCACACTCCAAAGATTCTTCAGCTCTCTGGAATAGGTCCAACAGCACTGTTGACCTCTCTCAGCATCCCAGTTTTGATTGATCTCGGTGGTGTCGGGGAAAACTTCCAAGACCATCCTTCAAGCGGAATTGCATGGACATCCGACTATGTTCCCAGCAGTCCCCGTCAGGACCCCGCGTCAACTGCCGATCTCACCACACAACTTGGCCAAGATTTGAGGGATGAATACTTGGTGAACAGAACTGGGCCCTGGACCGTCTCGGCCGGAAATATTCTTGGGTTCTTCGCAGCATCTCACATTGATTTGAGTACTTCAATGCTTGAAGACGCAGAAGATCAGGACGCAGATGCATATCTCCATTCCGGGGTCGATTCCACAGTTGTGGCTGGCTACGCAGCACAAAAAGCAGCAATCTTGCGACACATTGCAAATGATACTGTCGCCGTAATGGAGATGACATTTTCTCCCACATTCTCCCTTAACGCTCTCATGAAGCCACTTTCCCGTGGATATGTGAAAATCGCTTCAGCAGACCCATTTGTTCCCCCACTCATTGACTTCCGCACAATGTCAAACCCATTCGACTTTGACATGGCAATGGCAACCGTCAGATGGCAGCTCGACGTCTTCTCACAGGCCGAAGTGATCAAAGATGATATCAATTCCGTCCCTGTATCACCTTCTCCGTCAATCACGGATACGGCTCTCAAGGCATCGTTGAGGGATGGTCTGACGCCAACATTTGCACATTTAGTTGGAACTTGCGCAATGATGAAAAGGGAGGAAGGTGGTGTTGTCGATGGAAAGTTGAAGGTTTATGGCACATTTGGCAAGGTGAGGATTGTGGATGCCAGCATGATTCCGGTCATCCCGGGAACCCATACGCAGTCGGGAGTGTACGCAGTTGCAGAGAAGGCGGCGGATTTGATTAAGGAAGATTGGTAGTTCTTTGTAGTTCTTTTGGGGTCCATGATTTCGAGTTTTCTTAGGGATTAAGTTCTGTGTATTTAGGCTTTGTACTTTATGTCTTTACGAGAAATGTTTTTTATAATTTGCGCTCATATCCTCCAGTTGCAGAATAAATGCTATAAGTGCACTCTACAATTGAGCTCTAGTGTGATGTTCGACCTCAAATCGAGTGGGAATGTACCAATATGAGCCAAACTTTCGGGAAAGCAAGGGCACAAGAAATAAGTTTTCAGATTCTATAATTCAATGACTTGAAATCAGCCATGTTTACTCCGTTGATAATTTTGACCATCATCAATTGGGAACTGTAGGGTCCAGTAGCGCCAGATAGACCCCAGATAGACCCCACACCAATCATTTTGTAAACAGCAGATCCACGGTACTGGATTAAATCCAATCACCCTATAATGCATGATCAAACTAATTCGTGACCTGGAACATGTACATCAATAAATCTTTCTCTTGGTGCTTGCTACCTGCAATATAAGCATACTACTTGCAAAAGAATGATTATTCGAAATCGAGATACCGAAATATGAATATTTCAGTAATTAAATTTTTTACTGGAGCAGTTAATTTGAAATATTCTGAAGACTGACCCTAATAAGGTAAATATTCCTGTTGCTCTTGTGCTCCAAAGTACACCGAAAGGGGTAGTACGTCTTGCAGATCACTTTTATCCACTTTTATTGAGAATTTCAAATAAAATACAGTTCACCATGAAAATAAATTTGTTACAAGGATAGAGATATGCTGGCTAAACCGAGCGGTATTCTTATAGCGGCAGTAACATGTATGTGTAATTCTTGGTTAATGTCATTTCTAGGAGGAATAGGAGGGGCGTTTGCTGCCGAGGATCACATCACGGTGTACTTAGTTTCCTGTGATGTTCGGATATTCACATGTATATAACACTAATGAAATATAGATACGTATATTCTCTCACAACAAGCTTTATTCGAAACCCAGAAAGCTGTTCCAGGATAAAAGTACCAATCTAGAAGCTTATGTAATCGAAATGCAAAAACCTCACAGAATAGGTAGGTGTGGTGGAGAAGCGTTGCCTCCGAAATTGCGGAGTACAATTTAAAACGGAATGTGCCGATCACATTCCAGAATAAGTTCAAATAATTGGCTAGATTGATATGAATGATGGGTGTCCCAGCGATTTCGAAACGGGCACGGGCGCAGGTGGATTCCTGAGACATGCCGATCATATGATCCAGCGACTGAGTGCCAGCCGCACCATTTCATCAATTCCACCTGCTATCGCGAGTATTCTCTGCAAATCCTCAATTGTTTCTCCTTTTACATCCATTACGCGCCTGATACGAAAGAGCTGTAATTGCTGAACCACCGACCAATTCGCTTCGCTTTTACCTCCGATCGAATCGCAGATGCCTAATTAAGAAGCATTCGAATATCGCCAGATAGATTCCCAGGCTCTTATATTTTCTAGAATGGCTTCCAATATCCCCATACCTACGATAATTATACCAACCCCAGTTTTCACTTTCTCCGTACCAACGTTGAGCCTCCCGTTCACGATACCCACATTGAGTCTTCCCATACTTACAATACCATCGATATCGCTACCTTTGCCGGGTATCACAACCACCGCCCGAACCAGTACTACATCTACACCTCGTCCTACGACTTCAGGACAAATTACAACTAGCACAAGCACTAGGAGCACCCAGCGCAGTACATCCGGTCCATCAAACACACTTCTAGGACCACTCACCACAACACTCCAAACGACAAATGGACCAACCCCAACACTGGGACCGGGTACAAGCGACAACACCGAGACAAAATCCCCGGGTACGGTTTCCACGCAAAAAATAGTGATAATCGTCCTCGCATCTATCGTTGGAATCATTCTCATCCTTCTCGGGTTATATCTATTCATCCGGCATCGACGAAGCGTTGCCAAAGCAGCTGCGAAATCAGACACGGAACGTAATCCAGCTGGCTTTACCCTGATGCACGAAAGTATATCAGACAAAGGAGGTCCAGTTTCGACATACCCGGAGTTTCGAAATCGGCAGGGAGTAACTTCAGAGGTGAGATCTGCTGCGGCTGGATCTGGACAGGATTTGGGAAATATGGGGACGAATGGGTATGAACTCTGGGATACATCAGCCCCGAGGTACGAGTTGGAGCAAGGAGGGACCACGGCGGGATCCGGAGGACCCAGGACTACGATCGAAAACATACATAGAGGCCCAACAAACCATCCCATACAACCCAATACTGAAAAAGATCCAACAAATCATCATTTGAGAGCAGAGCTGGAGTGAGGTTGTGTTGGGCCTAGACTCGGAGTTCCACAATTTAAATCCATTCGACATTTTTTTTATATTTCGTTCAGATACTGGATCTCGAACTTTTTGCCTTCGTAAACCATCCACATGAGTATTAATTGAATTGTGGAAGTAGGCATTTCTAAAGAAGAAAACGAACAGTGGTGGAAAAATCATTCTTAGCCTGGTACCTTCAGTCTCCGAATTCTTTATAATCCTTCTCATATATATGTACATAGACTGCAAGATTGGTTTCCTTCGTTTTTCATTTGTCAACAGAATTAATTCTTCGTGCTCTTTGATTTCTCCATAATTGAAATGACATGACGGAATTCGAATGTAGCTTTTTATTTACAAACAGGGGCGTCAGTTTAACGCTGCATTCTACGAGATCAAACTACAGTACTATTTGAATTTAATGTATATTTATATGTAGCATGCACAAAACCACAGGAACTATGATCACTTGACGTTCCTTTAAAGTTTCCGGATCCTCAATTATATTGCAATTGGTCTAACGCAAATAGTACTTCGCTTAAGCACCGGAGGAGACGAGACTACTGACCGAACAGTTCGAGAATACCGTCCCCCGTTTTGGGGTTCAACTCCAAAAGAGTTTGGGTGAGAGAGCCCGCCAGTGTAGAGTGCGCGTGCTTGTAGATGATGCGTTTTCACATACAAAGTTTGAGTGGGTTATTCCTTTCCAGTTATAGCCACAGCGTTATCACATGTGAATTGATCATGACTTCTTGAGCTTGAGCAACTTTCGTTCACGCAATTTATTACCCTTGGAGTTTAGATTCAAATGCTGTCAATGCGAGGGTCGATATCTATGGGACTGATACGCCTACCTTCAAATTGGGCTCATTTTGGGGCCAAAATAGTATGTACTCACCCCGACTTACCTGGTAAAGTAATCTACTCGAAGTACGTATGTGATGACGCCCTTATAAGGAAAGTTTCAAATATAAATCTCCAGAACCCCCCCATTTGCAAGAACTATCTATTTAAAGCTAAGACTTCCACCCCTCGAGCTCCCAAAGAATTCTAAAATCTGTTACTTTGGTATTCAATTAAGTACGCCACGCGCTCCAGTATATATTTTGATACGACAAGCTAGAAACTCATCGCATACATTTACGAGTATACGTATACACTAATTTCGATTTCTTTACAAATGAGTCCTCGCCCACATGGATTGCCACGGCATTATTTGTTCAGTAACTACCCCAGCAGTACCAATTCCGCATTTTATCAAGAAAGATCCAAAAGAGATGTTTCCGTGGGGGTAATTAAAAGTGGTCACGCGATGTGGTAAAACTATTCAAGGAATATGGATTCGTTTTTTCTCATATGGAGGATGAAGCTTGCAAGGACACTGGCGGATGGAACCAAAGTAAAGAATTCATGATGCGCTAGCCTCGACTGCAGCTGAAGGTAGGATGGACATATTCCCATTTTTTTAAGGGTAGGTTCCAGCAAAATCGGAGTTTTCTGTTTGGAAGGAGTGAATAATCTGTGTCGGCACTTTTGCGGTAACTCTCGGTTTCTTCTGAAAGTGGGCCCGCGCACTACTTATATGGAAGGCGTTTGTGCCCAATATAATTTAGGGTTTTGGTCGTTGCCTGATCATACATATTCGATGTCTTTCCATGTGTTGGCGCATGTAATTAATGGGCCGACATTTCCGGAGATGGGAACCTTGATGGTTGCCTTGGGCTTAGATTCCCCAAAAGAGGAAATGATAAAACGGATTCGAGCGGCGATTTGCTTTTTTGAATGCTCCTAAGCCTACCACCCTTGACGAGAGAATGTGAGCAGGGAGGTTCGATTTTGAGATCTAGATATTACTTCCTTTGGATCCCGCTTCTTTTACAAACTCTGGAGGCCTACAGGCCACATCACATTGCAGATCCACACAATCAGAGCCTTGATTGCGAATGTCAATTCAAGTCGTCCAAAATTGATCTACCGTTGGTTGAATAAACTTATCGGACTTCAATATCTCCGAATGCTATTCCACTGGATTGTTATCCCCCAACTCCTATTTCTTGCGTGTGCCATTATTACCCACGCATCTAATACATTTCCGCAAGGAGCCTCCAATAAAGCCGGTAGTCCTTTGAATCGTGGTATAGATGGGGCTGACACCGAACCTCAAAATCTTTCTGGAGCCTCGGTGGTGACATTGACCGAGGCTAGCAACAAACCTTCTCATGATATCGTATCGACTATCTTCACCGAGATTCCCAATTTGGACGGTTTACAATCCCTCTCAAGTTCAATCCTCAATGCGCAAACGCCGACAATCTTAACCATTGATATTGAACCAACATCCGGGGCACTGTACTCTTCGGTGGAAACCCTACTTTATACGCATTATTATGTTGTGCAAACAACAACCCAAACATCGGTGTCTGAAATTACACAGGAAATCAAGTTTACCGATATTGAGGCGACAGGCCCGAAAACACTATTTTTGTTCGTACCCACAACCTCCCATACTTTAAACCCCATCATACTGACTTTCCTTCATCAGTCACCAGAAGCCAGGGCCAGCAAGCGAGGGACATATACATTTGATGTCAAAGACTACGATAATACTGACTTCCGCATTGGTCTTTTTCACACTTTGCATATTGATAGCAATATTCGGTATTTTGCATCGAAGGCGTAGAAAACTCAGGTTTTCGAGGAATCCTTGCCCAGTTTTCACTTATATTGGAAAGAGTGACAGAGAGGTACGGCGGGTAGCCAGCGATGATGTGGAGGGTGCTTCCCATGGCAAAGATAGCACAGCAATACCTATACCAGAATTCAAATCTGAGCTTTCCAGTAACTCAAAACCGGCGTGGCCAAAGTCAGAACTTTCAGGCACAACGTCGCGGTCCATATCTTCTGAGACCTCGAGTTCCTGCCATACCTATATTCGGCATTCTGATATTGCACCGGCTCGGAGGGGACGTGGCCCCACAAGTGAAATTAGTGCTCACAAAGCTATATACCTGGAAGGGGATGTATACATCTACCTTCCAGTAGAAGCTATAGAAAGCACAACTGCTGAAAATCCGCAATTCGAGGAATATACGACTAGCTATAATGCTATGGCCACGTTAGCTGTCTTTGCCCTGAATGCGCTTCTCGAATTTGAAACTAATAATCGCCAGGATTCCACTGGATCCAGGCGTCTGCGCATTGAGGGGAACTCACCTGATTCTAGCTTCGCGCCACCACCACAATCTTCCACCAACAGGATCCAAGAAATCCCAGAGATGTCGGATGATTCAGGGGAAAATAGAAAAGTTCCGAATAGTGTTATTCATGAGATCTGCGACCCTAAAGGAACGTTGGAAATGTCGAAACATCGGGAACCGGACGAACATCCACTCAACTCTGACGTCGACAAAGAAGATGCCACTTCATCCGTCATTACACAAGACCTCAGAGCCGTCTTGTTTTGACACAAAGAAGTGGATATATACTGGTGCCCCCCAGCCTCAATTCGATTCTACTCAACCTAAACATCAACTTTAAATTCAAAATCAACTAGCCTTAACGAATCTTATCGACACATAACGCAAAAATTGTAATAAAGTTTAGCAGAAATCATTTAAAGGGTTTTCAGGCATTGCAGGGATTCCCACATTTACCCTGGGAACGCGGTTATTGTGTGGACATAAAAATTTGTGTCATCCACAGGTATGCACATATATGTACGAGTTTCTATCATTCCTGGGGCAGCAATACATACATACGTCACAGCTGGACGTAATTGCTATCATTCTCAACCATCATTTAGATTGGTCATGGGCATCCCTCGATTCATTAGTATTCTCACCACACCATAAAGACTCAAGACCACTGATTATCATTTCCATGTTAACTGGATATCGTCAGTGGTACTGTCGCCCCGTCCCACACTTTTTCCTTTGTTTATATATATATACACCTATACCCGCAATTTTGGCACAGCTGGTCAAACTCGCACATCTTGCATGATCATCTAGATCTGCAGACCCTTTCCTTTTTGTTCAAATTTCTTATATCATCAGTTAGATACCTCATCTCATTTTGACTTAGATACCTCATCTCATTTTGTACGTGAATATTTCATGGATATGTATTTCCACGTTCAGCTTTCTTTATACGATCTTATGATTATTCTTTATTCCATTCTTATTATTGTAGTTTATTTATCGTTGCGAGCTCGACTTTTATCTTCTTTCATTGTCTTTAACTATGTTTTCTTAGCCTATAGCCCGCTGGTCCCTAAGGTACGTTGTTTGGAGTTATGCGGGGCATACACATATGAACAGGTGCATATGCGGACTCTTTGTTTATTCATTTCATTTCAAGTTTACATATTATTCCCCTCCTCTTGGACCTACCATATATACCCAAATTGGTGTCTTTTTACTTTCTTCCTTTTGTGGTCAAAGGGGTATGGGCAGGGCCCATTATTAATGTACAGGTACTTATATTCTCTTCTATAACGAAATGTATCCAGAAAAACATTTTATATTTTTAGGATCTTGTCGAATCAGTGATCTCATGTCAATTCTTCAGAGAGATCTAGACCTAGATAAATTATAAATTCGTCTTGTTTGAATTCACCCATTCGGATTTCAATATTGTAAAAAACCACTAACCAATATCGTGATAGCACAAGCTCAAGAGGTGCACTAGAGTACTCGAGTACGTCATTACCCGTTTTGGAAAGTACTTCCACATTTGGAACTGCCGCACGTGCACGTCTTCATCATAAATACTAGGTTGTCAATTTCGATCGATCTTGTATCCCTCTTGAAGTGCGATCTTGTTCCTGGACTCATGTGCAAGAAGTGATATGTGATGTTGAAAGATGTGTAGCATCTGTGGTATTAAAATTTGCTTGCACCCAGAAAAAAGAATCTAGATCTAAGATGGTTTTCTAGAAAGTTGTTTTGGGCTTATGCGCAATATGTAACAGCACTCGAGCCCTTGATCACAAGTGCACAATACAGTGTCATATGATTTCAGGGTGCATATACGGAGATTGCAAGGCTGAAACCTTATCCCGACCACTCTTGCCAGATTGTGGTTTCTATGTGAGGCTGTGACTATGAGTCAAAACTTCATAAATAAGATGTGCGCCCTTCACAGAAAATTCAACTGAATTTAAAGTATCTAGTTGAGAACCGGTGATTCGACGCCTTTACATTACTACAGCTGCCTAGCCACTACAGCGCCTCGAAAATCCACACCACGCAGTGCAAGAGCAAAATTGACAACATTCATCTCATATCACAAGCCACATTATCGAACCTCTGGTCGAAAATAGTTGTATCTGGATCATGGTAGTTACCGCTCAGCTGCTCGTGCGCTTGGAATCTATAATTAAAATGAAGAATCTCTGAATAACGGCGTCTCAAATATTCTGCAATGTCTGCAACGTCATGATCATGGCCACGCCTGCCTCAGGGACGTCGATAGCAACAGAATGAGTACCAAATATCGACAGCTATTCCATCTCACATTTTCTCAAATTTTTCGAGCTGTTGCCTTGACCAAGGACACCAAGGTCTCGAGTGAGACATATTATTCGGCGCCGCTTTCAAATCTCGAATAAGGTTCACTCGCAACACACTCTAGTGTACTTAGGATCCAAGAATCAGGCAGACATTGATATGCATCCAGAGATAAAGCGTGTGATAGATTTCTCTGCCTACGGCCGTGCACTTGCAGCTTGAGCTTGACTTTCACGCAAGACTTTTCAGGCGTGCCGCGAATAATCTTAAAACTTTCCTCTTAAACATCGACTGGTGCCTGGAAATTGTGCTTATTCTTATGTTCATACATGCCCCGAGCACAAATTGAAACTGGATATTTAATTTACCTGCAAAAGCACTCTCTTGCCATTATCGATCGGCCCCAAGCTTAAGGCTCAAGCCTTGAGCAGAAGTTATTTCCTTGTGATAACAAAGTCGCCGTTCATTAGATATAGATATATAAGTGAGACGAGAGTTAAAGACGGAACTAGGTAGGTTCAGGATAACCATGCATGGCGGCCATGCGCAGGTGTGAACTGGGATAAATGTAGATCTGTACTTAAGTAAAGTAGAACCCTGCAAGAGGGGTGTGCTATCTGGTACTCGAGTACAGTAACTTGAGTATGCAATTGTAAATAAACTTTATATTCTAGTTGCTGAAGTAAGTTTAAAATTTTATCATACGTACCAAGGTAAGTACTGATCATGATCGATCGGGTTCTTCTGGGTCCTCGCCTTAGTTATGCTTTTGCATGAATATCCACTGTGGTTTGGTTGGGCTAGTGATAAACCTCAATTGCAAGAACTTTTCATGATATGATGATAATCTTTTACAATTAAGCGAATTTTGCAAGACCTGGTGGCCATGGGAGGGTATCATCCGAGGCAATGGGCCACCCATACTCCTATCTATGGTTACAATTTTGATGGAACCGATATCTTTAATTTATATCCCACCTTCCTCAATTTCTTCGACCTTTCCTTCACACGTACTTAGGTACGTAAATCCATCTCTTTAATATTTCCAGATTAGCTCGCTAGCTGGGACTTGGACTAGTTTCAACCGTGGTTGTGGAATTTGTCGATTTCGATTTCGATCTCAGCATGGATAAACATTTCGAGCCCTGACGAAACGCCTCAATATACGATTTCACCATACGATTTCACCACTTCTTATCATATAAAAATGTTAAAGTCGACGCATATATATAACATATAATACGAACTTCGATATGGCTACTGGCATGATCACCAATCTACGCTACAGATTGGATTGGAGGGGATATGTGAAATTACGGATTACATGAGTGAGTGGACCTTCTTCCCCCTCTCTTGCCAGCTTTGTTTGGAGGATTCATGAGAGTGGTTAATTGGAATCCATATGCATCATGGATGTCTACTTACCTTTGGAATGTTGTTTTGGTTTGTGATTAGGTGTTGTGTGGGATAATAAGATATACATATTCGGTGGAACGTTTTGGCTGGATGGAAGGACGTACGCGAGGTCAGGCGCAAAGCTGTTTTTCAAATACGTTAACCTCCCCAGTCGAGATTGCTAGTGAGTTTATGATCAATTCAATGTCATTTCTATTCTCATTCTCGCCGATTTCTAGATTTTTGAGTGAGAATGGCCTATAGCTAGACCAATTTTAAACCGCGATTAGATTGCCGCCACACTTAACCCCCCACGATCTCGGGGCAACTTTCCGTGATTGAGGGAAACCTGAGAAATTTTGGTGACCAGCCATGTGACGAGTATTCTCTGGAACGAGGACGGAACACCACCTGGCCTACGTGAATCGATCCTATCAGTGCTGGCCTATGGACCTATAATACCTCAGCAAACACATGGTTTCCACGGGTAGCATTGGGGCCAGATGTTCTCGAATCAACGGATCCAAATGCTACTACATATGCATACGACCCCCAAAAGAACGTAGGATGGGTGTTTGGAGGAGTACAGCCAGTCGACAAGTTATGCAGCGAACCAGCCAGAATTGTATACATTTGGCGCCTACAACAACCAATCTGCAATCATAGTAAAAATGTCACAGGCCTTCTTCCACAAAATATAAACTACAAGCTGCCAGATGGGATGCAAATACTATAGCTAATACACTGACGGCCATTCCTCTGGCGTCAAACGCAGCTGTGCACCCGTGGGCTTGGGTGTATAAACAGCAGATACTTGTCCCAAACTTTCTTTTTCATCTCCACCGCTAACAATTTCTAAATTACCCTCAACTCTCTCACATACCATATGCATAACCACCACGCTCAACCACATTTAATTTCACGCCCATCACTCTATCCATTACCGGTATACCATCTGTATGGAGGGGTGAAGCTGGATTTATTCTCTGGGCCCTTGGGCACAAATGGAGGTGGTTCGGGGGGCAGTTTACATACTTTCTCTTCCAGCGTTCCATTGGGTTGAGTCGACCGCGGCAGGAGCAGATGGTGGCGTTTTCTACCATACTTGTGATAAGTTGCAAGAGCGCTACATGGTATCATATCGTGGGCAGTGGGGTGATAGTAATTCCAGGACGACATGTTCTGATACCAGCGGGGGAGTTTACCGGCCTGGGCTGAAGAACAGAAATATTAATGGAATAGGACTTTATGACATGTGGGGAATGAACTGGGCCACTAGTTATGAAGTGGCGGCCAGAGAGGTAGAGAGGTAGCTCATCGAGTTCCAGAAAGGGTGACGTCTTTAAGGTTATTGGAGGAATGTTGGTTAGTGATCGGTTTAAATTATTACCGAGATAAAATTCTACACTTTTTTTTTTTTCATGTTCCCGTCGGTACATCGATATCTACTTACCCTCAACTTGCAATAATCTAGTGCAACCGGAGGAGCAACCTTCGTGACTTCCAAACTCGGATGGGTGAGTAAGGAACTTGGTGCAATTTTCGAGATAAAAAAGAACATGACAACAACACAATCTGATACTGAAGGACCACTCTGCGGCTGTCCCCAATTGCAAGCAAATTCGCATCTCATGATAGGCCCATGCACACACATACATGCATGCGCCACATACGTGCAGCGCTGCTTGCTCCACAAAAATGAAAAATGTGCCTCGAAAAATTTCTACTTCCAACTACAATCCTATTACCAGCCACCCGTGTACCACCATCAAATGACAGGGAAGAACCCCATATGTCATTAGGTAGGTATGTTCACCTGGGGCCATGCCATGCACACCGTCGATCCCGCCGTCCCAAATGGCCCTAAATACCCCAAAGCGGGCAATTAACTGCAGATCCTGGTTGGACGACCAACCAACGTCTGCGAGGTTAAGCGCCGGAGGCGGAAGGTCATTGCCGGTTTGGGTGGTGGAGAGACATGCCCAGAGATGTGGACGGTGGCCATGGTCGCCCCCCGCTCAGGTGGGTAATTGGCGATTACCGCGTCTATTTGTGGTTTGTGCCTTATGTAGGTACTCGAGAAGGGTAGGTAGAGGGGAAGAGGAGTGTGTGCTGTCCTGCTGTTCCGCCGTTTGGGTGGGAAAATATTTAGCGACTTCTTGATGTGCTGGTCGAATTTACGGCAAAGCTTGAGAGGGAATGGATACTTAGCTAGATTAATGGGGAATTTTCTTACTAGGAGGATTTGGTGGCGGGATCGATCTGTTTATCCATAGCCTTGGCCATGGACCGGCGTGTTCAGCTGGGGTTTGGGAATTTCTGGCCATGGTGATCATGATTTTTTCATCATGATTCTTTTACTCCCTGATATACCTATGTATGTTCATAATTCGCCTACGCACAAATAATCTTGATCATGCATATTCATGACTTGGATTTGCAATCGAGTAATCGAGACATTCATTGTTTTTTCTTTTTCTGAGTTAATCGCCGTGTACTCTAGATCTACAGTGGGTACCGAAGTGCCTACCCGTACGTACCAGGAAGAGCATGTTGATACCCGGGTCTCTCCAGCTGGTAGAACAGAGAGAAAAGAAAAAGGTGCCCACACACACGCCCACACCTGACTCTTCTCTTGGGCACTGGTACCGTTCCGATGGAGCTCTCCTCGTGCATTGATTCAGATTGGCATCAGTGGCGCGGGAACTAGATCTACTCTTTCGAATTCTGCAGCCGCGGCGCATGCGCATACACATTCTTGGGGGAGGCAATAGCTTTATAATTTATCCTTTATAACCCATATTCCCCCCCCCAAATATCCCCCAATCTTTCGCCGCATTTTGCCCGCCCTAATTTCACCTTCGTATACGGCCGCCTGGACGCGCTTAATTACTTATTATATCTTCTCTTTTATACCTTTATTATTATAAGTTTGGTATATTTTTGTTTTGTGTTTACGGATCCAGCTGTGCTCGCGCCGACTCGCTACCGACTACTATACTTCTCTTCGACGATACCTTCAATACGACTTTGACTTCGAATCAGCTATAGCTAACGAGCTCGAGCTCTGGAAGTCGAGTGGATTGTTAACGTTTATTATTTTCTCTTTGGGCATATTTTAGCAACCTTGGGCTTTCACTATAAGCACATACATTTCGCTTCTAGATTCTCACATCCTAATTCCTAATAATTTGGCTGGTATTTTCATAATACTTTTTTCTCTTTTCATTAATTTCCAGCATTCGAATTTATCTTCGATTAACGAAATTCAACCCTACCTATTTTACGACCTTTTTTTTTTTCAAAAATTTAGCGAAACGGGAATTAACGCATTTCATTAATTCATAACCTTACTTCCGAAAGCGGAAGTACAGTAAGAAGTACCTCACAAAAATGCTCCCCACAACAACGTTAACGTTATCAACCCTCACCACCACCCTTCTCCTCCTCCTCACACTCCTCCCCCGCCCCACCTCCTCCCAACAAATCCTAACCCCCCGCCCCAGCTTCAAAATCATCAGCACAGAGGCAACCCGCATCACCGCCCCCCTCCCGTCAAACACGATAACGTTAACCAATACTGGCATCGTCATCAAGACAACGATATACTCAACCTACACCGTCCCCATGGAGCAGCGCAACTCCGACACGACGTTCACGCGGATCCTGACCGTCACGGTGCCGGAGACGACGAGGACTACGACTGTGACTATGACTGGGAGTGGGAATGGCACGAGTAGTAGTAGTAGTAGCGGTAGCGGAACCGGTGCACTCCCGACGGAGGGCGAGGCGACAACGATACTACCACCGACGATGTCGACTGTGACGGTAACCCAAGGGCCTAGGACCACCGTCCCCGGGAAGGGCGGCGGCGGGTTCGAAACCCAGGCACGCTCCTCTGAGGCGGAGGTGGAGCGCAGGCGGAGAAGGCGGGATATGGTGATCGCCATCTCGTTCTGTGCCGTCATGGGCTCGTTGTTCCTCATCGGGCTGGCGGCTTACGTGGTGCGGTCGGAGCGGAGGAGGAGGGCACGGAGGGCGCGGCGGCACAGGAGTGCGATGGTTCGGGTTCGGCATGAGGGGGATGGTGGGGCGGGGGTCGGGGGTGGTGGGGGGTTGTCTACGTTTGGGTTTTCCCCGCGGCCGGATGCGGAGATGGGGGATGGCGCGGATGATGATGGGGCCTCCATTACCTCGCAATCTCCTGGGAAGGTTGGGGTTGGGGGGAGGGGGGGTGCAGGTGGGAATATTAATACCGGTACTACAACTAGTCTCTGGGACATTGTGCGCTTGAAGTTCTCCTCCTCCTCAAGACGGAACAATGGGAGTGAGAATAATGGCGACTCGACGTCTTTCGACCGCCCCGTGATCGAGCTCGAGGCGGGATACTTCACGTACAACGAGCTGGACGGCACTGCGGCCATCACGCGCCGGCAGCTCGCGGAGATCAGCGCCGCCGCAAAGTCGCTGAAATCGCACTCGCGGCCTGGGACAGCTGCTGGATCCCGCGATCGCCCCGGCACGGCAAACTCGACAAACAGCCGTCCTGGCACCAGCGGGTCAGGGAGGGTCAGGGTTGCGGTTCCGGTGGTGCTGGGCCCGGGGGGCGCGAGGCTGAAGATGATGAATAACAACAACAACAATAACAACCGGGATCAGGATATCTACAACCTGCGCGCGGACACGCATACCCCGCCGGTGCTGAAGCAGTATGTGCATACGCAGCGGGTGATGCGGGGCCAGTCGGTTCCGCCGCCGCCGCCGCCGCCAAAGGCGCCGATGAAGCCGCCTGTGGGTGGGAGTGGGATTAACAGGAAGCCGATTGGGGATCATAGGAAGCACACGGGTGGGGTGCAGGAGCATGGGAAGCCAGTGTTGGTGGCTCAGAGGGGGCGGGCGTTGACGCATGGGGGTGTGGCAGTGGGAGGCGGAGGGGCGAGGACGGGGACGACGGTGTTGAGGGGGGTGGAGATTAGTTGGCCTATTCCTGTGCGGCCGGAGAGGCCGCCTGAGGGCATGTGATTTGTTGGACTAGATCAATCGGAGGTTGATGTTGGCCATGGATTTTCGTGTATATATATATCATTTTTTTTTCTTTGGAAGGGCTAGCTTTGGAAAGTGATTTTTTTGGGGAAATGGTGGATTATATATGGCCATGTGGTTTGGATGGAATGGAATGGAATTCGGCTATGGTATATCGTGGAGGAAAGTCAAACTACACAGGAATATGGAAATCGTGGATCCGGAAGTGAGAGATTTTCTTTGCCCCTCATGGGATTTTGGCATGTATATTGTATATATTTAAATTACATCCAAACTTTACTATCACCGGTACCATCGCAAGAAGGTATCGATATCGGTCCAAAGTCACTGGTACTTCAAAGACACACTTCCTTTCCTGTAATTGGATATCGCCCTCGCCCTCGATCGATATCGATTACTTTAACCATATGGTCCGAGACGAGAGACGAGATATGTACATGTATTCCATATGTGGATCTTACCCATCCCTTGCCCCTTGTTCTCGTTCCCAGACGTAAACTGTAAACTTGCATATCTCACAACACACATCACTCAACAATCACTTACCCTGAACTCCTCCCTCAATCCCCTCAACTCACAAAATTCGTGAGCACAGGCCATTTATCGTCGTCCACATGCACTAACACAACAAAGGTATGTAACACCAGGGCATCCAACTACTTATAGATAGCTATATCTAGTCGGATTAAATCGAAACTTGAAAACCCAAGAAGGTTATAAAAAAAATAACTAGCGATATATATAGATAGTACTATAGCTACTGATAAGGAGATGATGGAATGGGAAATATTTCGTAATGGGCGCCTCGTGACTAAAGTTCGATTTACGAAATTCCTCGAGTATCATGATCATCACAGATGCTACTTACTACCTACGTTGGTTGCAATTGGTTGGGTATGAATGCATGTAGCTATAGGGATGCGAAGAAGGGGAGGACATGTACACAATCTTTTATCTATAATTATTTAAATTTTTTTGTTCTCATCGATGCATCGTTCCCTCTTCCCTTTTAGGAGATCTATTTCTTCCGCAGATCAAGTTACTAGATCTAGAAGTAATGCCAAGCGTACTGATATTGCCTTCCACCAAATCTAAAAACTGAAAACGCTTTATAATATTTAGTCATGTAGGTAATCGCTCGCTCGCTCGTTCGATCGCTTGCCCATGAAAGGAATCGAAAAAATAAAAATAAAACCCCCCAAAACCAGAACCAAACATTTAAAAGCAAACCAGTCAGCTTTTTCCAATTCAAAACAATTACGAGACTACCCACAACCCCCCCTTCCCAAAAGAAAAAAACCATAACCCAAAGCCCAAGAAATCATACCCTCCTACTTCCCCCCCTGATTCGGCGCCCCCCCCACAGCCATCGGCATCCAATTACTCCCCCAATTCCTCCCATCCTGCTCATCCCTCACCCACTCCCTCCCATCCCAATAAAACACGGGCCGCCCACTCTCCTG
This sequence comes from Peziza echinospora, assembly GCA_024516245.1. NCBI lineage: Eukaryota > Fungi > Ascomycota > Pezizomycetes > Pezizales > Pezizaceae > Peziza > Peziza echinospora. Next base: position 822,176 of record JAJLQT010000022.1, on the reverse strand, counting down.
GTTATTCGGCACCGCAATCATCGTCCCATCTGCCTCGTACACCTGATACTCCTGGCCCATCTCCATGATCGCCGCCCCGCCAGCCTCGGCATGGGGGTTATATGGATATGCGGGAGTCTCATACATGGGCGGCGGCATGTTTGCCTGCTGCTGGAGGAGTGCATCCCTGCGATGCCTCCGGCGATAGCTTCGGAACCAGAGGATCAACCCCACGAGTGCGGCCGAGCCAAAGAGCGCCCCGAGGGCGATTCCGACATAGTTCCCCGTCTTGGAGGAGGATGATTTGGTTTTACTTCCGGCGGGATCCCCTGTAGGGGTCGGGGATCCGGTGGGAGTTGAGGTGGTGGTGGATGTGGTACTCTGTGTCGTCGTCGATCCAGTTAATATAGGACGACTTGTCAAAGTTGTCCCTGTGTAGCTTGTGGAGGTGCTCGACGGGGGCTGTGTGGGCGATACTGGGGCAACGTTTGTGTCGATGTAGAGTTTTGTCGTTTCCGGATCCGCGACGTTTGTTACGAATGTCGTTCCCGGGAGGGTCACGGTCGTGAGGTACATTGGGAAGATGCAAACGAAGCCCCATTCATTTGTATGTCTGCAGACCTGGCCATAGGAGCAGCATTCGCCTAGACATTCGAGGTATGCGCACTCGGAGGGGAGTTTGCTAGTTTTGGTGGTGGCCGATGTCGATGTTTTGGTCGCGGACGTCGTCGGCTTTGTTGTTGTGGTGATTTGCGCTGATGCACCACCCGAGAGGAGCTGGATAAAGACGATGGCGAGAGCAGGGTGAATGAAGCCGTTTGCGCGGCGGCGCGCGGGGTATGGCGACATGGCTTTCGGATGCGAGAGTCGGAGAATTGAATCGAGATCCGGCTTTGAGTCGAGAGCCTTACCTAGGCCTTCAGATTATCGATCTGGGGGCACTCTCAACACATGACAAAACGCGCTTCGTAGTGGCGAATGTCCTGGGCAATAACCTTAAGAGTAAGCTCATATGTAGCCTGAGTAATCCTGAAACGTTGTTACACAGGGAACCCCAGTGTGCATGAATACTTTAATACCGGTGACCATGAACTAGAACCGTTATGGTGATGATCCGAACCAAGAATGATGATTGATTGGGGCTAGGCTTCAGCTGCAATACTTGGCGGAATAATCGAGTAAACATTTTGCGTCGACGAGTACTTTGAAGCGAATAATTGAAGTTGTCACGAGTGCGGAGGTTAGCCGGTTGTCGAGTCAAGAACTTCTGAAGCCCTTCCGTGGGCTGATCGACTGTCATGAGAATGCTTGGCAGACACAACCTCCAACTTCCCAATTTGGCTTGCTGGTCGTACGGCAGCCACTTTTTATGTGCCATTCGACTCAACTTCTGATTGGAGCTCTTGTTCAATGCGCATTCCCAATTTCACAGAGGCTCATCAACATCATCATGCCTTGTCCGGTTTTGCCCACAGACGTCCTACTTTGACCAGCGACATTCTTTTTCAGCTTGGTCGCGGGGAGCAGAGAGCAATGGGTATTTGACAATGTCTTTGGGGTCAACTTATTTGTGCGCGGGTGTCCATCTTATTGGCATCTTAGGGCGCCCATCGGATCTAGCTTTGTACGATAACGCCAAATGGCCCATGCGAGATCTTGATACCTCATTGTCGCCCATCGTCCTTTTATCGTCGAGCAGTGATCGATATTGGGCCTCTGTGGATCTTCCTGCAGCCACCGCCCCTTCATGGGGGTGGTTCGAATATATCAGTACTGGCGCGACGGTGAAATTTATGACTGTGCCTGCCAGCTTTCAATTCAAGGCCGATAATCGTCTGAGAGCGGACGGGGATAGTTTTGGACATCCGCACGGCATAGATTTGCTTCACAGGCATGGAATCGTACAGCAGAGGGCAGCACATCATTCGATGGAATGAAGCGGATTATGGGCGTCCTTGAGGTGAAGTCGATATCAAGCTTGACCATTTGCTGATTTCTGAGCGTAGGGGTAGATCACATCAATTCTTGGAGGATATGATATGTGTCTGTGCTCTCATACGCTGAGACCAGATTCCACTTGCTGGTAATCCTGAGCGGTAGGAATCTGTCAGCAAGGTTGGTTTGAGGCAGCCTTGCCCCAGGGCCTGGTGGGGGGTCGTGAAACTAGGAGGCGTGGGCTGGAGACTTGCGCTGGGCCACGGTCCGGAGATGCTCATTCAGAACGTGCACTCAACACCACCCTCTCCTCCTAGACCTCCTTGGCTGTGGCTGCGTGCCATTTGCCGTGAATTCCGACACAGAGATACAACAAGATGTCGACGAAAGGTAGAAGGAGGTCTTGTTTGCCTAAGGTATCCGCAGCGAAGGCGAGAGGAGGCTGGTTGTGAGGCGAGATGCGGGCGAGAATAGGCGAGATCACGGAGTCCTCTCGCCAAGTTTGGCATCTCCTTCTAGCAGCCGCGTCTTGGCAGCCGTCCGAGGTGCTCTGTTCGGGAAGCCCATCCATCATCCTCTCGCTCCCACACCCCTCGACATCCGTCTTCGCGAACCCAGCCCCCTCGCCTATCGCCACTCGGTCACTTCAGTACCCCCGGCTACTGGACCCAACTCGATCTCTACCCCACACTCCTAAGTTTGACGACATGTTGTTGCCGCGCTGACGACATTCTGTTTCCCATCCTCGTCGGGGACCCCGTGTGCATCACCCCCGAAGGCCCAATCAACGCAACATGAGCTTGTAGCACGAGCCTGTACGAGGGTCTGGGCAAGAGACTAAGGAAGAGCTTTCGAGGAGCTCTGCATGAGGCTTTTATTGGCAGATGTGATGAGTTGGGGCCTGGAGACTGTACATACACCAGTCAATCGCATTCTTTTTATGCAAGATACTCGGCAAACATTGATTTCCACCTACACCCCTCGACACCATAAGCCTGTGGTTTAACGTTATCCAGCTGATGACGAGCAGTGAGCAAAGCAACAGATTTGCGAGAAAATGGTTGAATGGATTTGACTGCCAGGTGAGGAGTGCGAATTCGGGTTTCTTTCCAAGAATTCAAAGTTTCCCCTCAGAGTCACGATGAATGGCTTGTAAAACTGATATTTTTACATGAATCATACGTCTAGTTATCTCTCACTCTCGAGGGGTGGACTTGCCCCTTCATCTAGATTGCTTGGGAGTACATCTTAATTTCTTGCGGAAGGCGGGAGCTACACGAGCCTTGGACAATGCCGGCTGATTCTACCCCCACTCCATGATCCGTACCGGACAAGGGGAATGCCGTGGAGGTTGTGGAGTTCAAGGCGGGTTATCTATAGCCTAAAACTTGAAAATACTCAGGAATGTTCCGAACACTCACTCTTACACTCTCTCATGACGCAAGATATTTATCATATAAAGTGGATACTGCCCTCCGACAATCTAAGAGAATGGTCTGGACTCCCCTAGCATGATGAAGCTGCATATTGGGCAAATATGGTGATGAGTGTGAGTTCGGAGGTGGAATCCAAATGCAGCCTAATAAATTTGGAATGGGTGATGATCTTGTTAAGGGATCCAGAGCCCAGCCAGCCAGCCATTCTAGACTGTTGAAGGGAAATAATGTCAATCGCGTATATGGCGCCAGAACTATCATGCGTTGCCAAATTCATGAGAAACGAAACCCGTCTACGCTAACGCCAGGTACTCGATATTCTTCAGCGTTTATGTATCCTTCAGGAAAAACCACAAAAATATTAGCTAATTTGCAATATTCGAGATCTAAAGTGTTTGCCACATGACAAGTTAAACACGATCCCGATTGTGATTAAACGTTTATTAATGGTGCTCTAATGTTTTTCAGGAACAAGTCAATTCTGGCCCGAAAGGGGATACGGCAAAGCTTCCTCGATCTGTTTTGGGCTACGGATTTCCTTTTGTGGAAACGGAGATTGTACCGCGCAGGAGCTGGCACGAGCCAGCGGAGGTTCAACGTGGCCATCCGCCGTACCACCTGCCTAGGCCTGTTGACTTGAAACTTGCATAGTATGACGATTCAAATGAAAGACGAAAAAAAGGCTGGATTGAGAGTGGCTATACCAAGATATATTATATCCTACCAGGGGGGAGGGATATTCCGACGGACCGGTAGGCCGCGCTAGTATGCTACTCGAGTACATGCAGAATTACAGAAGAGGTATTAAGGTTTTATAGCAAAGAAAAATAGGAGAAAACGGAACGAAAGGAGGGCGGCATACAGTAAGTACAGTATATGGGGATCTAGATGGTTGAATAATTTACTCGAGTTTCTCCGACAAAAGCCGACAGTGGCGCCCCTTCCTGAATTTGTGCAGCTGCCCAACATTGATTCAGCAATAGAATTTGTCTTATTCCCTCCACTTCTCCAGAGAATTGCCGAATTTCTCTATCCATCAGGGCAACCAACCAACTTATCATGAGATGATGCAAGTTCTTGTGCGAGATGTTAATTCCTAACGGCGCACCAACCGGCTTATCAGGCCTAGACTGTTGCAAAAAATTATATTGGGTTGGGCAAATAGCCGGCCGTAGCTCCGGAGAGGTACGCATTTGCTCTATAGTGTGTGTTAAAGGTGAATATTATCATCATATGAGAGAGTCCTAGCTTACGTCGTCCGCCTCCTTCATATTCCCCACACAAAAGTCTAGAACCGACTGCCGTTGATCTTAGGTTAGGTATGGATCATATGTCCTCTCACTCCGATCCGAGACATCCGGATAAATTCCTCCGCACTTCTTCACTTTAGCCATCGTTGAAGCTTTCATTCAACACACTAGCCTCTGTGTCTGCAGGCCTGAAACCAAGGTTTACCTGCCCCGCCTTTCTCAATATAGCTACCATCGGAATAAGTTGGCGGTACTCGAGTACTCCAGGTATACAAGACCGTTGTGGGGGGCGCAGGGACTACCCCTTCTATTACCTATATCATAAGGCATAATAGCATTTACGGACGGTTCATTCCGAGTGTGCAAGCTGATCAAGGAACTAGGTGAAATTTTATATTAATAACATGGAATATACACCTGAAGCGCACCAGGTGCCCTCCCAAGCGCCCCGCAAAATCTTTTGACGAGTCCAATTCTGGAAGTGATGCACTTGGCCTAAGATATTCTTTCTTTCGCTAACACACTGATATGAGTGACATGTGGATATATTTGATTCGAGGGGATCGAAGCCGGGGAGGTGACATACAAGGGTAAGGTAACTATCATAATCTTAATTATATTGTTATTATACAAAATTGGTTTTTGAATGCAATTATTGCGTGGGGAAATGCATGCCTACGACAGGAGCCCAACTTCTTTTGGATATTGAGAGTGCTGTTGAGGAGAAAGGTCTTGATATATCACTATATATACCGCCTGTTCTCCCTCTCTGGAAAACTTTCTCAGCAAGGAACAATCCAACCGCCTTCGAATCTTTGTTGTTGAAGTAATATACTTACTGCTCTATTTCGGATATACTTCTTACAAGATGCATTTCAACGCCCTTGCCCTCGCACTTGTTGCTGCCTCTTGCTTCGTTGGCGAGACACTCGCCCATTGTATGTCATACATACACTCCTATATCCAAACCCTTTACCATGCTTTAAATTTTGACTTGAATATATACTAACTGTATACCCACAATGTAGACCGCTTCACAAAGCTCATCGCCAACGGCGCGACACAAGCAGAATGGAAATACATCCGTCAATACGACAACATCAACTCCCGCGGCCCAGTCACTAACGTCCTCTCCAACGACATCCGCTGCAACCTCGGCGGCTCCTCCACCGGAGGTGTCGTGGACGTCCTTGACGTTTCCGCAGGCACCACCGTCGGCTTCGTCGCTGACGCGGTCGTCGGCCACCCAGGCCCGTTCAACGCTTACCTCGGAAAGGCCCCAAGCGATGTGAAGACCTGGGACGGATCTGGTGCAAACTGGTTCAGGATCTGGCAGAAGGGTACTACGAGTATCACTTCCAGCGGAATGACTTGGGATGATAGTATGTTTTTTTTTATCTCTCTCCTCCGGATCCTCCGCCTCACTTTACACACTTGGAACATATCAACTAATTAACTATCTCTCTCTCTTTTTTTTTTCAGCTTCATCCCAATGGACATTCACCATCCCAAAGTCCACCCCCAACGGCCAGTACCTCCTCCGCTTCGAACACATTGCCCTCCACTCGGCCGGCAGCGCCAACGGAGCACAGTTCTACATCTCCTGCGCACAGATCAAGATCATCAACGGCGGATCAGGAAACCCATCCCCCAAGGTGTCCCTCCCAGGAGCGTACACGCCCACCCAGAACAACATCATGATCAACATCTACTACCCTGTCGTAAGTCTAGTCTTATCTACTTATCATTGAGATGGAGATGGAGAGGTCCTGTGATTGTGATTAAGGTTGCTAATTATTTGTCTTTTCTTTTTTAGCCAACATCGTACACCGTCCCAGGCCCAGCCATCTGGCAGGGTTAGATACCCACCCACCCACCGATCTATTTTTTTTCTTTTCGACTTTGAGTAGGAAAATTTGGAGGGTAAAGTAAAGGGGAAGTGGAAGTGGGGGATCTGGATGGAGTGAGAACCCACAGTACATACAGCTATGAGTATTTGTGTGTTTGGGGAAATTGCAATTGGGCGAAGATGAAGGAATCCTTTTCTTTTTCATGTATCTTTTTCTCGACGTATACGGGTGTTGTTTCCTTTTTTTTCTTTTTCTTAAGTTTAAGTTCATTTTGAAATATAGTTGCTTGAAAACTTTCAATCTCGTGATCGATCTTTTTTTCTGGACTCGTGAAATTTAAATCATTTTCGTGTCCCTCGAGTTGTACGAGTACATAATCCAGCTGTCAGACGGACAAGTTTAAACAATCGTACAAGTTCCCACATCCCCATCCCAAACCATCCAAAACACCGACCTTGTGGCCCAATGGCAAGGCGCTTGACTACGAATCAAGAGATTCTAGGTTCGATCCCTAGCAAGGTCGCTTTCGTTTTTGTGTTTTTAGTGTTTTTTTTGTGTTTGATCTTTGGTGTTGTTTGGAGGTACGCAGCGGAGTGGAGTGGAGTATATTTACCTAGCTATGGGTGCAAGCGCAAAATTTTTTTTTGGGTTTTGATGAAGTATATGTAGCTATAGAGGAAGCACGATTTGCGATTGATGGAGAATATATAAAGAAGGGAAAGTTGCTGAAAATTAATTTGAATCCACCGAGATAAGTGGAGAATCGCGTGTATATTTTTCAAGCTTAAACTTTTCGTAATTCGTAGAGTAGAGAGAGAGCCATTAATTGGCATGGCGATAGCTACTCAAGATGCTTTTATTGAGTAACCGGCAATAATAGGTTGCCAAATACATATATACAGTGATCATGATATGCAGAAAATTCCCCAAATAAATAAAAACTCCGAACCCCCGGCACGTGCCAAAGACCAGGAAAACGCCATTCCCAAAAACCAAAACCCAAAGAACCGAAGGAAAAAAAAAAGGAATGAATAAAAAAGTAAGGAAGGAAGAAGGTGAAACGCAAGAACAAGGATAGAAGTTCCTAAGCGTGGTACTCTCTCCCCGCCAACCAATCCATAATTCCTCCGCCCTTAGAATGGTCATGGTCATGATCATGCTCATGGTCGTCCGTACTCCTTCTCGCACTACCCACCCGCTGCAGCACCGTCTGCCTCCCCGGCAGTGCTCTCTTCCCATTCCTACCACTCGCGCCTCCCGAAGAATACGTATTCACCTGGCGCTTCGTACTCTCCCTCCTCATCCTCACAAACTCCGTATTCCTGTTGACCCTCTCCGGACACTCTCCCCCAGGGACAAACAGCGGACCAATCCTCTCCTTCAACAACGCCCATTGATTCCCCAGACACTTCATCCCCCACTTGTCATACACGCGCTTACTCTCCTCCGGATCCACGCCGTCATACCACACAAACGCGCCCAAATCGCCCACGGCCTCGCCGTAGCTCGACTGCGAGTACGGCGTGAGCACGCACGTGTCCCCCTCCAGCGCCTTTTTGTATTCCTCGGATTTCGAGAGCCCGCGCTCAATTATGTGGCCGACCTCGTGGAGCATGATGAAGAGGTTGATTTGCGGGTAGTGCACGCCGATATTATTGCTCCATGCGTATGCCGCGGCTTTTTGGTTGGCGGGCCAGAGCATGACGTTCTTGACGTAGGAACGGGCTTTGACGGGCACGCGGCTGAAGATGTCGATGGTGTGGTCGAGGTCGACTTCGGCTTTTTGGCAGTGGCAGAATATCCAGGGTTCGCTGCACTGGAGAGAGAGAGAGAGAGAGGAGATACAATTAGCACATTTTGCTCCTTGGCCAGATAGATCTCCATCTCAAATTTTCCAAAAGTACTTACATCATCATATGTGACTTTGAACGCCTTCATATCGCTCATGTCGCACTTCCCTTTGGCCTCAGAGACACATTCCGCTGGGAAGTTTCCGGCTCGGACTTCCTCCCGATGGTACTTCACTGGCGTTGAAGCTGGGCCAAAGTTTCTTGCGACGGGGTCGAAGTCCTTCCAGTGGTCTTTAAAGACTGCCGGCTTTTCGATTCGTTGGGCTGTTATTGTAGTTGTAAAAAGAACGAGTAGTAGCGCAAATATAGGAAACAGAAAGCTAATTCGTATAGGAGGGTGGTTGTGAGAAAGGGTCATTATTCGAGTACGTCAGGATATCGGAGCTGGAATCAGAGTAATAAAAATAGTAAGTATTAACAAAATCCGAGATTCAAGGAATTGAATTCGAGATCTCGAAAGCAAATGGGAACGAATGTGAATATTTCTTGGTGTCGTTAATGTAAATGAAGGAGCGTGTATGCAGAAGTGCAGTATAATTCGTTAAAAAAAAGGAGGGTAAAAGATGATGATTGCAATTCGTCGATGCAGAATATCAAGAAAAAAAAAGGAATGTCCTAATCGGGTATATGGATATAAAATGAATGTTTTCTTTAACTTCGGCTTCTCTTCAGATGCCGCTTATCGTAATAGGTAATGAAGGAGGGGAATATGCACTGCACAGCAGATACATAAAAAAAGGAATGTATGGTAGTATTTTTCCTTGTCGCGAGAGGTCCTAATCAATAGTCCGCTGCTCGGATCAAGTTGGGGGGTTGTTAGGGAGAGTCCGCACAAAGATGCACCAGTGCAAGGAATGTGTGAGTGAAAGGAAGAAAAGAGAGAAAAAGGAAGAGAAAGGAAAGGCCGAAGGAGGCCATAGGGTGATATGTGTTTTCCCCATGCATAGGGTTCAAAGTAAAGAACAGCGGCGTAAGGGTGTGTGCTGAGATTTTGGTCAAGCTGCGCCACGGCTTGTTCCGTTTCATAAGCGTCATTCGGAACAATTGCGTGTGTGGTGTTTGCGTTGGAATGTCAGATTGAAGTAGGGGTGTGGCGCATGCATGGAAACAGTGAGGGATCTTTTGTGTGAGTTGTGGTTAAGGATGTCAGCATCACCGGAAGATACTGTACCTGGTACATGACGATCGCCCAATTTAGTTTAGCGCAACGTCTCATCATGACGGCTGGTGCGACAGTGGGATGTTTGTGATCACCCGGATGTCAATAAGGGGAACGAAAAAAACGTTGTAAAACCAATTCGCCCATATTCTTCAGACCAAGAAGAAGTATGAAGAATTGCTTATACAGCTCCTCGAAGCAGCCGCGAACTTTTCCCAGCCAGCGGTTTTGGGTGTGTCGGCGCTGCAGAATACAACTCGGTTCAATCAATTGTTACCGGTTCGCTTTCAAGTATCACTGGCATTTATTGCTATAAATTAACACAGAGAAATAACCGAGGAGAGGTTTTAATAGGAATTCACCTGGATTTGCAATTCCAGCCCCAATATAATTGAGTGATAAAGCCACTTCACGGCAAATCCAAATCTGTAGAGCATGAATAGAGCCAGCGGGCTTCTAGATGTCTTGAGTCTAGGAGTGAGATGTGTTCGATAGTCTCGATCCGTATTCAATGGTTGTGCGCAAAATCAGCTCGGTTGCACCGACGACAATGGACTTGTTCATGTTTTGTGTTTGCGAAGGTCATATTTATGACGAAGTAGACAAGGGTAGAACTGTCGTAGTCTTGTTCGGGCTTAATGAATGAGACCTAGAGAAGCTTGAGGATTAGTCTCATCCAAGAAATGAGGATGGGTGCTGGTACGCCAAAAGTCAATTGACAGTGGGTCCCGGTCCATTACCTCTATCACTCACATCACAATCCATAAACCATTTTGGCGCGGGTGTGTCGCTTGGTATCCTGTGAGTGGCTAGCTGTGTTTCAAAGCTCAGGTTCCCTCAAGAGCCGGCAATCGAGCAGGCAGATTTGTCGCGAGACGGGTTGCTTCCGGCCATTTGGCACGAGCAATAGCTTGCGTAAAGTGCCTAGCCATTGCGCTAATGACCCTCTGGGATCTATCCTCCGAATCACAATTTGGGAAGAGGATTTGAAAATTCTTGCTTTGCTCGAGCTGCGGAGGCTTGATGTTTGTTTCTGTGATGAGGAGGTTTGAATATGAGTGAGGTCGCCTGGTTGTGGTGGTGAGGTCGCCTGGTTGTGGTGGTGAGGTAGCCTCCCCAGTGATGAGAGTCCCGAAGCCGCCATCGGGTTGAGCATCGGGAAGTTGCCAAGACCCAAGCTACATGTATACAGTAGACTCGTTCTTGCAGTCGGAATCAGAGTAGGTAGTCAGTACTTCGGAATATTATCGGGAATAAGACTATATCATGGAAATTTTCCTTCAGGATCGTGCCGTATTTGAGCAATTACCTTCGGACTGTTCGCCGCAATACTCGTTTCCAGCCGTCAAAAGAAAATTCGTTGCTGGCTTTGCCTCTTATTCCTATCACTTAATTCAAATATAAGTCCTTTCACAAGAAGCAAGGCCTTTAAATACTTACCAGTGTATGAGGTAATGAGGCATAGATTGCAGGGCCAGCTAATTGTACCGTTTATCGAGATCTTAGAATGTTAAGCTTCGAGTTGAGCGGTATGGGTGATAAGGAAGACTAAGTTACCAGTATCAACGTTGACCTCAGAACATCAGTGGAGGAGCCACGTGAGGGATACTTGCCTAGTCAGGCAATAGAGCTTATCCACTAGCCTAAAATTCATCTGACATGACATCACGTGGAATATTCCAGTACTTTTCACTAGTTGGTGAAACAGCCGTGCACAGTCACAACGGCTTGGGAGCCACTTGTTTGGAGTGTCCATGGTCTCCCGCAGCATCCTCCCTGATTTCCCGCCGGCTCCGCACTTCAAGCTTTCCAGCTGTGTTATCGCGCGATCGAGTATGTACCCAATTGATGTGGTCGAATCGTTCGTGGCGATGGAATAAAAATTAGCAAACATATTTACGCATGGAAGCGCAACCATAGGCTAACTGATTGAGTTTCTATTGCATGCGTGTTATTCTCGTACTTTCTGCACTTATTTTAATAAAGAGCGATCGGAAAGTGTCAAGCATACTTTTAGATATCTAGTCAGCTCTTTTCTGTTCCGACTTCCAATTTTTCCATTGGATTTGCGCACATTGAGTACACTTTCTAATGGAATTTAGAAGAAGTTCACGATCTACCATTTCTGAACGTTGAATCATTGCAAATATAGCACGAGCTCCATATCCAATGATTCACCATGTCAAGTTGGTAGACCAGGCTCGTGCCAAGCGAAACTTGATTCCCGTTTTGAATAAGCATACTTCCAAATTGGGTCGTCTGGAAAAAGCTAGTCACACTCCCAGTCCACATCCCAACGAGCGGCGTTTCCACCTCCATTCCTTCATCTCTCTGTATCTTCTCTCGATGTCCATCTCCATCCTCGAATCTACAACTCCTCTTCAAGACTAACAATGGAAGCTTCAGCATGGCACGAGAATACTTCCGCATTTTGCTGATACGGTACGGTCTTTGCTCAATTATGTTGATTAAATAGCTACTGATAAAAATTAACCCACCCCCGACAGCACACCCACCACATGACATTTGACAGACAGGCAGGCAGCAGTGAAATCAGCAAACTCCATATTCAATATTCCATATCCAGCAACCAACAAATTATCTCACACACATCTCCAACGCTCACGCAAGAGTTGAACTAGGCCTTGAGAAGTAGTCAACCTCTTCATCCTCGATTTCGTTTTCAAAGATCCCGTGCTCCGGCTGAAGGCTAGCCCAGTCTCCCTCCCTGTCTTTAAAGTGACGACTTTCAAAGAACTTTTGGAGCCTCTCCTGCTCCGGGCACTCCTCGTCCATATATTGTGAGAGAGCGGCCTTCTCAACAATCAGCTCACCTTCGAAAGCGCACCGAATCTCCACCTTGATTTCGGCCAAGGTGCAAAGCGCTGCTTTGTAGGCAATCCTCTTGATCCACAGTTCCTTTATCATGCCGGAGTCGAGAGAATTTGGAGGCGAAAGACTCGGAGGTGGGCTGGGGGGAGGGCTATCCTCCTCTATGGAAAGCAACTTTCCCTCACTATTGTTGGAGCTCTGGAAAGAGCCAGACGACGAGACCAAGGTAGAAGCTGTGCGGGATGAACCGCTCCCATTAGAGGAGTATGTGCTCTTTCGCGACAGGGGGGTTGTTGTATCAAATAAACTATCCGACTCCGCGAACGAGATATCTAGCACCGCAGGAGGGCCATCAAATCTCTGCAAACGTCTCAATATATATAGGTTCCTCTCTAGTCTTCGCTCCTTCACCCTTTGCTCTGGGGCAGCATTTTTGGGATTTGGCACCAAAAACGATGGTGAATAAACGTTGTACTGCGGGAGTGTTTCTCCATTGTTGGTAGCGGTTAAACTTCCATATACCCCCACAATGCTTGCCTCTTCCTTCAATGCGCGCTCATAAAATTCATAGATTTCTGCAAGGGAGAAATCGTCATCGGGAATAGTGAGCTTCCGAGATCCTTTACGGACGGCAATATATTCCATACCACCAATACCGTCCGGTTGAGTCCTTCCTCGAGCAGTGACCGCAGGTGCTGCAACTGGCCAAATTCTCATTGGGCGTGGAGCTGCATTCAGTGAGCTGCGGACAGTGCGAGAATAGCCGAGAGGTGAAAACAATGACGAGCTTGCTGCAACAGAAGGCTCGTAGTTTCTCTCAAAGGTGGTGCTTGCTGTTGATCTTGACCATCTATTGACCGAAATTCTGCCGGTGGAACCATTTCCTGACGGATTATACACTAAATTGTGACTAGGAAGTGAGATTTTCGACCCGGAGCTATCCCTGGATCTGACACTTGATTTTTGGCTGGGTTGTCGGTCAAGTAAGTTGAACTTCTCTCTCGAATCCGAGGAGGAGGATGTTCTTTCTCTTTCTGATGTGGACTTAGTTGATAGGAAGCTTAATTGACGTTTCAATTGTTGTCCAAGTGTGCTTTGCTCTGGCTTTAAACCTTCGCCTTCCTTCTCTTTGCCCTTATGTGAGTCATTGACCGAGAAAAAGCTCGTTTTGCGTGTCAACTGTGCCATGGGTGAAAGTGGCTGAGGTACTGGGCCTGGGGAAGAGGTTTTCTCCGGCGATGTAGTTCCGCTAACCGACCGCGCTGACTTGTCAAAGGTTTCGCTTAGTTTTCGGAATATGGATGATCGAGCGTTCCTTTTCCCCTCAACTGGCCCAGAGCTTTCACGCTCTGTTGCATCATGAACATCATCGCCCCTCAATCGAACCCGCGGGGCCATTATTTCAAAGGGTGGGGGTGTTTGCATCCTCAAAGGTGTTCCTTGATATTCACCCCAAGTGGTGCTTTTCCCTACGCCCTGCATTTCAAGATTGTCAAGAAAGGCCTCTGACAGCGGAATTTCTTTCATGCACTCAATCTCATGCTTTTCCCGGATTGCATTGTGAATCATCTGCTTATTTGCAAGAAATCCAGCGAGAAACCTGTCTACTTGAGTGAAGCATTGTCCACGAGTATACACCGTGAACTCCGACAAAAACGGCATAAACCATCGGGCTGGGAGATGGTCTGTCAATGGCCTATAGTCATTTAAAATTTCCACCGCTTCCGCCAGCTTGTCTATATTCGCACAAGTCTTTTCATACTGCCTCCCCGCTTGGTCAATAATGGATGATGGGGACGAATCAATGTGCTCGTCATCTGCGAGTCGCAAGTCTCGGAGACAGTCGATGGCAGTTCGTATAGCGTGGTGGATAAGAAAACGTGCATGATGAATATTCTGCCCTTTCACTTTCAGGGGTTTCTTCCTTTTCTCGGGGAGACCCTCTGAGGTGTTATCTCCATTATTACTCCTTTCCTGCTCCTTTGTTGCTCTTCTAATCTCAAGCAATGCTCCAATATCTATCCCTTGATAATTTTGGAGATGACTTTTTGATTGTTGAAGCAAAGCAGTTGCTTCAAACTTCGCTCCCAAAAGCTCCTGGCTCAAACTATACACCTTCTTGGCCATGCTATTTATAAGCACTCCTAGATTTGCCGTCTTTTTATACTCGTCAAGGAAGACCGTGCGGTATTGAGGTTCGTTCAAGTGTCTGAGGAGATTCTCGATATTGCTCTCGGTTGGTAACTCGCGAGAGAGGAGAGTAGTGATTGCAGCGTAGGTGGAGAGATGTTGGAGAGGCATATGATGAGAGAGTGTTGATCTAGATGTTTAAAATCAGTATAGGGAAACAAGGTGAAGGCCAAAAAGTGTTTCGTGCGAGGTGAGTTCGTACGTTATTGCTTCATCCCAGCGAGATATCTTTTCAAACTTTAACTCAAGGCTAGATCTCGAATACTCGGAGTCTTTAGGATTAATAGAGGGTAACCCTTGTCGGCAATTCAATAATTGCGTTCTAGATCTTTTGAGTTGTGCGAGCATTGTCTGAAGCTATGGGATTGTCAGCGTCTTGTCCGGTAAGCGCAATCTCCAAGTTTTTTCCTTCAATGCAACCCAAGGAGAATTGTAGGAATTCATACCACGTCATTCAATTTTACATACTCGTCAAACATCACTTGTAGATATATGTGCTTCTCGTTGAGATGTGGTGGGACCGGTATCGGTGTTTCTGCTTTCAGAACGGAAGAGTTTGGCGGTCCTGAAGCCCTAGCCTTGACTGAAGCCAGCGAAATGCCTGGGCTGCTGCTTTTCTCGTGGCTGCTGCCACTCTTCTCGGATTCATCATCTGACCAATGGCTACCTGTAATGGGACCATCTCCCCGATTCTTTTTCTTTCCATTTTCCTCGTCCTGTTCAATTTCCATCGACGTATCTGCATCTTGACTTGAATTGAAGGGCCTAGGAGTCGTTGCATCTTCATCTTCCTCCTCGACCTCCAACGTCTTTTCCTCCACTACCTTGGCACTTTCTTCCGTCTTCTTTTCATTCCCCTGTGCGATAGCCACCTTCTTTCCGTCCTTCTTCTTCTCGAAACCTTCCTCATCCTCATCCATGAAGAAGATCGGCGAGGTCTCTACGCGAGAAGAGGAGCCATCCACATCGAGGTTAAGTAGACCACCCAACTCAGGAAAGTACCTTTGGCAGAAATCGCGATCATACTCGAAGCTGGCGTCGATCACCCGCTGGTACTCGTCACGCCCTTGCGGGGGGGTGTGTGGTGGGGTCGCTGTTGATGTGCTGCCTCCATGAATGACCCTAGGGGGAGGGGGTGGGAGGGTGAAGAGGTCGTCGTCGAGACGGGGTTTACGGGGTGGAAGTGGGATTGGAATTGCATTTGGATTTACACTTTGATCTGGGCCTGGACTTGAACTTGAACTTGAACTCGGACTTGCATCTGCACCTTCATCCTCACTCTTCGTTTCCCCTCTACCCGCTTTTGCGTATTCCTCGGTCTTGTAGAGATCGAGGACGGCATCGAACCGCTGCACCCGGGAATCAACAACTACCGCCTCCGCGGTATCCTTAGCCTTCTGCAATTGCTGAACACTCTCATCGACGTTGATTGGTTCCTTGGCGGGTTCCGGGGGCGGGGGAAGATCAATGGGCTCTGGATAGTTTTTGAGGTGGTCGTAGTGCATCTTTTGGTAGATGGTGAGCTGGGTGAGGTTTGCGAGGAGGGGCTCGACGAGGGCGGGGAGGAGGGTGTAGGTTTGGCCTTGGGCGACGAGGGCGCGGAGGGAGGGGGGGTGGCGGCTTTGATAGTGCATTGGGGGGCGAGAGGGGGGGGATTCGTCGGAGGAGGAGGGGTAGGACATTGTGGGTTGTGGTTGTGGTTGTGGTGGTGGTGGAGGAGGGTATTAGGAATGGGGTGGGGGAGATGATCACAGTGTTGTGTTGTGTATTCCAAAGTGATGTTGTTGTTTATGTTGTTCTGATTGGGGCTGGGGGTTGGGGGCTGAGGTGTGAGATGGGGAGGTAGGTCGAGATGAAGTATGCCGTTGTTCCCTTCTTCTTGGGTTGCGAGGTATGGAGAGATACCCGAGAGAGGATCAAGAGGAGGAGGAGGAGGAGGAGGAGGGTTTAGATGTTTTGTTGTGGGAGAAGACAGTGAGAGTGATCATGAGATGTTGTGGGGTCAAGCGTCAATTGATGGATCAGATGGAGTCCGCGAAGGAGAATCGTTGCGCGCGCACATTTAGACTTACCTAACCTAAGGTACCTGGTACTTACTCGGGGATGTTGACCTGGAAACGTCAACGTAGCCTTGGATAATTAATCGATTAGCTGGGTGGAATTGCGGATTTTCTATGAAGAGGTGTGTTTGTTTTGGTTTTGATTCAAGCGTCAAGCTTTGAGCTTCAGCTTTTTTCTTTTTTTATTTTCTTTATTTCGTTTTCTTTTCTAGATTTACAAGCTTGCATTTTCGAATTCGCTAATTGCAGTTGTGGGATGGGGAAAAAGTTTAATGTTTTGGCTAGGGAAGTTTGTGTTCTATCGAGACTGGGGCCGGCCGCGGCCTAGGCACGAGAACAGGAGCCGGCAATATGCAATTAATTGCGAGCTTTTGAGCACTTTTTGAGACTGGGAAATTGTTTTCTCTTGAGTGCAATATTATGATTGATGTCCGCGATATCGATATCGATATCGATTTCTGGCGATATCTGCGCAGAGATACATATGTAGATGTCATGACTCTCTACTGAAGCTTGCTTAGCTTCTCCATGCACGTGACAGCAAGCGTGTTTGAGCGTTCTTCATGATCATGATACTGAAGTAATTATCGGCGAAAGTGATACATAATTGTACGTTAGGAGGCAAGTACCCTCCTGTGCGTCCAAAAGTAACTTTGTATCTAAGTAGGTTTACATATGTACTTACCAACTTTGTTTTAGTAGTACCTAGGTAGTCTCGTGCAGTCCAAAAGAAGCAATGTAAGTACCTAAAAGGGTAGTCAGCCTTCTTCCCAATCCGTCCAAGTCTCATTTCAATTTGTCTCACCTTGCTCGGTTCTTTATTCCCGTTTCTAGGCAAGAGGCCTACGAAATTTGATGAGATCTCCTTCTCCTTTCATGCTCTTCATGGCGGCCTGTCTGTCCCTCTCAGTCTTGTGCCCTCCCTCCATCGTTCCATCTCCTCTCCTCTCTTAAAATCCGCTCACCAACAACCTCCTAGCGAAAGTGTCGATACCGCAACGTTAACGAGAGCAAACGTTAACTCCATCGATATGGCCACCATACTACTTAAGTAGCCCCCACAATTCAACTGAAGCCAAGATCCAGGAGCGTGGAGGCCATTATGTCGCATACAACGTTAACGTCTAGCCTCGTCCGCTATTCATGAAACCGCCCACCAGGAACCTATAAGAGGGCCATGTGCTTTCACGATGCTGGAGCCACGGGCCTAATTCCAGCCTTTGCGACATCGAAAACACAGTCTCGAACAAAGTACGCAATGCTGTAAGCACTTTGGTTGCCATCGGACGAGCTTGGCTAGCTTCGGCTCAGGCGTTGTGTGTGAGTGCTGGGTTGCGAGCTGGGCATGGGAGGAAATCCATCTTGGTTGAATTTTTCAAACGTCTGGCGACTATGGCACTGGTACTGCGAAATTAGCAGGCCTCCTTCCTCAGTGCATACTAGAACGTAACCCCCCTACCTCTTCCCACCCTTCTCCAGAGGGCACGGGAATACCAGAGGGGGACTGCTCTGCCACCTCATTGTGGAAAGTGAAAGAGTGTTTGGAGCACGCTAATGATTGTGATTGCCCAGGACAAAGAAATGAGACATGTACATACCACGCATCCACACAAGCAGTCCCACGCCACATGCACCGGAATGTACAGTTACACATTTGGGTCAACCATCGCAGGATACATCTCTCGCTACCTCCCTCAGATATCGCGGAAACTGGAAGATAGAAGGTCTTGTCAGTTTCGCTTTTCCCTTTACAGGCGACCAGGAGACTATACTCAACCTCGCACTATGGCCACTCAATGGACGTGCACTGCCATTCGCTGCAACAAATCTCTACCTGTATCAAGAAATGGGCATGCCCTCTTCTTTCAAGGCTGATCAGCACTTTATGAAGTCAAACTGCCTTCAATAATATTGACGCACATTGGCCGTTAGCATTGTTGTCACACACAACCGTTTAGGTTCCGAATTCTTAGCCGAGGCTGAAAGAGGGCGGCGTTGCACAGCCAGGCTACCGAGGCTGCACGTTGGCGATGGGAGGCTGTGGGTTGCCGAAGGGTTCGGTGGCTTCTTTTTCCTGATTTGAGGCTATCGAAAAGCCGTTGATCTTAGTCTCGTGCCGTTGATTTTGGGTAGGTTCGCCGCTACTCTAGATCTGAAGGGTGAGTGTGCCTCGCAATTTGCCAGGCGAATGCATGGGACAGGAGGCATGGGGACAGAAGACGAGGCCAGGACTGGACAGGATACCTATGCATGCCGGCTATGATCATTGCAGCGTGCACACAGATCACGAGACAACGGGAGAAGCTTCTTTTGACGTTCCAATGTTGAAAGGCGTAGAAATGGTAGGAGGACTAATGCTGCACATTAGCAGCGGGGCAGTCTAGGAGTACTTGCGCCCAGATCTCCGTGGGGTATCGACAAACAGTTTTTTTTCGCCGCACTAGCCAGAATAGTGACTGGTGAATCAACATCTCTGTTTGTTATCTTTCACGGACTCTGCAGAGGGGGACAGATAGGCAATTGGGAACAGCTTCGGTGAAGGGCTTTGTGCACACCCCTATCTAGCTACAGGCACACCCTCATAAGCGCAAGCGTCAAGCAGTCTTCAAGTGGCTGCCAAATATTAATGGAGATGTGGGTCTGAGCGATGAAAAACTGATCCAAGAACTTGTCAAAGGTCGTACTTATCTGACACCGAAAGATCATGTCTTGACAAGCAACTCCCGATAGACAACATCAGCAACTAGTTTGGCCAATACTGATGCATGTGAGCTGGCTACGGTCATGAAATAAGACAGTGATACCTTTCATGAACATGAGAAAGTGGGTACTAACAAGATAGTAGGACAATGTTCCACTCCAGAGGTTTCGAGAGTACTGAGAGACATCACCAAGTATTCTGTGGCCTGGTATACGTAGTTTCGCACTAGTCGTGAAACTACTTGAGTTTTCGATGAAAGAGCAACGAATTCGAACCTACACTGTGTTTGATGGCAATCTCCGAATGACAAAGGAAGAGGCTCCTTGTCAGTCTCGCACAGGTTTTAGGTGCGATACCACTTGGTAAGCAATCTGTCGCAGCCCGCGCTTGAAGTGGGATTCCGGAAGGTGATTTATAAATGGCCATCCCTAGATGCATGGCCATGCAACTGCGCTGCATACTTAATATTTCGCTCCTTTTCCACTGGTTGGATTGTCTATATTTCATTGTAATTTAGGAGTCACAACACAACCAGGCCGACGACTGTCTTTTATACACTTAAGCAGACTTACTTATCCATTTTTCGATTGTTCTCTGCTAGATCTCACAGTGTAAAGTTTTTAGGAGCCAGGCAAAGGAACTTGATCCACCACTCATCCTCACAAATATATTCAGTATCCACGCGTACGTGTACGTCGAAAGATCCTCCACATATAGTTAATTCAGAACTCTCAAACGGTACCAGTTTGTCCGGTCATACTTGCTAGACAATAAACCGTCACTCCACGAGACTGAAAAGTCCTTACATTTATTCTCTCACATCTAGCCTCGACCCTCTCACATCCTTGATTTCTGTTCTCATTCTGATCACAATAGAGCAGATACCTTACCGGGCACGAGGGCAGTACCAGTTACCTTTTTCTCAGTCTCGTCCTTTTTCAATCCAAATAGTCTCGTGCCCAGACCCTCGTAGAGGAATCCAAAGCGAAGAACATCTGGCCGACTAATCCGGCCGGTAACTACCTAGGTAGGTACCTATTCAAGTAGGTATCTTGCAGGTAGTTTGAGGCAGTAGGAGCTGTTTTTCTTGAAGACTGAAGACAGTTGCTGGTGCAACCATGCGGGAGGATTACTTGGCAGGCTAAAACCAGTCCCGCACAAGCAGATAAATCGACTCACTTCCAACACACCCACAACACAACACAACAGACCCAATCCTTTCACCATCATCACTCATCACACGTATCCTCTCCATTTCCCTGGAGCAACTCGACATCAAACTTCAACTTTCACAAAATCACATTTTGACTTCGTGTCCCTCTTCTCTCTATACCTGGTCTCAACACTATACTCTCAAATCTGACACTATCCTCAAGTCAATCACGGAATTGGTAACAACAAAACTCTTTATATTGACATCCTACAAGCTAATCGATCGCAATACCAGAATCGAATCAGTATCGACAGCCTCTACAACCGCGTAAAGGGATCCGTCCCGCGAATTGACTTCTGGAACCTCATTCCCGAATATATACGTCAACCCGAGACCCAAGCATTTCTACAGGGGCTAAACAAAATGTTATTCGGGGATTTTTCCTTCGATCCCCGAGACCTTCCCGACAACATCTTCAAGTACATCATCCAATCAAACGACTTTACGCTTATCGAAGAATTTTCCCCCTTTAATCCGTAAGTTTATGCCGTAGTTCCTACCCCCCCCTTCAAAGGCTGAACACGGGCCCACTGATATCACACCCAAAATTCACCCAATGACACATCCCATCATCGTATTTCATTCGCTTGCCCTCGTTCGTAAAGCTGATATAAACAAATACAAATACAGAAACAACCTAGATTCGCCTTATCTCATAGACTTGGCATGGGATGCCCTCGATCCCAAAGCCACAAAGATTCAACTTTCGGATATTGTGAACAGCATAAATCTCTCTGTACTCCTGGCCAGTATCGTCGTAACTTTAATCTGTAAGCTTCCAATTTCCCACTATCATTCCCTTTTTATGTTGGCCGATTCTCCTGCTAACACGCTTGTAGATGTCTCAAGGAGATATATCTGGATTGTGATGGCCTTTATTATCACTTTCCTCAACTACATTATAAAGCTGCTCGTAAACGGTGGCCAAGGAAGACTCGATTCTGAGTACACTGCCCGTATGTTAAGCCACGCTATTGCCCAATACGCGAGGGTCCAGGCAGAGAACATCGAAAGACGAGAAGGGCGCCACACGGAAGCAACCGCAGAACGGCGGGAATTTGCAAAAATGAAAGCAACTTGGGCTGAAAGAGAGCGCGCAGCAGAAAAGCGACGTCGTAGACGCAGCAGAAGAAATGCGGATGATGGTAAGTTTTTCCTCTTCAAGTGTGAATATTCATATGCCATGCGTATCGTCGTTTCATGAGGTATACAGAGACTAATTGTGTTCCTCCATCGTACAGAGCCTTCAACCGAACCTCCATCATCCTCGTCCTCGTCCTCTTCGGGTGACGAGAGTGATCGCCCCGGCCCCTCTAAGTTAAGCAAAGGCAAGGCACCTGTCAGGAACCCCCGAGCCGCGCCCGTCAACCTTGGAGCTGGGCCCAGCGGTATTCGACGTGCAACTCAACCACCAGCAGCCACTGGAGACGAGACTACAGCTGTCAGGGGCCCCCGAGCCGCGCCCGTCAACATTGGAGCTGGGCCCAGCGGTACTCGTCGTGCAGCTCAATCACCAGCAGCCACTGGAATCGAGACTACAGCTGTACCAACACAAAAGCCGCCTATTGTGCCCATGGCATCCACGGGAACCCAAATGGACTCCGAGAAATCAGAAAGTCCAGTCGAATTACCTCCCCAGCCTCCCCGGTACGTCAAGGTACCACCGGGTCTGGGGATCCCCACAGATAGGAATATTACCGTCGAGGAACTTGAAGAGCATCTCACAAAATTGGCAGTTCGGGTGAAGGCAGAGAAGGCCGACGAACGACAGAGACTTGAAAAGTTACAGGATGATTTAAGCAAGAAGAGTTTTGAGGTGCTAAGGGAAATGAGAGCAAAGACTGAGGCCAACGTCAGACTCAGGCAGATGCAGCAAACGGCTAAAAAGGAACTCGAAGAAACCCAGAAGAGATTCGAAAAAGAGGCTGCGGACCGCGCGGCGGAGCGCCAGCCGGAGATGGACCGAAAGGCGGAAGCGGAGCGCCAGGCCTTTTCTGCTGAGATGAAAAAGGAGCAGGCAAAACTCGAAGAGATGAAAAAGGAGCAGGCAGAACTCGAAGAGATGAGGAAGGCGCACAATGCCAGGGAAAAGCGGTTCGCGGATGAGGAGGCGAGGTTAAAGAGATTGGAGCAGAGAATCGCGGCGATCCAAGATGAAAAAGAAAAACAACTAGAGGCTGAAAGGCTGAGGATGGATGAACAACTAAAGGCTGAAAAGTTGAAGATGGATGAGACGGTGGCCGAGATGAAGCGTAGGCTTGAACTTCAAGATCGGAGTCTTAAAAATGCCCAGGAAGTGGAAGCAAAAATGGGTAGGGTCCAGAAGGAGGTGGCCCAGAGGGAAGCGGCAATGAGGCAAGAGATGGAAAATCTAGTACTGGCGGCCCAAAATGCGGCGAGGATAAAATTGGAAGAGCAACTCCAGCAGCGGGATTTAAGGGACAAAGAGATGCAGGCGGAAGCCATCCGTCAGATAGAATATCTGCAACAACAAACCAAAAAACGCGACGCGGAGGCACGAGATGCAATCGAAAAGGCGGAAAAAGCTGAGAAAGCGGAAGCTTTAGAAATCAAGAGACGGGAGTACCTTGAATTGGCACTCCAACAGGAAAGGGCTGGCAAAGGGGAGGACTTCAGGAAATCGCAATGGAGCCGCGATATGCTGCGTGAACTGGGAGTCAAGGAGGACGTGGATGTGGGCGAAACTCTAGCCGCACAGGAGGCGTTCCTACTGGAGGCGGCTAGACGGGATGCCGAAAGACGGGAGAAAGAAAATCAAGAAGCTTTACTAAAGTACAAAGCTCTACAAGATGAGGCGACAAAGAGAGCAGGGGAACTTTTTTTGCAAAAGATAGCCCAACAAAAGGAGGAGGCACAAAAGGCGGAAAAGGAACGCCAGGCTGAAGAAGAACGGCAGAGGCTGGCAGCACAGCAGGCTGAAGCAGAGCGGCAGAGACTGGCAGCGCAGAACGCTGAAGAGGAGCGAAAGGCTGAAGAAGCGCGGCAGTGGCTGGCAGCGCAGAAAAATGCTGAAGCAGAGCGGCAGAGGCTGGCAGCGCAGAACGCTGAAGAGGAGCGAAAGGCTGAAGAAGCGCGGCAGTGGCTGGCAGCGCAGCAAAATGCTGAAGCAGAGCGGCAGAGGCTGGCAGCACAGAAGGCTGAAGCAGATCGAAAAGCTGAACAGGAACGCCGGGCGGATGCAGAGCGGCAGAGGCTGGCAGCACAGCAGGCTGAAGCAGAGCGGCAGAGGCTGGCAGCACAGAAGGCTGAAGCAGATCGAAAAGCTGAACAGGAACGCCAGGCTGAAGCAGAGCGGCAGAGACTGGAAGCACAACAAAAGGCTGAAGCAGAGCGGCAGAGACTGGAAGCACAACAAAAGGCTGAAGCAGAGCGGCAGAGACTGGTAGCACAACAAAAGGCTGAAGCAGATCGAAAAGCTGAACAGGAACGCCAGGCGGAAGCAGAGCGGCAGAGACTGGTAGCACAGAAGGCTGAAGCAGATCGAAAAGCACAGGAAGATCGTCTCATGGCGGAAGCTGCAGCCCTGGCCAGGAAAAGGGAAACTGAGCAAATCAGCAGCGATGAGGATGAGGAGGTCAGCGAGAACAAAGACGACATATACGGGAGCCCCACCCGGTATGGGGATGAGCCACCCCCGCAAGACGCACCTACCGCCCCATCCCCCCCAGACTCCCCACTTAGTAGATTGTCAATGTCGCCAGAGCCAGAGCCACAACCGGCGAGGGAGCTCAGTCTAAGAGAGGACCTCGAAAGGAACAAGCAGGAGAGGATCGCGAACCGCCCGATAGCAAGACCGCGGGGCAGCCTTTCAAAGAAGCTTTCTGGCAAAGGAATACCGCCACCCGGTCTTCCACCACCCCCTGGCAAGGACGTGTTTGCACTTTCACAGGCGATAGCCGACCCGTTTAAAAGAGCCTCTTTGCCGGCCCATCTACAACCTGTGCTTCCACTCGATCGCAACACGAGCGCGTCACGCGGACAAGGCAGGGCCCCCAGCTTCCCACCATTTCTCAACCCACCGCCGCAGCTAACAAAAGATCAACAGACCAGTGACTTTAAATCACAGCAGCAGAATAATTTTGGTTTTGGGCAGCAGGGCCAGCAAGGCTTCAAATTTGGGCAGCAAGCACCACCAGGCCCAACACAGCCTGAGTCTCAAGAAGACGTTAACATGGAGCAAGGACAAGGCAGGGCCCCCAGCTTCCCACCATTTGTCAACCCACCGCCGCAGCTAACAAAAGATCAACAGACCAGTGACTTTAAATCACAGCAGCAGAATAATTTTGGGTTTGGGCAGCAGGGCCAGCAAGGCTTCAGATTTGGGCAGCAAGCACCACCAGGCCCAACACAGCCTGAGTCTCAAGAAGACGTTAACATGGAGCAAGCACCACCGGATCCAATTCCGTCTACTACGCAACAGGTCGACCAAGACGTTGCGATGGACCAAGCCCCAGATCCAAATCCGTCTACTACACAGCAAGCCGACCAAGACGTGGCCATGGGCCAAGCACCAGTGGAAACTCAGCCTGCTCCTACTACACAGCAAGCCGACCAAGACGTGGCCATGGGCCAAGCACCAGTGGAAACTCAGCCTGCTCCTACTACACAGCAAGCCGACCAAGACGTGGCCATGGGCCAAGCACCAGTGGAAACTCAGCCTGCTCCGGCACCGGTGGCGAATCCAGAACAGGCGGGAGGGGCGTATAGATTAGCACCCGTGAACGAAGGGGTAGTTATGAATCTTTTCAGCGGAGCACCTCCTCCTAGCCCTGTCAGAGAATCAGACGCGTCAGGCTCGCGCAGAAATCCACGCCATGACCCTTTGAGGAGGCGCAGTAGAAGGTAAACAACCACGCAGGTCTCATAAATTCAAGAGATGGTTTAAGTACATTACAGATATCGGCATGTACATGTACTTGCGCAATCGGCGTGCATTTATATTTGCGGAAATTTGGAGGAGATTCGGAAATTTGCTATAGCATATAGATTGATTGTACCTGAAGATTTATATTCGAATTGGCCCGGGGTTTTGCAATTTTCTGGCCATGGGGTTCTTTCGTTTTTATCTTTTCATTTCATTTCATTTTTCTGATTTTGACGTTTTGCAATTGAGCGCTAGATTTTTGACTCCGGCTAGATCATGGCGGCGGCGCTGCAGAGGATGCAGTAACAGATCAATCAGCAGGGGCAGCGGATTGAGGAGCAAGGACAGAGAATCGACGACCTCGACGGGACGCTCAACGAGCACAGCCGCACAATACAAGACAACACACAGGCGTTGGGAGAACATGCGGCAAGCATCACTGAGTTGGCGGAACGCGTCGACTACCAAGACGTCACGCTCGACGACCACGCTGTAAAGCTCGACGGCCACGCAGTGACGCTCAGTTGGTGGCATGCTAACTGGCGGCGCTGGCAAGACGGAGACGTCGGATGTCACCTACGCCACGCCCATGTGGTGGCTCTGGCCGCGCATCCAGCAGCAATTCCCCAACGCCAACATGTTCCCCACCACCATGGTCTGAGCACCACGATGACAGGAACGACATCGCCAACGCCCGCCCCTTCCCTATCCTACACGAAATCGTGGAAAATTGCGTGCCAGTGGAAGTTATGCAGTTCTTTGCACTCTTGAGTTTAGCTTCTTGTCTATGCTGTTACATCCTTATAGTAGCGTTATGTCTTTGCTTTTTGTTTTAAATTTGCGATCGTTCAATCATATATAAGTTACTGTATTTAATATAATTATTACTTCGTTTTTCAATGATATAGACAGCTCGCTCTACCGATTGCGTGGCCTTGGGAATCGATGGCGGGAATGAGAACTAGGGTGGGTGTGAGGTGAGGTGAGGTGATGTGAGGTTGGATTTAGGTTTTGCATCGAGAGACTGATCTACTGATCGATCTACCCGGTTGACGCTTATGGTTACTCGATCCGGATCCGGATCCGGTAAGGTCCCGGAATGAAGGATGGATGGAAGGATGGGCCGACGGAAGCCTAAATGTACGTGCCAGGGAGACTAGTGCCAGGGCTGCGATGACATGTGGCAGGGCTGTGATGTGGTGGCGAGGTTCGGGTTGTGGAGTCGGCTGGGGGGGGGTATTTGGCGAGTAATCCGATTGATCGCGTGGTATCCTGGTCGATGTCTCGATGATGAGGAGGGTTTATTTCTGGGTGGTAGGAAGGGTAGGAAGTATCCCCGGAAGCTAAGATTGCTCAGATGCGAGGCTAGCTCAGATGGATGGAGTATTTTTTCCCGGTGTTTTGCATACTTAACCTTATAAATGCAGTAGGCTTCATAAGCGATTTTCCGTGGCTTGGAATTAGATGTTGGATTCGAGATTCCTCAGGGAAAATAGTTTAGCGAGTTTTTTTTGCGATCGGGTGCTCCAGAGCAGGAGTTTCTTTTTTTGGTGATCGGGCAACTTTTTTGCTAACAAAATCTTCAGAGACATACTTATTTTTTCATGAATTTCTAAGACTATTTTTAGCAAGTATTCGCATAAAAAATTCAAGTGAGACATGCTGCGATTGGTTCGAGACTTGCTGCGATTACCCAGAGCACCCGATCACAGGATCACGAAAAAAAATCGTTCCCCTGATGTTGTTTTGTACTTTTTTTGCGGAGGGGGGTGCGCGGCACGTGGGGATGGGAACCTTGCCAAGACTGCGCATGCGTTGGGAAAGTAAATGCGGGAACGAAAACAGTAACGGCTACTTCTTACAAGTATGTACTTACGCTAACGGGAAACGTCTTCCCATCGGGTACGAGTCTATCTCCCATCCCCATCTACCATCCATCCCGCTTGATCGTATCTTCTCCAACCTCGTCTCGACACCCCGCTCCCGCTCGCTCTTCTCGTTAACTGAGATTGACAGTCAATTCGGTTCGGATCCCATGGCTTCTTCTGACGACGGTCCAAATAGGAATATTGACATGCGCAGACATACACGGTAGCTTTGGGGTGGGATTGGTTCCCCACATGGCGGGGTTTTCAGGGGCTATCATACCAATCTAAGTAGGTGTTACGGTACCTTCTCTACGACACTATCACTATCTCGGGTTTGAATGTGGAGCTCTGTTGACTCGGTGAGCCAGTTGAGGGGGGTAGGGGGTCTTCATGGTACCAGAACTATGACTGTGGCCGGGAGAGGGATCAAGCCTTGGTAGCATTGTTTTCAGCGTCGGGGGGGGCGGGGCTTGACGGAATCGGAATCACGACTGTGACTGGAGGGGACGTTAGAGGTGAGTACCTTCCTCGACCTTCACCATCGCCGAGGGGGGTTGGTTTCGGGGATGATAAGGTGTGATTGAGGGTGGCGTTGAGTGCTACTTCAGACTTCTCGGTTAGACTCATTCCAACATTGATCGCTACGGAGGGACGAGGTTACGGTACTGATATTGCTCACACCACTGGGTACAGTGTCTTTGTGTTGAGGTTTGGAGGTAGGATCTAAGAGAAATCGGCCTGTGGAGCTCGAAAAAAAAGGGGGACGTCGGACAAGGGAACGACGGGGGGTGAGAAAAAAAAAATGGGTGATATGGGAATTGAGATGAATAGGCCTCGAAGGGGTCCGAGGCGAAAGGTTCGTGGTTCTTTCCAGGTTTTGAAATATGGTAGTGCTATCTGCAGGCGTTCAACACCTCTACTCAAAATTTCCCACACAATCCTTCATAAATCCGTCGGAATGGGCTGGGGACGAAACTCACGATCTAAATACTTATTATGCTAATTTGATCAAACACAGTTCGGCATATGCAGCCTCAAAACCCAAATGAACCATACTAGCAACGGGCTTGGCAGGTTTGCAGCTCTGTCGGAGCTCTCAAAAAAACCACTTCCGCTAATTCATGCTGCAATCCCGAGCACCTGCAGTGCTGCCTGGAGTGCAATAGCCGAGTCCAGTTCGAGAATGGCAGCAAAGCCTTGTCTGCCATTCACTTCAGCGAAAGGCAACACAGCCTCCCTAATTCTTTTATACGTCGCTCTTTCAGCCTCCAGTGGACACGTTGGAGATCACCGCAGCATTGAAGTTCATCGGTGAACACACATCCGACTTGACCTCAACTCGAATAGAGCTATTCTGGCCCGAGGTTTCATTATTTGGTCACAACAGTGCCGCTATCCATGTAGCTATCAATACACATAGCCATACTGTGGCAACTTTGAATTGCGATTTGATGAGCATACGAAAATGCCTACACCAAACTAAAATCGTCCAAGCAGTAAGTACCATTCCGACTTCACGATAGGTGATGAGTAGCAAGGGTAATAGGTCAATTCGTCTGATTCTTACGAGAGGATTCCGTATACGTACAACTCGCCGAAAGAACTTCCAGCAGACATCGAGCCAAGGCAAACAAAACAGAGAACCTCAAAACAAAACAAAGAACCTCAAACCAACATAATGACCGGTAGCTGCAAAGACAAAGAGATAAAGGAATTCACAGCGCTTTCAGAAATAACCCTCCTGCAAAACAAAAAAAAGCAAACCCATAAAAGAAAATAGCGCAGAAACGAAATCGGAAAGCCCGAAGAAATAAGAGGTTGATATCAGATGACTTCTCCTTACCACTTGCACTCAACGCCTTACTTCGTGCTCCGACCTGTGCCTTCTGCCGCTGCGCCTGCTGGAAGAGGAGATAAATGCTTGGCCTGAGCGCGAATTCAGCGGAATATCTTCATCTGGGTTTGTGGGTTGCGGAACAAGCATATATGTTCGAGCACCTCCGGCTTCTGGGGGTGAGGTATTGAGGAACCCACGGGGAATTCTATCTTCCTCGGAAGGAGGATTTTGATTTATTGCGAAATTGAGTGAATAATGGTCGGCTAACCCATTGGCGACCATATACTGCAATAGTTGGGGATCGGTTCTCTCATCACCGAGGGAATATTGGTGACTCCTCGGAGTAGCTGCCATGTCAATGTCCATAACATCCGCAGCCGGAGCTGTGTGCTGCTCCAGTCTAATTCGATGGCTCGGCCCTGCAATCTCTTGCTGGATATGTCCTGCATAATGCGTCATCATATCATCCCAGTTTCCATCAGCACCTCTAGTTGGGTCGTTAAACAGGAGTTCACACCGAGGAAAGGTGCAAGTTGATGAAACTGGGGGGCTGTGATTCTGGAAATGCTCGTTGGCATGTCTTTTCCACCTCTCAACTTCATTCAGGCCATACATGATATTGCACCCCATGAAGCCGAATGGGCATCTAAGGTCGGAAGCGGTGTCTTGTGTAGGTAAAGATGTATCGACTGCCTCAGAAACACTGGAAAGATGGTCGTGGCTGTGGAAAGTCGCTTGCCCTCTGTTGGAACTTGCTTGTGTTGTAGCAAATCCTGCAAAAAGAACTCTTGCCGAACCTGCATTCGACCCTCCGTACACATAAGATCGGGGTATAGTTGCATCGCCAATGGACAACGTTTCGGAATATGCATCGCCAAACAACGTATCCCCCTGTGCCGAAGGATTTGCTGGTGGGATAAGTCCAACCAAGTGGTCGCCACCGACACCTGTCGGCCTATGGCGTTGCAATCGGCTTCTCATCAACCACGTTCGGAACTCATCCGATTGCGAATTTTGTGCTAGTGAGATGCCAGGAGGAGGTGTCCGCGGTCTGTCGAAGGAGAAGTCCGTCACGGAAGATTGATCATCACTAACCATGCTTCTGGATGATGGCGAGCCGAAACCTCGACTAGCGAGAGACCTTATACCGATGTCCCTCATGTTGGAGAGACTTCTGCGAAGTCGTGGGGCTAATGATTGAAAGGAAATCATCCTGCGTGGAGAGGCCCTGCTGGCCTGTGGAGTTGTATCAAGTTGGCTTTCATCCGGAAGCGAGCGTTCGTCTGACCCTGGCGATCTCCTCCCATCATCACTTGCCGAGCCGTCGGAATTATTTGTGCTATTCATACCAGCCTCTGACGTTAGTTCCCGAGTGAACTGGACACTTTCACTTTCATCACTCCCATCGCTATTTTCATCCGACATATCAGTATCGTTGCGGCTTTCATCATCTTCATCCTCATCTTCTTCATCCTCTTCACCTTGACTTCCATCGTCATCACGGTTGCCACAACCAGAGGCGCTGCTGTCATCTCCCCCGTTGCTACTACCACCACAATTACCGGTTTCCACTTGACCATTGTGGTTCTCTGAGCATCCCGCTTCAGAGGCTGTAGGTCGTGCTGAGAGATCCTCGGCGTTTAGTTGTGATGCCACAGATGCGAGTAGAGCAGGGATTGTGGTTGCCTCGGTGTTTGTTGGAGAAGCGCCAAAGGAAAATATCGATTCCACATCTGCCGACCGGTCAGAGGTCGAAAACATGGCTGACTTGCTGTCGCCTTCATCGTTGCTCGGATTTGAGTAGTTCGGGGATTCTCGCGGGGCCTGGTTTGTAGAGTTTCCAAGCCTTGATCTGGCTTTCACCTCATTTATGACGACGTTAACGCCTAAATATTCGCGGACGGTTAGTTGAATATTCTGACATATTCCGCGGTGAAAAGCAGGTGGGGTCAGGCCCCGGCACAACCGACGCGAAAGACATCCGGGATCAACTCACCACTCTTTTGTGCTCGGCGATTCCTCATGTCCTGGGCTAGAACCACATGCGATGGTGGTATTATTTCCGGATGCTGATACTGAGGCATCGTTGCCATCTTCTCGGACCGTCCACTGGTCCCTATCGCTCGGCTGTCGTATTCGTAAGCGGCAACATCGACTCTGGTAGGGCTGCGGCGCTGGTCCTTATAGATTTATGGTTTTGGGCGCAACATAGACATCTCAAGCTTATAGGGACCCATCAAGACAATAAACATGCTAGCTGTATTTGCTTTTTCTTGAATTAATTTTTAAGGGTAGCGCCAGTTTTGGTAGACATACATTCTGCAAAAAAAACATTAAACCAACGAAAACGAGGGATCGATGAATTCGCGTCCTTTTCAACCACACTCCGAAGGAGACATATATCGCCACAATTCACGGAAATGGGTCAATTCAAATCGCAGATATGAAGACAATCATCAACTCCCAGAACACCTTTCACGGGGTTTGAACTTCAGAGCAAAAAAGGACGCTACTATGATCTTCTGTGGAAAACCGAATGCTTATTGAGATACCACAAGACTCATATGAAAAGCAGCCTGAACGGATATCCTAGGGGCAGGAACATTCGACTTGATGCCAATACTTCACAATTCTATTTTTTAGCCACACTGGTCATGTTGCACTGCATATTCTTATGAATAACTACAAGGTATGTGCACGGCAGATGCTCTTACTCCTCATACTGTTTTATTCCTTGTAAGGTTTGTCACATTGGAAGAACGGCCAAGCAATAATTTCAATGTCTCTGACAGGGCTTAATCGATTTGATGATGATGAATTTGCACTTCCTGAGATCACCAGCAAAATATCGATAAATTTGCTGGCAGTTTTGGAATGCATGATACATAAAAACCTCACTCATGACGTATTTTACTCCATGCATACCTCAGGTGTGTACCAGCACTAGGTAGGCGTACACACCCTCTCTCGATGAATTGGAGGCCAATCGATCCTCGCCATATCATGGAATCCTTTGGATCCATTGAGGGATTTGATGCATACTCACTGTTGGTGAGGTTTGTGATGGCTCTCAAATGCCGAATTTATGTTTGATTGAGGTCTAGTATCATTCCTGGGGACTGTGTCAGTCACGTCCGTCAGGAAAACAATACTCACCAGAAATTAGGTTGATCCACCATTCCCATGAAGCAGGTAGCAAGCATTTTTAACTACTGACACTTGGTAGCATTTGAAAGAGACCACATTCGCTTGGTTGCATCCGGGATCAAGTCTGATGAAAGCTAAAGAGATTGACGCTTCTCCATAAACTTACAAAAGCGGCAACCTACGACCAGAAGGGAATTCCTCTCTCTGTCATCCTGCATTACAACACTCAGGCCGCCACCAAGGCCTCTGCTGTAACAATGTGCATTGACAGAAGAAACTTTGGAATGCAGCAAATAGGCCAACTATGAAGCGCCAAACGTCACAAGATTGTCAGCCCTCAAGCGTACCTTTTATTTGGATTGACACCTAGGGCACAATTCGGTTTGGCCCAGATCGGACCCTAATTATCGAAAGTTGCTCATGATATCGGTAAAAATGTGGATGAGAAACGATACACTGAAATGAATTGGGCGCCAGATGGAGATTGAAACCACTGGGACTGCATTTAGCACATCCATCAAAACCTCTTGTGCAAGGCTGTGTTGGTATGTGGAATGCGTTGATTGTATGTCTATCAAATCTGCTGACAACAAGTGAGACAAACGAGACGCAATTCCGAAGTCCGCAATCCTAGTGCTGAACTTGCTTTTTACTCTAATTATCGCTGAATAGAGTTTGCGTGGAAGCATAGTGCTTTTCGCAACTGACATCCTTGCAGGCATGTTGCATCAATGTCGTCAGGTACCGAGCTTTTTTCAGAGTTACCACATATCGATCAATTGCGGTTTGCGAAGTATCGGCAGGACTGTCACTACTATGAGCACAATTGGCCAACGAGAACTATGACTTTTATCCTGACAATCGATTATATTTTTACCCTTTGGGATAACGAGTATTTTGGGCATCACCACATCTACAAGAATTGAAAGCCATGTAGAGCAGGGGCGTTAGACTAAATTACTGTGCAGAAGAGAGCCCTGGCCATGACGTTTGGAATATAACAAAAGGTTACGTTGCCACGGGAAACACGGGGAAGGATATCACCGCCGATGGGTTGCCATTTGATCCTTACCCCCCGCCCTCCCTCATCTAGGCAAAGGTTTGCAGGATAAGGCATATAAGCTTATTTCGATTCGCCAGCGAATTGTTCGTCGTCTCCAACACTCACATACTCTACTATAAGCTTCGGAAACAATTCCCTCCGTGCGATTTGCAACTTGATGGTCCTAGGGGAGGAACGAGAGGGGGCGGGAAGCAACTCTCAGTGCCACATATCCCCAGCCAGCCCGAATGGAGACTGTGCACTTAGGGAACTAATCGCCGGGTAACGGTTGCGATTCCTGGATTTTCGGCGATGTGGTATGGGCTGGGTTGAACTGAGGATAGGCATGCGTGTCTGCTTCTCGGGTTGTTCCCGCCTTCCCTTTGCCGCCGTCATTCATGCAATGCACACTCGCCTGTGCATTCTTCGCTCGGTTCGATTCAACACCTGCTCTATCTGCCAGCGCTTGCCCTTGGTCGAGTATTACTCTAAAGCTTACTTCTTTGCAACTAGGTACTCCAGGATTATACGATCCCGATCGCGGGGCAATTCTTGCAAATTTATATCGCAATATCTTCACCGGAGATACATTTCTTTTGAATTTTCAATTTCTTTTTAATTTCTGTCCCGTGGTAGCGATCGATTTAATCGGTTGTTGACGGACTGATCAGGTAGGGTTCATTTCTGATTTCTAATGCATCGTGGCTAATATATTTTCTCCACTCACGGTTCCATGGTTCATCAGTGGATCGGGGGAAGGGGGGGGGGGGGGGGGGGGGGTGGAGTACTCTACCGCACTTCACTCGTCTCCACTCTACTCTAAGCTGTGCCACAGGGCCACGTCCACGTTTTAGAGTACCTCTACTCTACCTCTAGCAACCCATTATTCGGAGATTATCTCATTTGTCGGCGGTGGTGGGTGGGCCGATGGATAGGTGGACATACGTAGCACTATCCATTGCTGGCCCTACGAGATGTAACAGCAACCACATACTCCCCAGCGTGCACCAGAAGCGATGCAAGGAGCGAGTTAGGAAAGAGGCCACGCAATGGTTGTTTGACGGAGTAGGATCAGAATCAGATTCCGCATGGTGGCTGGGGTGCACTGGTGGTACTCGAGTGATGGTGGATGGAGGTGGGGGCTAGGAATCGAGAAAAAGGACATGAGTTGCGAGGGAGAGGGACGTCATTGTGCGGACTATGAGTGACGACGATGACGACGATGAGGAATGATGGTTTTGGGTTTTGAAAACTAACTAAGATTTATTCATTCCATGGACCTGGGCCGGGGTATCTCGGTTTTGCGAATTTGTGGTCTCGTGCAGTGTCTGGATTGGGTGGATCGATTAACGAGAAGGGGGGATGTAGGTACTGGAGTATGTGTTGGTTTATAATTTGGCGTGGAGCAATTGGTGGGGGGGGCGGAAATTTGTCCAATTGAATGAGTTGGAGTATGCTTCTTGAGCTGCGTGAGATTTCTGGTACCTTTTTTTTCTTTTGGAAATTTGGGAAGAGGGGCTTTGTGTTTAATTTTTTTTTATTTTAGATAAAAGGGATTGATGATGTGAAAATTATTATGTTGTACAGCTTCTCGCACGCACGCACTCGAGGCCAGGCACAAGGAACTATCATGATCAATTAATCAAGG
Organism: Peziza echinospora; assembly: GCA_024516245.1. Taxonomy (NCBI): domain Eukaryota; kingdom Fungi; phylum Ascomycota; class Pezizomycetes; order Pezizales; family Pezizaceae; genus Peziza; species Peziza echinospora. The sequence continues at coordinate 787,294 of JAJLQT010000022.1, read as the reverse complement.
ACGCCGGATGCAAACATCTCCGGAAGTCTCGAGAGATCTAGATCTCATGACAAACTTGATAAAGTACATTGCCAATTTGAGCGTCAGATGTACATGTCCGCCTATTCAACATCATGTGATTTTTTCAATCATCGATTTAATCTCGATTGGTGATCGATCGATATCGATATTCGATATCCATGTACGTAATGATTGAGAAAAAAAATATATTTTTTTTTTCCCCTTTGGCTTTGGCACGGTTATCGCGATGTCTTATGTCACTCACTTGAAAATTTACCTATGTTATGAATGTTGTGTTATAAGATTAATGAAATTTCATGTGGGACCATGTTCGGAAAACTGGCTGCGCCATGGCCATATGATCATGATCATGACCATACATTAGGTATATATTAGGGGTATATTCAAAAGTTGCAAAAAATCCGGCCGAATAAAAACGGATTTATTAGCGTAAATTCGAAAAAAAAAAAATAAGAAATCCGTTTTCCTCCACCCAACGAAATACAATCGCGAATGGCCAACAACGGTGAAAATTCCGCATCTTTATTTGCATTTTATCAGGCCACTTTTTGTTCCGGATTTTTCAAATAAATTTATTTAAACAATGCAAAAAAAAATTCGAATTCAAAAAAACTTTAGAATTTTTGGAAATGGTATGGACATGTTACATGTTACGCGTGTCACGACCGATTGGAATATACCCAGGAATTACTTTAAATTTGTGCAGGAATCTATATATTGCGAGATTTGATCTCTATATATGTGCTGGCCAACCGCTCGTGGAATTTTGTGCCGCCCGTGGGAGGCATAACGCGTGCAATAGCTATGCCCCTCACGAATTGAACCCTAATCCTTATTTTAACCTGCCAAGTACAGAATTTGCACTTAAGGTTCATTTCAACAAATATTTGTAGCCTGGTACTTCGAATTTGTAATTAATTTTTTTAAACACAAAGACAAAAACAAACATTAAGCTTAATTGATTCAAGAGTGTTCTAATGGTTTTTCTGCCTATTAGTATGCCTATAGCTATCAATTGGTCTCGAGGTGAGATTGTGGTAAATAAAAAGCACAAAGGAAAATTGGTAGCTATAGGCATAGGAGGTATGCCTCCCACGGGAGGCACAGCCTCTCGCGGGGGGTTATATGCTCCCAGCACATATATTGCAAGAATAGATAAATCCACGTGGGATATATTATACATTATCGTATCTCTGAGTGGAGATTAATATTTATACATGTTTTTATTTTTCAAAATGAATTATTCATGACCAACCGCGGGTTCCCGTAATTGAATATAAATTAAGAAAAAGAATGGTAATCAGGTATACGTAGGTATGTAGTAAATAATCATGAGTGTTAATTATGGAAAAGGAACCCTTTGGATATGACACGAGATTCCAACCGTGCTATGAGTCATATAGCTAGCTATAGGATTTTGGCGGTATAGCTATATCTGTGAAAAGGTAGACGTTTAATGTCTAGCTACCATCTAGAATGAAGAATATTTCATTCCACATGGGTATACCGAGGCTATGGGTATACGTATACCGCTCTCCTGGCCACCTTCCTCTTCTCTCCCCCTTCCGTTCCACTATTTCCTTCTGTTAAATTGGACTTCCAAAAACCTCGAGCTCAATTCAAGCCCATAGCCACACCGGAACAAACCTCCGCGGATATGGGGAGGTATGAGGGAGGAATTTCCGACCAAACTACTGCAACAAGCGGTTCAGGGCCTCTGATGATAGACTTCTTCTTCTTCTTCTTCCAGGTACATCATGGAGGGTACGAAAAACCAAAAAGAAAAAGAAAAAAACAGAGATTCAATTCCAATGTCTGCATCAAACACATTCAGCCAACCCAGCATGCTTAATCGCCACCCCCTCTAGTTCCCCTCCCCTCGATCGATACAGCTCCAGGCGTTTACCGCCCACCTCCCCCCCTCCCTTCCACTCCTCTCTTCCCCTACCGCTAACCAACATTCCACCATCGGCACAACAACCCCCGACCTTCCCCAACCCAATCAATTCTCCCAAAGTTTACATAACGTTAACCCCCCCCCTTCTTTCTTCCGCCCACGCACGCACTTCCTGCTGCACATACCGACAAACGTTGTCGTCATGATACTTACGCAGGCCTCCCACATCTTCACTCATGCACATCTCCTTCCCATATTGAAGCACACCACCCCGATCCTAAAAAAAACCTCACTCCACGTCCATACCCGCGAGCGGCAAGTAAGTCCTAGAATATCAATATATCGTCAGCGTATACGACATTATGTGATATAATTATATGATATGATTTTCATGGTATTCATGCATGTATTTCAGGCAGACCGATAGAAGGAAAAACGAATGAATGAAAAAATGTACGAAAAAGGCAGCTTTTTGCAAACCAGCGGTGGGTGGAAGGTCAACCTCACACACCCACAGCCCACAGCCACACCCAACTCAAATCGCACAAAACTGGCCAAAGCGTTCATGGTGATCAGTGATCCGCGGAACAACAAAAAAGAATCAAAACGTAAAGTCAATTGGGAGGAGACGAGGGGAGGGGGCGTAAGGCATACGCACACCGTCATATCCAACCCAGCTGGAACGTTTGAATTGATATTTGCGGTACACGTAATGCTAGCCAACAAACACACCCGGAGATCAGTCGTGTTTCCAAAAAAAATATCTCCAGGGGGGGGATTTAGTTGAAAGGGACAATGGTAACAACGACAGCAACTGCAGCCATCATCAAGAGTTTGCTCCTTTGCTCATGTTTGACTGGTGGGAGAGGAAATAGTTTGGTTGGCTGTGCCTGGGGCGCACCAGTGCGATGCCACGTCGGCAGACCGACATCCATATTCCCATGGAATATCTCTCGAGCACAGCGAGCGCTAAACAAGAACTAGCTGACATTGCTACATCGTGATATATGCCTCGCTTCGTATACCAGTGAGTTATCGTGTAATATGTAGGTGGGAGGGAATGAAGAAGAAAAGAAAGAAAAAGAAAAAAAATACAAGAGAGGAAGAAAGAGGGTATGAGATAAACAGCTGAAGTTAGCGTGGTATTTGCAGATAGAAATCAGAACTCTTATGTGTATTCTCGTAAACGCATGAGCTTAGGAACAACTGGTATGTGCGTGCATGTGCCCCATACGATCCGGCGCATTGCGCTTCACGGGCTTGCTCATGTATGGTGTGCCTGCTGATGTGTACTCTCCTGTTTGAAATCTGGCGATCTTGTGGTGCGTGTGAAGGTGTTTGCCCACATGTCTGTCGTTTGCTGGCATTCCGCACTTTCTTTTTCTTCGGCCCAGAGCTGCGATAGCGATACGCTGATATTTGCTTAGATTGACCTGCAGGCTGCATGACATTCAGAGCAGTAGTATCCTAAACGGGACTTAGTGATTACTTCTCAATTAGGACTTGGGCGCAAATACGTCCTAGTCTCAGTAGCCACTTGCATGTCGCATAAATCCAATCAACCCCTACACTTCCTCACCCCGACCCCTGCACGTTCTCTCTTCCGGCTCATTATCGTGTGGGCAACGCAAATTGAAGAATTTTTACAGCAATTCTCATTAATTATGCCAGCCTCACTCCGAACGCATATTCCCCACAACTTCCCGATACGGAACTAGTACAAGGCTGATGACATTGTGCAAGGAAAATCCAAGAATAAAAAAAGAAAAGTATAACCCTTTCAGGACTCCCAGAAGGGAGCTATAAACCACGTTACCGGGTAATTCAATGACGTAAAACGTGCGGTAAATTCCGTCCCGCAGCCAAATCTGCCCATCTGACGCCAGATCGATTTGCGGGGTTTTTCAGGTACCAACTAAAAAAAAAAAAGGTTAAAATCGGATGCTTGCCGGGGGAATGCTGCAACTTTACCTTATTTCTTGCTGGAACCAGATGAAGCACTCGAGGCACTGGATGCAGGGGCACTGGCAGGTGGAGTGTATGTCGCCCCACCTTTACCATCGTTGTGATATTTGGAGCCATCCGAGTTCGAGTAGTAGTAGCTCCCGTCACTATATGCAATATGCAGCACATGCTCAACTCATCGCATCTAAAAACAAAAGTCCAAGTATGAAGTAAAAAAGAAAGGGAAGTCCTTACGAATTGGAGTAGTGGTAAGCGTTTTTGTTTGGGGCATCGGAGCCGTAGTCCCTCGCACAGTAATGGTTTCCCCTAGGCGACGGGGGTTGTCAGAACAGTATTGGAGGAAGTAGACAAGAGCATAGGAGAGGCTCCAGGACGCTCGAAACAATCACTTCGATTGGCTCGTGACAAAGAACCATGGGTAGAAGGTTGACTTACTTGGAGTTTGTCCCGTGGGACTTGTAGGTATAATCTTTCTTTCCCATTGCTGGAGGGCTGAAGTGATTTGACGCTTGGGTGATAATACTTGGGGGAGGATGCGAAGAGGGTTGATCGGTTTGCGTGGTGTCTGCTGGATGGAAGAAGAGAGAGGGAGAGAGTAGCGAGGGACGAGAGGGAGGAGAAGAGATGCGGGGCAGAGGGAGGGGTACTGGCCCTATTCTGGGGGGTAACTGCGTGCACTAGCTTCACTTTGGTGTACCGATCGAGAAATTGATAACCTACTCAGTATGGTAATTGTGCATTAAATCACGTGTGCACCGAGAGACTTGGCAATTACCGAATTGGGAAGGCCCAAGACAACACATTGCATAGTCTCGTGCCCCATTTCTTCGCCGGTCTTCCTCATGTGGAAGCACCCCCCCGGGGGAAGGCGTTGTTAATTTGTAGCTGCCAATCTCATTGGCTGTCGATAGAAACATGCATAACCGCCTATGCGGGTTGCTCATGAAATCAAGTTTTTTTTTCGTCTTGGCCGGCTGTTTTCACAATCAATGGCGACACATTTTACAGGCTATGTCCCGTTCTCAGAGTCCTCTAGACTGATGATTGCGAAGTGGTTGCCTCTTCCACAGCCCTTCTGAATGAGCCTCAAGGCATTCGGCACTAGATCTTGAACTTAGACAGTGATGTGATAAGTGACATCCTCTTGATTCACCGTTTGTGAATATGCCTCAAGTATCGATCTGTACTGTACCGGTTGGAGGAGATCCCCTAGTCTCGTGCTCAGCCCCAGCATTTCCATCTAGCCGCATAAAAAGAGGGATCTCCACGAGGGGCTGAGATGGCGCCTCAACATATCTTAACCAATCAAGCCCTTGTACTATTCATACTCATGTTGCAATAAAAAATTATTCCCACGATTGAACTCGGAAACCATCGAGGGGATCGTAAGCTGCACCAGCCTGGTAAGAATAAAGCTAAAATCAAGAAACACCCAGGGAGGAGATAACTCAGCTCATAATCCTGCTCTTTCTATTAAACTCAGCGGATATGCACATCTCATTGATCTCCTTGTGTAAGTCAGTGCACTTTGTAGTCTGTTTGAACAACTCTAAATTCTCAGAGTACACCTAGGGCTCGTTCTGATTGCTTTTTGAGCTGGGTGGGAGGAGTACAAAGCCCACTGCCCCTTCCATACCTTTTTACTTAAGTACCTAGAAGGTAGTTAGCCATCTCCTCGCCATGTCAAAGAAGGATTTGCAGTACCCATCCCTCGAGTTGGTCCCGAGCCCATGATTTTCATGGACCGTTTACAGTCTGGTATGATTGATTCATATTGAATGGCAGGAAATTAAGTGTGTGATTTGCTCCATTCACCAAGTACCTAAACTCTCAGTTAACCTCAAAGCCAGACCAAGGGAAGAGGGGAGTACTTAGCCAGATAAATAGTGTTCGAAATTCCAGCAACCAACACATCGTGCCTGTTCTCATCGTGCCTACTTGGAAGGTTCTTTTCTGCCTCCGAAAGATCACCACCAACCCACCCCTCATCCCACACCTTGCTCCTCGCACTACGAGGAGTCAAATCAATTAGCTGCGGCTTCTCAAAACGTATGATTGGAACTCTCACCTTTAAGAAAAAAGGACCACGCCACCACAAAAGTAGATACTCGCGAGTACATGTAGTAGTCCTCTCTTGCCTCTCATCTGTGATATCGATGATTGGAGGCATCCCCTTTCACTGCCCGTCCATAGATAGATGTGACAGTGAATATAAAAATTGGCCTTTGGCCGTCGATTCGCCCAAATGTCTGTCGAGCTCCGCAGTGGCGGGTGTCCTCGTTGGGCGATCGAACCGATAGAGTAGATGTCTGTAGAGCGTAGATGTGCTCTAACGGATATATGTCTGTGAAGCGCTGTGCGCGGCGGGTGATGGATTATCTAGATGGTGGTGACCGAACTATCCAAATCGGTCGTAATATCTTTCAAATACATCAGAATAAGTATGTCGTCGTCCTCCCAGAGCGAAGCTGACGCTTCTCCGGGGTCTGTCCCAAATCCCTCCAGAGACGAATACAAGGGCTCGCCCATTGCAGGACCTATAGGCCGGCAAGGTGGCCACACTGTAGACGCTCTGCTACTCCATAAATGTGGAGTTTCCCTCATCGCCTGACGGCCTGTCTTCAAGGGCGGCGCGTTTCGGGCTGGCTAAGGCCACCACGCATACGCAGCCGCGCTGTGGACTCGGGGCCGCTGCTTTGAGTGGGTCGCTCCACAGGGAAGCGGCCACTGCGAACAGCGGGCTTCCCTGCGGGCGAAGAGCCACCGCTGCCAGGCGTGTGTGGAGATGTGACTGAGGGTGAGGAGGGTGGGGGGGAGACCACGGAGAACGAGCTCGCGGAGGAGCAGACGGTGGGAGAGAAGAAGAAGCTTGAGGAGGGGGCGGACGAGCCGAGGGAACACTCGGAATCGTTGCCCCAGAAGCGGTCGTACTGGTACTTCTTGTACTTCTTCACGAGGTTGGACCAGGTGAAGGGGTGGAAGACCGACTTTGGCTTCGCGCTCCTCTTTCTTGGCCAAGGCTCTTCGTCCTTGGGCACCCTGATTCGCAAGAGGCCCTCTTGGCTGTCGCCGCTCTTGGACTCGGCGGAGCCGCTGTCGGTGCTCTTGGTATCGAGGCTGCCCTTGGTGCTCTTGGCCGAGGCGATGCTTCTCTTCTCGTTCACGATATCGAGCTTGAGGCTGCTCTTGGTACTCTTTGAATCGAGGCTTGTCCCCCCGTTCGCGGAAGTACCAAACTTCTCGTACTTGGACCCGCCAAGGCTTACTTCCGACTTGATCGTGGGCATCAAGGTGAAAGCACGCTTCTTGACAAGCTTCCTGTAGGGAATGCAGCCTGCGCTGCAGCCTGGGGTCCATTCCTCCTCGTACGAGACGCACTTGCTCTCGTAGACGCACGCTTCGGGGGCCTTCGTGGAAGAGCCGCCGCGGGTGAACCAAGACCTTGGCTTTGCGGTCCACCTGTGCCTGGTGATGCCTTTCTCCTCGAGAGAAGCAGCACCACCACGCTGCGTCAAGGTGTTGTCGACGGTCGACGTTGGGGGGGCGTGAGCAGCCCGGACCCTCTCGGTCGCCTCGCGGAACTTCACTACGTACTCCAACCACTCCTCAGGGGTCATGTACCCTCTGATGGAGCTGGTGCCGTAGACACGCTTGCGAGTGGTCTTTGGCGCGGGTGCGGTGCGGGTGGTTGTAGGAGTTACGAAGGTGACTCCAACCGCAGGCGCACGGGAGGTCATCGGGGTTACGAAGGCCTCCTCCTCATCATCGCCAGAGCCGCCAGAATAGTCGGACAAGTCCGTCATGGCGCCCACTGCAGTAGTCACAGGGGCGATGACGGGGAACATGTCCGACATCGACTTGGCGTCAGCGGGAGATGACGGGGCCGTGCCATAGACTTGACTCATGGCGTCATTGACGACCTCTTCTGGAGAGGTGTCCTCTTCACCCTCACCCTCGACTCTGCCCTCGAGACTCTCTCCCTTGACTGGAGCACAGAGTTCGAGAGCAGCTGGAGCAGCAGAGTTACTTGTGACAGTGGTAGACTCTGCTGCTACTGGAGAAACAATAAAATCCTCGTCCTCTGGTCCAAACTGCTCGAGAAAGGCCACCCAGTTGGCTGGTCTGAAGAGCTCGAGGGGATCGACGAGAGCAACAGCGCCGGCAACAACGATAGCGGTGGTAGAAGCGGTAGCAGACATGTCTACGAGTGTTCAGGAGCACGAATATGGAGTTTTGGACGAGGTTTGGGGTGGTTTTGGATAGTTTTTATGGGTTTGTTGCAAAAATTTGCTATAGGCTACGCAAGTTTTGCAGTAAGGATGGGGTGAAGAGAGAAGGAAGAGAGCAGGGACCAGCGGGCTGGGAGGGCCTCGTATTATAGGTTTTTTTTACTATGTGCAGCGCTAGATTACTAACTGACCTCTAGTGGGTCTCGGCGCAAGGCCTCGAGGACAGAATGGCCTTTCGAAAAGGCCAGCTTTGCTTCAAAAATTGCGTACAACCCGAATAGGCAATATTCACAAGCTGACCAGCCAAGCCTGGATGACAGAGCTATTGTTCGGGGCAACTCAATAGTCTTCCATGCCCAGAATAATACTATTATTTCAAAAAAGGACACCTAAGCACTTTGAAACTCTGCACATTTGAACGTCCAAGTGTTTCTGAACTGCCCAAAAAGGTAGTATCACCGTATGCCCACACCGGCACATGAATACCCACACCAGGCGTACTCACCAGCACCGTCCCCACTAATCAGGGGACACGTTGTCTTATTCGAAAAGAACACATTACAGTAAGTCAGGTGCTTTCACCTCATTGCCCAGCCCCAGGAGGCTACCCAGCTCCATCAGTGATATCACCATTTTCTTGCCAAGCTGGAATCTGGCCTCATGGTGCGGCTCGATGTATTCCATGCATCCCATGCAAGGTGAGAAAATGCATACAACGATTATTCATGTATTCGATCATCTACTTAAAGTACCTAGTTACCTTGTATGAAGTTATCTCGTTTTCATGATAACACCACCACGCCTTTTCTGAAGCCAGCACATAGCATACATCTGACCGAGATGTCACCTTTGGATTCTCTCGCTTCGTGTTCCATTTCCCTTCTTTTTTCCCAGTGCTACAAAGTAAGTGCCTACCTGAGGCATGTATGTGTGGTCGCACTGCAGTTACCCTCAACCCCGCACGAAATGCCATTAAGCACAAACAGCAATACGTAGCGATATCCTGATCTTTTGTCTCTCGATGTCCTAAATCCTACATCATGATCACCCCCTCTCTCGAACCTCGCGAACTTATTGTGATAATTCGAGATTGGTGTGGGTGGCTGAATTGGAAGCTATTGCCAAAAAGACGTCACTTCCTAAAGCGGAAGCGGGACTTCCAAGGCTTGGCTTAGCCTGGTGTGCAACGCCGCCCTCTACCCCCGAAGGCTAGGCACGAGAACACCTCGAAGGGGGCGTTGCACACCAGGCTAGGCTTGGCTGAGCATTTAAATTCTCTACGATAGTCTCTTGCCCGGAACGAGACCATCTTGCCCAGACCCTCTTAGAGCCTTAAGAGGGTCTGGGCAAGTTAAGAGGGTCTGGGCAAGTGACTAACTGATGGGAGGGACAACCACCCCTTTTAGTCTCTCTCACATCCCTCAGGGCATAGTATCGTGTCGGGGCAAGAGGCTTAAGTACTACTTAGCCTTGTACCTCCTCGTACGGGCCAAGGCATGCGCACTCACTCATTACGAGGTGTGAAACCACCAGAGGATCGACCAGCACGATACCTGCAACATATCAACAGCACTGCACCACCAAAGTAATAAATGTTCCTTTTACGCGAAACCTTTATCGCGATCATAGGGGTAGGCACGAGACTATGTACTAACAACAACCAGGCTAGTACCAACATGAAGTCAGTTATTACCCAAACGGGATAGCGCCCTCTCCCCTAGTCTCGTGCCCCCCCCCCCCCAGCTGAAGCGAGATTAGCCGGTACAGTGTCCCGAGCCCCACCACGTGCAGCACTCACTTGCGGCTCAGCTTGGCTCGGCTCGGCTCGGCCCGTAAGCGCTACGCTGCAATGACACTCGCAGCCAACACTCGTTCGATTGTTCCTTTAGAAGCTTAAGGTTATTTGGACTTTGTGTTGAGTTAGCAATGGGTTGGGAATTTGACAACATGTTTTTTGTTGCGAAATATAAAGGAAATGGGGTGTGGTGGGGAGGAGGGTTCGGTCTACCCTGGCGATCCGATCGAGGTACCGTATGTCTGAGAGGGCGGGGGCGGGGTGGGGTGCCGATCGGACCGAGACTTAGGCTTGACGGAGGGGTACCAAGATGACCTAGCCACGTTTTTCCTTTGTATGAGCAAGGCTGTAAAAATATAAATCTTGAAGGGAACAAACATTAAAACGGTTGGCTAATTATATATTCCCTCATGAAGTCGCAGCGTTATTGATTGTGTTTTGATTAATTGCTCTGAGTTCGTGAGCGGATTCGAACGGTACCTTGTGAGTTCGGATACGGTAAAAACTCACAGATCCGGCGGGGGCTTGGCGAGTTCGGATACGGTAAAAACTCGCGGATCCGGCGGGGGCTTGGCGGTCGCATTGACGGCCCGATGGGACATGACGTGAATACCTGATTCTGACAGCTGTAATGCGCGTTGCGTTGACAGCTGTCAATGTCAATCAGTAAATGTCAATGCGTGATTGTGAGAGATTATGAACTAGGCTGTCAATGGTGTGAATAGTGCATTGTACCGTGTGATCGTGATTATATACAGACTTCAGAGTGTCGAGTCCAGAACTGAATTCAATTGAAGGCGAGGGCTAAGTGTGTGAGTGAGTAGTCGTGGTATAAATTCTCCTGGTGGCATGGTATTTTTGACCTTTGCAACTTTCAACAACTTTCAACAACTTTCTTTGGAGACTTACGGCTCGCGATTCGGCTCGGTTGGTTTTTGTGGTGGGGAGAGAGTGTGGGTGAGGAGTGTGATGAGTTGGAGGAGGGGCTACTGGTAGGGAGCCATCTAAAGCGTCTGGGTCGAGAGTGGGGAGGCATGAGAACGAGACTGGGTAAGAGGCGTTAGAGAGGACCACGAGGACGCAGATGGGACGCCAAGTCGCACGGCACGCTGCACCGGCCAGCACACGAGAATGTACCAGGAAGTCCATGAGCGGTTTCGACGACATCTCCACCAGCACACGCCTGTTCTCGTCACAGCAAACTGCAGTTCGAATCGGCGCGCCAGTGTCGAATCAGTCCACCGCAAGACCAGCACGCCTCGACACAGAACATACAAGCAAACGACCCGGCACCTTGCGGTCAGCTTGCGGTGGATAGCTCTGAGCCTGAGCTCGAAACCTCCGAGGTGCGTGAGCTGTCGGACCGACTCCTGCCCGTTTGAGCCGAATACCGCCCTCCCGCAAACCATCTCACCTACCCAAATGGGTACCTGGGCACCTGCTCGGCCGCCATCCACACTGGGGATTCCGCAGAAGTTCAGCTATGAGCGAGGCTGATTCCGATGGATTTATGGAGCCAGCGTCCTTAGGAATCTGCTCGTGGCGGGCACGGAATTCCAAATCGAGCGGAATGGGTCCTCAGCCCTATTTCGCTCTCCTGCCTATTTGTGCGCCCCCCTCGTCCCCAGCGCCTTACACCAGATTACAGCGCCTCTGGCTTCCTTCCTCACCAAGCCATCCAACCTCACCATCCACGGCGACCGGCACAGAAGGCTACAAGACAGAGAAACCCCAATAGAAGAGCCGTCAAGACGAAAGACACAGGAAAGGAAGTCGCAGTAGGTGTGGCTCTTCCCACAGAAGGAGCGCAGAGAGCTGACAGTGGTGATACTAGATGTCCGCTTTCGAAGAGGTGCGCAAGAGTGGGGTACCAGGATGCCCCACCGTCCCAACCACTCCCCGCGATCGAACGGTCAGTGGCGCCAGCAATTCCAGCAACAGCAGCAGCAGAAGCACTCCCTTCCTCAGCCCAAAGGCGAAGAGGACCAAGCCCACCGGCACTGCAGCTACTACTCCAAAGCCTGCTCGCAGGAATCAGGCCCAAACTGCAACTGCGACCCCTGTCCGCCTTCCACTCAAGCTGACCTTTATTGAACCTTACGTCGATATGGAGTCCCTGAACGCAAAGCCAGTAAAGACGCAACAGTCTGGGCCCAAATCTGTGACCACTCCAGTTAAGTCAAATGGGGGTGCTGTCTCTGGTATGGACGGGGATACTCAGCCACGTCAGAGGCCGCCTCGGACTCCTGCCCCGAGGAAATCAAGAGCAAAGCCAAAGGTTGCTCTTGAGACTCCTCCAGCTACACCTGCTACCGCAAGTTTTCCTGCAACTGGTGGACAGTTTGGGTATTCCACGGATACACCAATGGCACCACCTCCATTACCCATTAGCCAGACCAGGACGCCCGCGGCCTCGCCAGCGAATGCCAACCCAAAAAGCCAAAAGATGGCCCTACCCCGCAAGGCGTTAACTTATACCTCCGCACCAACAGGTACCGCTGCAGCGAGAGCTCACGATGAGCAGATCCTTGGCTCCATTACTCTGGATCACAGTGCTCTGTTGGCAAGTGGTATCAGGGTGCCTACTACGATTTCAAATGAAACCATCAAGATCAGTAAGCTAAAAGCTGGGGAAAGCGGAATTTCCTCCTCAAAGACGGAGACGAGCGGAAGAGTGAAGGAGACGGTCTCCTCTGCAGCCAGCAAGATCGAAGGTGTAGCAACATCTGGCGGGACAATCAGAAGAAGCCGTGCAAAAAAGCCAATTAATCCTGATTCATCTAAGTGGACCCCGGTGTCGATGTCACACTTCAATTCCGCTGGACCTAATATCGCCACTGGTCATGTAAATGTTAATGATAGAGAGGTAAGCTTTTGTGCAATTCCGTTTAACGCATCATACAATCTAATAGAATGTGAAACAGGAACCTCAGAACCGGCTAGATTCACGTGGCAACGAAAGGAGCACGGTTGCACAAACTATTTTTAGCCAAAACTATCAAAGGTTGATGATGGATCCGCTTAGCGAACCCTTCCAGCAAAGAAACAGGGAGTTATTGATGTCATTGATGGATGCTGGGTCCACATTGCCACTTTTGCCGCCTTCCGAGCAGCGAAATACTTGGGAGCTTGACGAGATTTACCGAATCATGACATGCAACAATAGAGAGGTTCAATGGGATATGACATCGTCCTATGAGGAGGTTCCTATCACAGAGACAATTCCGCAATCAAGAGACCCTCAAGGTGAAGCCTACATGACTCAGATCCCCATCGAGACCATGACCTGGGATGAAATGGAAGCCGAATTCGACGTTGGAAACTGGGAGTATTCCCCAGACTTCACAAACAAACCTGTTGCACGAACCACGGATACGAAAGCAGACAGTGTTGCTGAACAGACAATCGGGTTGGCAACTGCCAAGCAGTTGAATTCTGCCATCAACGAAAGTATCACCTCTTACGATTATACGCAGTCAAACGGCGTTAGGAGTGTGACTGCTCCAAAAAGAGGCTCACACGAAATCACAACAGCGCCCACCAAGGCAGTCAGCTCCCCATTGACCCAGAATCAAGTTGATGAGATTTATGAGAAATTTGGAGCGGATAGCTGCATGATCTTCTGGATTGGGGACCAAGCATACCACTGTGATCCATTCTGGGGGCAGGCACTGAACCTGGACAACGCCATTCATTCAGATCAAGCAGATCAAGCAGATGAAGCCATGGCAAAGAGGACCCGTGTCGAACGACAAGCAAACGCCGGCTTGGGAATCAGCCGTACACACCAATTCGAAATGGAGACCGATGACCAAGCCCTCAGTAAACTCCCGTCGGACAGCAATTTGGATGTGGAAGATCACTGGTACGCAGAGTTTTGTGCCGCAGAAGAGTTCTGTGGATACGAGAGGAGCAGGTCGTCGGAAAGCCAAGCACCCTGGGCTGTCTGGGAACTGCCACACGAAATCCCGCAAAGCATCACACCGGTCATGGAGGGGGCCAACGAACGGAAAGGGAAAGAAAAGAAGTCGGCCCCCTTGCCGATGGCCTCGAGAAGAAGCAAACCCACGAGAATGGCGATTTATGAAGACGCTACTCGCACTGGTGGGAATCTAAATTTCACCCATCCCGATGTTCTCATGGAGATTCAGAACGATGCAGGGTTTTTGCAGGTGGTGAATTCTGCTGGCCGTATCCCATCGAATAGGCAGCGACGGGAGACGAAGGCTAGTGATGCAGATGACGGCCTCTGTGCTAAGGATGCGCACGAGATGTTTGCTGATGACAAGTGGATGGACGAATGGATTTGTTGGAGCCCAAAGGAGGAGGGGCGGCAGCTACCCTTGTGATTGATCGGTGGATGAAGGGATTTCGATGCGATCAGGCTCCCGATGTGAAAAGTTTGTTTCTCACCGAATTTGCGATACCCTACTACGACCCGGAGCCTTACCGCTAGATCTGGGAAAAGCTTGTCGATTCTGGCATGTCCCCGGAAAAAATTACTTCTTACACCTTTTTATTTTTCGGCTTTTAAACTTTTTTTTTCTTTTCCTTTTTTTTTATTCAGCTACATGCACACTTTACTCGCCTGTCGGCATACTTAATTATTTATAGGGCACCACTTACCGACCCCCCTCTTGTGTCTTTCCTTCACCTCTTGTCTCGTGGTCAGCGCGCAGAATATGCGACCTGCAAAAAAAGTTTATAACGTCTCTTTATGTTTCTTTGGCTTTATTCCTGCACTTCATGAGGAATAATTCGTTGTCTTTTTTTTTTTTTTTTTTTTTTCATTCTATAAGTTTTGCAATTATTTTCGGGTTGTTTGTTATCACGTTTCCTTTGACATTTCATTTTACCTTGTACTTTGGCCATGCGTTCCGATTATTGCGTTTGCCGTTGAGGGCGTTTGCAATATTTTCACGATCCTTGCTTTGTTGTTTTGCATGATTATTCCATTCGAACTTTTATCTTTTTTTTATTGTTGATTACATGTTATATTAAAAGTACTAATATGAGGGGTGGTAATGGGCGGAGGAAGGGTGGGGTGGGTGATGATCTGAGGCCTAGGAATGGTCAGGCTACACATGAGGGAAGGGGGTAGATGTGGAGAGTGGAGACGGGTAATGGATAATGGATATAATGTAGTTTGAGGCGATACGTCGATATTAATTCGTGGTGGTGGTGATATAGCTGTATCAGATAATTATAATTATTTTAGTTTTAATTGAGACCTATCTATCACTATTACTATGATTCTAGGGGGGCATGTGTGCGGGGTGAAAGGTGGGGGGAGGGGGGAGATGAGTGTGGGTGATGCTATGTTTGCGGTTTGTGGATTGTGAATGAGGTCGGTGATTGAATGTGGGGTGGTGGTTAGCGAGTTGTAGATCGCGGGTATACTTTCCAGCCGGAATTTTCTGTGATTTTCGTTTTGTGTGTGCTAGGCTAGGCTAGGCTAGGGTTCGGTTAATAATTTTAGTCTACTGTCATGAATGTAGAGTGCACGTGGTTTTGCTTATAATTGATATACCTGTAACTAAGTACATATATGCATTCATTCGTGATTCGATCGGATAGTTTAGTACATAAGAGGTAGCTAGTAGTGGTAGTAGGATATTATACCCGCGGACTCGTGTGCCTTTCTAGAATTAATTCTGAAGGTTAAGCATTTTTCGGGGGAGAATCTTGAGGGGTGCGTAACTTGATTGTTATTGTGGAGGCCCGGCGGGACTCGAGGCTAGCCCGGAGGTAAGGTAGGTTGTTTTTTTTATTGAAGGTACGTCTTCGAATTCGCCCTGAGATACGTAGAGTGCCTTCTTTGAAGTAAAGTGTGTGTCGGAAATTTTTAGATTCCATATTTCGAATCGATTGTATATGTCAGTCAACGTTAACTCCGTATGCTATAGCTAGAGTGTATCGAATTTTTTTTAAAGGATTCGAATAATATTGTGGACTGTGGTGCCTTTTACTTTCATGATCAGTACACCATCGATATCTCGCAATTTCAATTTTGTGTGAACTGAATGAATGAAGATCTTAAATTGAAATTAACCTTAAATCATAACGTTACCATTTTATAATATTCTAAACTTATAATCAATACCATGATATTTTATTTCAATTGATTGCAATTGCAAATTCAAGATGCAAAAACTCAATATAATAATTAAATAGTAACCATAGTGTACATGTGCGAAACAAACACTGCACCATCACCATCACCTCTTTGAGCTCATCTTTTGATTTTGATAACAAGCAATACAATTAATACAAAAACTTACTAGATGTAGATATACCAAGCACCTTTTAAATTTTGAATCTTTGAAATGAAAAATGTGAAAATTTTAAATGTTCCTGATGAGATACGGACAATTAAATTTAAAAGACTTTTTAAAATACCACGGTACCATCAACACCCGATCGAGACTGACACCCGCCAAAGCTTCCCTCCCAGGTAGGAAGAAAAAAATGTAGGTACATACCATCAACAATCGACCATTCAAAATTAGTCTTCCCAAAAGGTAAATTTCTAAAAAAAAAAAAAAAAATATCATCACGATGTAAAGATAATTGTAAATTGGCATACCAATTGCAATTGCAATAAAAAAAAGGAGAAGGGAACAGCATCGAATTAATTATAGGCATCGATATCTAAAGAGCATGAAAGAATGATCATGACCAAAAAAACTCTTTTAGTGTCAGAAATTTAAACCTAGTTATCCAGAATAAAAATCACAAATATAATTACTCCTCAAGGTACATAAAAAGAATAAATCGATATATATCCAAACTGTATTAAAAAAAACAAAAGGAAAAGATGAACAAATATCTACAAAGGATAATACAATACACTGCGCAAGCAAGCACTCAAACTCAAAGACAAAAAAAGACAAAAGACAAGACCAACTCAAACTCCAGCCCTCGAAGCCCCACTCAAGCCACAACCCCCGCCTCAGCCTCAGCCTCCTTCTCCACCCAAGCCCTCGCAGGAACCAGATCCTCCTCCGTGATTACAAACTCCTTTTGTTCCTCCACCCTCTCCCACGCTGCCATCTCCTCCGGCTCGGCAGTGGTTGGCTCGGCAGTGCTTCGTGCTGCATCGGGGTCCCGGATCCACCACTGCGCCTGAGCGTTGATGTCTTCATCCCGGTCTGTATGATGGACGGGCTCTTGCTCCCCGCCCTCATACCCGAGTGAATCCTCCTCATCAACTTCATCCTCAGGCTCCCCGGCACCCTCCTGAGCACCCTCCTCTGATTCTAGCTCCGAGCCCTCCACATCCTCCTCCTCAACCTCATCCTCAGGCTCCCCGGCACCCTCCTGAGCACCCTCCTCGGATTCTACCTCCGAGCCGTCCACATCCTCCTCATCCCCACCGTCCCTAACATCCCACTCCCAAGGACCCACAGTGGTATCACCCATCTTGACCAACTCCTCCAGCGTAGGCATATTAGCCACCGCATCCTGCGCCTCGGCCTCCCACTGCATCATCGGTCCAATGAACGGGACCACAGGGTAGTTTCCGCGAGTCCTTGCCCAGGGGATGCTGTGGTATACCCCAATCTCGTCGATGTGGGAGAGAATCTCCTCGTCGGATTCGGGCTCGGAGATCTCCGTGTCGTATGAGCCCTCTTCTTCTTTGTCGAAGAGGGGTTTGGAGTCACGCTCATCGTCAGAGT
Source organism: Peziza echinospora (assembly GCA_024516245.1). Classification (NCBI taxonomy): domain Eukaryota; kingdom Fungi; phylum Ascomycota; class Pezizomycetes; order Pezizales; family Pezizaceae; genus Peziza; species Peziza echinospora. Next base: position 769,708 of record JAJLQT010000022.1, on the reverse strand, counting down.
CGTAGAGGCAGTCGAAGGTGTTGTCGTTGGCCTCCTCTGGGGTGGTGGAGGTGGAGGCGTCTTCGATGAGTTGTTTGGCGGCGGCAGCGGCGACGCGAGCGGCATAGTAGGGAGAAGACTCCTCCCCGAACGGCTGGTGGACGTAGTTGTTATTCATCGAGCCGTTGTGGGTGTTCTGAGAGGAAGACATCTCGTTGGTTTTGCGTATTTTATTTTTATAGAGAAAAATAAAAAAAGGTAGAGATCGGGAAGTATCTCGCTTTAATGTAAATTAAGGAGGAAGGTATGTACTTGATATCGAAATCAAGCAGAGTGAGTTCTGGTAGGATTGTGTTCTTCCGTTTCGATGACAGGAGAAGACGGAAGTTGGTAATGAGTGCAAGAGCCGAGTATATTATCAGACAGGTATTGTAAGAGGAAGAATATCTGAAGGATCTTTGCTGGTAGATGGAGATCTCGGAGAAAGAGGGCCTCGGGGAGGCCCTTATATACCCAGAGTGGCCACAATTGTCCACCCCAAACCGCACCCCATTTCCATCCTGCCAGTGACATCGTATTCGTATAGCGTAATTTCGCCCGCCCAATCTTGTGGCAAGCTAATGTGATTACGAAGCTATTCTTGTGCTCATGCTCGAAACCTAAAACCAAGATGGAATCAATAATGAGCCCGAGGAGGGGAAGAAAATTTCCTCGCTTAGCACTCAAACACAGCCATGTGTAGAAAGCAGTAGAAATTAAGATCGTATTCCGGAAGCTCGCTAAAACATTCCCACGATGTAACCTTTCATAGCTATCGTATAGCTATAGCGCTCTAATTCCATCCTGAAATGCGTATTGTTGCACAATCGAGTAACAGAGTGTGTTTATGCTCTACTCTAGACTCATCTGGTCATGTGAATCAATGAAATGTTCAATATTTCCATTGTAGCCGCCTCGCCACTGTGGCCACGACTAGCTCAAGTGTCAAGGTTCATCTGCCACTCCATGACGAGGTCGCTGCTCAACCCCTAAGCTGAGCGAGAAGTTTTGAAGCTTTTGGTTGACTGTATTCGATTGGTGCTGTAGCAGGCGGTTGTGCGTTCTTGCCCGATCTCGTTGCTTCTGTATCCGCTTCTGGGTTCCCGCGAGTCGGAAGTTTCATCCCAAGAAAAGTCGATGACAACCCACCTTGGGACGGAGATAATGGGACCATGGTCAGCCGGTGCCCATGTGCCGATTGCCACTGACACAACTCCAATAGATTAGCAGTTGTACAACAAAAGAGCACGAGAAGGATATTAAGCTCCAATTAACCTTTCAATAAAAGTGTCTCGTGTATTCCTTCCAGTCCCAGGTCAATCGGGATCTTTGATACCATACCGATCGTGAATGCCGTTATTTAGACATACTTTCCTTCAAGTACTAAAAATATCAATAATCGTAGATGTAGACCTGCAATGACATGTTTCACGGGCAATGACATGTCAATAATGTGGTACATATTCGCCTAATAATATCTGAATCATTGTTAGCTAATGTTCATGGAATTGTCGCTAGCCGACGTCAGGGAGGGGCCGCCACCTGTAGAGCTGTTATAGCCGAGTAAGTCAGGATATAGTTGCTTAAATATTTTGACATCGGGTAACCCAGGATGCCCAATTCTCCCGCCATTTTGCTTATCTAACTCGATGGTATGTTGCCCCCTACAAGTGCTTTGGGGCGAGAGTACGCCACTTCGTTTGTGGTGGAACCTTTTAATCCACCAGCTTCCGAGCCCTTCGTATTACTACTCGAGATGGGACAATCCGTGGAAGCGATTTGTATTCTCGTGCCTGCCATTCTATCGTCCAGATACGGGCGTGGCGGTGTCGGGAACCCGAGTGATGATGATGGCAGCTCGTACATGTTCAGCGGCAGTGTCATCATGATCGATATCCTCCGTGCAAACTGGTTCCGAATGGCCGATCGAATTATGGAAATAAACATCAATGAAGCTCGATGTATTCAAAGACTGCAGTGCTGCCATACGATAGCATTGCCCAGATTACCGCCCGAATCAAACACTACCTAAAATAAACTTCATGAATTAGCATCGCCTCAATCAACCCTAATCCCATTGACACGCCACACACAAACGGAATATTCAGACCTTCCAAAAACCCGAAAATTTTATCCACGAGACCCAATCCAATCCCATAGATAGTACAAGACAATGCTTTACCACCTAACCCCAGCCCCAGCCCCGGCCCAACAGTCCACCCATTTCCATTTCAAAATGAGAGGAAGGATACTTCTTTCCGATGGCTGGTGCTTGATTGTGTCCGTGATAGGATTTGTGAACTCATTCCTAAATCCGCCAAAGGGGGCGGTTGTGTTTGACTCCGTACGACCTGGGCAGCTCTCTGGAATCTTCCCCCTGCGCCCCTTCGGACTATCTCTCAGAATATCCAATATCCTCATCCCCTCCAACACCATCATTGGTATGTCCTTAGCCAGCGGTTGGGGTTCCTTTCTTTCCAGGTCGAAACCCTCTCCACCTTCCAACCCATCAATCCCATCTCTGCAAACGGATGGAAGGTCTGGTGTTTGTGGCTTGGACTTTGTTGAGGGGTATGCGCTCTCTCGTTCGGGCGGGCGGAGTGACTGAGGGGAATCTAGCGGGATAGACGGGTATGTGAAGTAATATCTCGTGGTGGGAATAAATGGGTAAGATGGTGATGATGGTGATGCCCTTGTTCTTTTTGTTTCTGAAATTCCTCCTCGTGGCTCAAGGAAAACCAGGGAGATAAGCTCCACGTAGGTACCACCAAGCCGTACTTCCCTCATGACCGTCCTTCGTATCCAATCACCCTCCTCTCTTCCCTCAGATTCATCCACACGCCAAATCAATCCAGCAAATCGGCATCCTCCGAGCTCGCCACCGCCAGCGGTCTGGTCCTTAGCTGGGCTTGTGTATCGTAGAGATATCGATGTTCCACCGTGAAAGGAAAGGCAAGAACGAGGGTCTTGATGAGATGAGGAGGATGGGCCATGGATGGATGGCCTGGTTGTGCAGCGATGGGGGGGGGGCAGAGAGAGCGCCAGCCAAATCTGCGAGTAACAGTGCACGTGGGCACATCCAGTCCCAGTCCCGTCCCTTTCTCATCGCCTTGCTTACTTACCAAGGGCTCAAGAGTTCTGTCGTGTCGTGTTGTTGTCTCATCGTCGTTGGTGGTGAGGCGATGCGATGCGATGCCTCGATCTATTGTGGATGATCGTGATGAGATGTTCTCGTGCCCAGGTGATGAGTGTTCTCGTGCCAAGACTGAATAAATAGCTCGTGGAGACTGATCCTGGCGTTTTGCTCGCGAATATTCCCTGCAGGGTGTTTATGCACGCATGCACGACCTACATAGTAGGTACCTGAGGTCATGAGGCTAGATACTACCAAGTAAGGTGATGATTTCGATTAAAGTAGTTGCAATTTACGGAAGGTCGAGGTTAGTCTGGCCATGGCATCTCAACCTCGAGCTCGGAACGGTAAGATTGGCTAGGTTCGAATCCCTTGCAAGTCAAGATTCATATCTTCTCTGAGCATGGATTCCAAGATTTTGTTATGGTAAAAGAAAGAGGAAATATATGCCCTTGATACTAGCTAGCTTGGGTAGAAGATGGATCCCTTGGGGAGATGCTGCCATGGAGGAACTTGCAATTGGAGAAGATACGGATCGATCTCCTACTACACAACATACGCATAGGTACTGTTGATCGATCATTGTGACCCGCCGACTCTGCTAGATGTACATACATCCACGGAACTGGAGTAAACGGAGTATAAATACAGGCCCGACCTATACCTACTTACTTATATGTCTCCAAGTCAGCTCCGAATTCAAATCTCTTCTCGTCTGCATGCGCCGGTTATAAATTAAAACCCCAATTTCAACAAAGAAAATGGATCCATGATCAAACTCCATCAAGCAGGCCTACCTAGGGTAAGTATGTACCTAGCCGCTTTCCAGAAGAAGAAGAAGAGGTATATACCAGGTAGCCGAGGGGTAGAGGGCGGCGTTGCACACCAGGCTAACCAGGTAGTCACTCACCATGCATGTAGCCAGAACTCGATACATAATCATCGCGCTGCATCTCCGGATCCATGGGACTTTTAATTCTGTAAATATGTCGGGCCCATATGTGTTCAAATATAAAGATCTATATTGCAAAAATCGGCGCCGCCGAGGAGTATGCGGATCCGAGTTGTGTATTGTATGGCTATCTCTATCGATATCTCAATCCTCAATCCTCAACCTCAGCATGGCGGAACCTCTCCTTCATTATATACCCATCCATTCCAATTACCAAGATACGCACACCTAATGCATCCTTATTCTTAGAAATCCCGCAAGCCCTGGCCACTTCACACTCTAGATTTCTCGATACACCCACCCCTCCCTATCTTTCCTTCTTTCTTTCTCTCTTCCCCTCCTCCCTTCCCTGATCATGACTTGACTTGATTTAAATTTCATCCCTAGCCTTGCTGTAAATAATACTGATTCATCATCATAATCATGATATATTCCCTATATCCCTCGATCGGTCGAATCGATCTATGATCTAATTCCACTTCCAATGAGGCATATGAGCGACCTCACTGCTGCGCAGATCAATCACAACCGCAAGGAATTAACATTAACGGTAGTAAACGCATAAATTTAATCTCTAGATCCACAATTGTAATTGCTCATGAGTAAAATTCAAAAATGTTCTTCTTCACTGCAAGCGCGCGATTTATCTATCTTCAAGGCTAGCTATATGTATACACACATTTAACCCTAGGTAATTATAAGTACAAGGTCCAACAAGCTATAGTACTCAAGTTCCCATTAGTCTTGATTCAGCTCCCTAAGTATGAACCTATAATACTACCTATGTAGGTAGGTACCTCAGATTCTGGAAATGGGATTAGTAGGGTTAACGTTGCACTGACGTCATGACCATTGCCATTCATGACACGGGGTCGAATTCCACCGCGATGTATCTGCAAGCTATAGATGGGAGGTACAATTACTTATCACTTACTTCCCTAAATTCATGAATTACACCAGTATATACATAGTTAATCCCCACCTACGTATACTTCGATACAAAGTACCTACCTGGTAAAGAATAGCTATCTCAATCTCTACAGACTACTTATATACCTATACACCACCTTTGCCCAAGGCCTTACGGGCAGACGCACTCAGCTCCTTCCCATGCATTATTCTTCATAAATATGAATTCTGCTGGAGTGAGGATATTTTGACTACCTGGTACTACTCTATGAAGTACCAGGCAAAATTTAGACAGAGCTGGATTCGCAAATTAGACCAGAACTCTGCGCGAACGTATATAGGTATCGAAATACTACTTAGTATCTCGTAGGATAAATTCCTCAGCAGTACCTACCCAGATGGCTGTGCACATAAGTCGCATTTAAATATCATGACCCACGTACCTACCTACCTCCTCATCCATCACAATCTCAACCAAAGTACCATACATAACCTTAACCTACCTCCAACTCCCTCAATGTTACATCCCACCCCCCACCCCCGGCCATGCAGATACCCGCACGCCACGGGCTTCCCACTTACCTCCGAGTCTGCAATCATGACTGCTTACCGTAAGTTCTTAGGAGAACCTACCTAGGTACTCACGATCCCGCTCATCCTCCCCCCTCCCTACTAACAACACTCCTCACCTCCACCTCCACCTCCATCACCCACCACAGGAGCCCCACGATCCATCTACCCACATAATGCAGATGGCCGTCCCGTCCCGCTCGCTTTCTGCCTACCCAACTCGATTGATTCAACTCCTCGATCATGGCCCGTCCGGCGGGCGCGCTCCCTCCCGTAGGCAACGAAGCGGCTGGTCAACCGCGGCCCCAAACTCGCAACGGCGGTACCGTATCGTATCGTTGTTCCTATTCCCAGTGAATTGGCCCACCCCACCTACCTAGATAGAGCCACCGTCCAAGTACATAGTTACTTAGGTGCCGGGTAGATAGAGACCAAAAGACGTTGTGGAACCACCTCAAACAGTACCCCACTAACCAACCATAGTTTAGGTGAAATCTTAGTAAAAAATTATACCTAACGGTAACAAAGGCGCCACATGCTTCAACCTTCAAGCATTACCTAAGCACTAACTAAGTATAAGTATTCAAACGGTGAATCCTCCGTTAGCGCAGTCCATGAAACCCAAAACCCAAACTCCAAATCCAAAGCCAAACCCAAAAAAGAAACGAAGCGAAAAAAGGAAAAGAAAAGGGAAAAGCAAACCTAAAACATACGGGAACGGGGAACAGTACTCGCACCTGCCTACTAGACAAAAGCAAGTCGAGCGAGAAGCGAGAGGAAAAAGCAAAGAAGTAGAAGAAAGACATGGTGCGCTCACATGTAAGTAGGTATGGAATGCTGAGTTTCCAGGGTAGTAACTACCTAAGTCATTTGGTTCCACAACGTCTTTTTGTCTCTGAGCAATGCAATGCAATGCGCAGATAGCTATGGGGTAAGTGTCTTGAGACATCACCGAGAGAACTTAGATACCTCATTATGCAAGTAGTTGTCGGTATCACTGTATCAAAAAATGCGGGATCGCGAGCTAGCCAGAATGTGGATGAATGATGTCAGGGCCTCGGGAGGTAGAGTGAATATAGCCTCGTTTCTAGGCGGACATCGTAATTATCGGCAATTGAATGCCTACCATACATATGATACATATGAAAGGTTCTGGAATGATGTCGATGCTGTCTTTGAAATATTTCCAGGAGATATTTGCCAACTGAGGATCGGTATTTCAGGATTGTAATCCAAAGCCTTATAGCAACCAAACTAGGTATCATCAGGGCATATTTAGGGAAAGGCGCAGCCTAGCAGTCAGGAGTTATATGCTATATGTATGAAGGATTGTGATGACAGGTTTGCCCCTTAACGCCAGTGGAGGCTGAATGAGTGAGGCGTGAAGGAGCTGATGGTCGGGAGATATGTTTGCTGATGTCTCATCAGCACAATGTGAGGAAGGACTTCTGGTGGCCATCAGCATTCACGTTCCACGAGAAAAATCCAGGGAAGCTCGAGTGCGCGCAACGCGACAGTAGCAGTCCATATGGGAATATTGTAAGTGATCCGTGTAACTATAAAGTTAAAGTGCCGATGCAAGCCCATTGTCCAGAACGGTCTAGTTTTCCAACGGCTACGGCCGCATGATCCTCACGATTCCGATTCGGTAGGCCGGTCGCCGGCCTTGCGAAGTTTGCTGACCGGGTCCAATCCATTTGCGTAAAAGGACATATTGGTTGTTTAAAGAGGTGATTGTGGGTCGGTTTTGTTTTTCGCATCATCTTTCTTGGTTCCTGGAGAAACAGGAGGATGTCTCGCCGAATACCGGTTTGCGATGTTGCTGGGTTTTGGCGGTGGCAGAGAATGGGTTCCTTTGGGTGCGCGGCATGAAAAAAATAACACGTCTTCTTCCATGGAAACAACTTAGTCGAGCCCAGCTCCAAGACCGAACCCCCGACTAACGGAGCCTGCGACACCAACACCTCAACAACAAACACAGAAGCCACCCGAACCAGTGGCCAAATGGAGAACCTTGGAGGTGATTGTGGACTGAAAGGGATTAATAAAGGGACGTACGCCTCGCGGGGCGCGCAGTATCCAGAAAGCAGACCCTTTGCATCCACAACAACAGAAAGCGATATTGAGCAAGAACTTCCACTCCTTGCGATATCGAAACTTCACCATCAGCAAGCAGAAGGAAGCAACATAGATATCAGCCACGACACCAAGGTCCCCTCTAAAACCGCCAGTACGAGTCAGCAAACATCAGAAAGGATGTCAGCCGGAGACGAGAACCTCACCTTGGTTACCACGCAGACGGCAAAGGAAACGAGCTCACTAGGAATCAATCCAGAAGCCGACAGAAAGAATTCTTCGCTTCGACACAAATCCAGTGGGTTCCTGCTCGGAAAATCGAATCGAAAGTTACGGCGACGGCATCACGACCACATACCTTCACCTTCCCCCCTGCGAGCCCAAATTCTATACTCTGACACGGCCAAAGAACGTTCAAAGCTCATTCAAACCAGTTCCGAGACCCAAAAGTCTGCAGAGGTTGATCAGTTCAGTAGCGATGGCGAAACACTCGGTTCGGAAGGCCCCTCCAGAAAGTCATTGGAAGAACTGAAGTTTGATCTGGAGGACGATGGCGGCGCTGGAAGTTGCAGTAGCCGTGGACATAGTCCAGTGTCTGTGGCTGCAGCGGATGAAGACCCTCGAAAGGAATCAGCAACCACTCGGTTCGGGAAACGTGTCTCGCGCTTTGTCGGAAGTCTCAAGCCCCGAGGAAGGAAGGAGCGGAAAGAGCCCGATGTCGCCCCGGTCGAGATTGATCCCCGCGACAAGTTCCCGCACACTGGAAATGCCGATGCAGCAGCACGTTACCGGCATCTAGGCGAAACAACATCACGGCCATCAAGTGTTCTTGACGAGGATGTAGAATATTGCTTGGGATGGATGAAATCTGCTGAAGATGAGCGATTTGTTGATGATGATGATGATGAAGAGGGTGGGGGTGAGGATGAGGGCTCGTGGGACAAGTTCATCGTGGCACCAGAGTGATGAGAGTTTTTTTGCATTGTCGACTCCGTGCTGTGTATGTTGTGCGAGGAGGAGAGGAGACGGAGGATGCGGAGGGAGGTGAAGGGAATAAGGGGAGAGAGGCGGGGGGCAGAGGAGGACGAGAACGGTAGCAGGGATGGAACAGGACACCAGCCTCGCAATAATATTTTGTACTTTTGTTGAGCATTACTCTCGTGCCACTTAGCATGGATTTATGAGCCTTAATAGTCGTCTTTTCTTAAATTCACACCGTTTCGCATTCGCCTTATTTCCCGTTTGTCGTAGCCTCGAGGCTACGTTTGTCGCCCTCGTCGCCTTTGTGATCTCGTGATGTCGCCCATTCCAAGAGCCAGCATATGTGTGGAAGGGTCCAGCCCCGGGAGCCTCCGTTCGTGACGACAGGAAGGCCCGCTCAGGTTGCATGTTCCCGAAGAAGAATACGGTGCCCAACTTTGTTGGCCGCTATAGGCATCCAGTCCTGCGGTGGCCATTCAGTCTCGCGCCCATCCCGCGGCTAGCCCAGCCCCTCCGACGGAGGATGGCCATCCTGCAGTGTCATCACGGCTGTAGCTGCCTGGGCACGAGGCCAGTGGCTGCATGCATGGGGTTGGCCTCTTCGAGAGGCGGCTCGAGACTGGGGCTGGGCACGAGACCAGAGGTTGACCTGGCCCGAGATTGCCTTTTCGGGCCTGTGCGTGTCGGGAAGTTGTTCGTGCCGATACGCCGCACGGGAGGCCTGCTGCAGGCATAGTTCATCCGGGGGCTGCCCTACCGAGACTGCTGCCATACTCCCCTAGTCCTAGTCTCGTTCCCATACCCCCGTAGAGCCCTGGCCCACTTCCCTCGAGACTTCCCCACCCACGCACATGAACACCACACATCCCCCGGGACATCTATGACAGGGTCGACCGCTTCAGCACCAGTCTAACGGCACATCTCAACCAAGCCTTATGCCATTGCTGGACGGCGACAACTATCTTCAACAAAACGTTTCAAAAGTACTTTTCGCCAAACCTCCAAATTGCCTAGGAACACTTGAAAATGCTTTTGAACTGCTCTTTCACCTTCAAATCCAAATGCCCGACGTAAAGACGCTGCACTGGAAAACTCAAAAAAACCGAAGCGCGCTAAAGAGAGAGAAAAAGAGATCAGCAAAGCAACCTATTCCAAAAACACGACTCCCCTTCCCCAAAAAGCCTCCATTGACCGCCAAACTATTCCAAGTCGAATCGAACCGCTGCATTCTTCACAGTCGGTGTCCTCTTCAATGAGACCCTTCTTATGATCGACCTACACGCCTTTCTAATGCCCCATTCCCTGCTCTCTCCACCCACCCCCTCAAACACCTCGTCGCATCCAATAAGTGGCCGTGGTTGCTGGGCTGCCTCTTGTTCCCCGGATGGATCCTTCTTAAGCTCCTCCGGTAACAAAAGCAGCTCCTGCTCTCGCGCCTTGTCAAAGATCTCCTCTAGTTCGGTATCCTGGTGGTGAATCTCGAGAAGCCTATTCGTGATGATGTCATCCATCCTTCGCTGAATACATGCTTCCCTTGCAGCTTCGGCCGCTCGGCGCTTGGACCTGCTAAGAGATCCAAGTGTCGACTTGAGCTGGTGAGAGAATGAGCGTTGTGGGATTAAAGAAGGAATCGGTCGGCTGGCTGTGGAGATTGTCCAGGTACCACGACGATGGATGTCGGAAGCATTGGTGGTAATTGATGAATTTGGGAGTGAGCTGTCCATGCTTGAGCTCGAGATCTGAGAATAGTATGTATTAGAGTCCCATGAATTTGATTCAGTTTCGTGGTGTCCACATTCCGTGGATTGCAGGGAAAAGAAACCATTCAGCTCATCTTCGGCCAGAATCTGCTCGGGAGAAGGATCTTGCGGAGAAGGCAGGTTAAAAGGCAAAGCTGGCCAAAGCGTGGCGTCGATTGATTGAAAGTTGGCAACATTATTCGGCATGGATTTTATCTTTTCCGAATCTGAATTGAAAAGGGCCAGATTTCTCTCTATCTCTTGAAGCTGGTGGTTACTAAGATGAGATTATAAAAAGATTTTTGAGAATGAGGGGAAAAAAGGAGGGGAAAAAAAACAATAATAACAAATTGATATTCCTGGATGTCTTTTGAAGTATCACAAACCCTGCCTGAGTTCTGAAGGATGGTAAGAGTCACGGGGAGTGTTGGGATTTATACCATCTGTTCATCTCGGGGTTGACGTGGATGGCCTGCCTGGGGCCAAGATTAGGGAGTGTTGAGGCTGACAATAATTGACCTTTGGCTTAGTGGCAAGATTACTATGGGCGATAGCCACCGATTCATGACAAGACACGTTACACACTACGCCAGTTCTAGGAAACTGGCCCTTGCTGAGTACCTCCTGAAGCCACAACAAACCAGTCTCAATCACGATAGTTCGTGCAGAATGACCTTCCGATTATACCTCACTCTTGAGTTTACAGCAAGCCAAGGTGGATCATTTGTACATGGAATGGAATAGCTACCAGGAGGGTTACTGTCACATCATAGGGTGGGACTCACGGCCGATTCTATTCAGGCACTTGGTTGTCTAATGCTGTGGATACGATATGATGTTATCGATGGATATGGGCGAGTACGGCATATTTATCTTGGAATCAAATGCAGCGCTGGGTGAGAGGTACGTATCTACCGTGGTATATGGCCAGTGATTTACCTTTCAGAAAATCGGTTTCGAGAGGATGGCATGGCCATTCTTGGAGAGGTCCTGGGCACCACGTCTCCTGAGGCCATCATACTCAACACCCATCAATCAGATCTGCGTTGCTTTCATTTTCTGTAGTGGCCATCCTTTGGGTAATTGCTCAAGGTATCGGAATGAGGGTAGGTGTTGTTACTTCTCTTTGGGAGGTTTGGGAATGAGCAAGCGCGAGGATTGTTATGACAGACAGGTGGGAGACGGGTGGGCTTGGCCAACAGGTGTTTTGCTGGGGACGAGGCTATGTTTCGCTAATAAATTGGCAAATTATTAACGTGGCCTTGACGGGATTCTACGTTTTAGAACAGTGACGAAAGCGAAAGTGTAACCGAGAGGCGGTGGGTGTGGGTGCAGGTGTAGGTCAAGGTTGTGAATTCATTTCATGGCCCTGAATATATATGCCAGGCGATGAAACATACCTACCTACCCAGTGGGCTTTGTGAATATGAACGTTTGGAGTTGGCAAATATAGAGTTGGGATATATCGATGATGATTGTGTTGCCAATGGATTAATGGGCCCAGACGGTTGGTATCGAGCTTTTGTTGCGATTTTCGTGGTTGATGGTCATGGGTACCGGTGTTGAATTGTTGTGGAGATTATATTATGTAAAGATGGTCAATATAGCGTCGAGAGACGGTGCTTTTTTTTTTTTTTTTTTCTGGGGAATTATGGGTGATTGGGGGCTTATGGGATCCGGAAAGAAAGAAAGAACAGCACGTTCTAGCTTTGTGGGGCTGGCATCGAGGGATAATATGGACGAAAGCCAATAAGCCGAACGGTGTGCGAAAAGTAAAGTAGGATGATATACTCTCGAGGGAATGGGGCTTCGCTCCGAGCTCTATCTACTTACTTACTGGACCTTCCAAATCTCCCTTTACTTCTCAACCTGGGTGTCCTCAATGAGATCCTTCCCAACCGCTTCCTTCTTTCCCGATTGGGTGTGGCCATCCCAATCGGGTAGTCTCCCTCCTTCCAACCCCCCTGCCCTGCAATCTTCTCCTGAGCAGATAAAACGCACCTACATAGTACCAAGTAAGTAGTTTCAATGGTTTACGTATACGACGCGTATACGTATGGAAGTAGTCAATTGTGTTGAGATACAAATATATATGATTTCCGTGAATCCTTTTTTTTTTTCCTTTCTTTTTTTTTTGGGGGGGGGATGTAGAAGTATATAAGTTAGGTTAGTTCAGGGTAATTACTATAATTAGCTTGCGACTCTTTTTTTATTATAGTAGGTACCTACTTTGTACGTTGCAATTACAACTGCAAATGGTGGTTCATGGTATACGTACGTACAGTTACAGCAGTATACTACTGTCTCCACTCGCGGCAAACTTGGAAGTGACGGGCCAGCACTAGGTACTTAGTAACTGGAAATTGCGCCGGCATCACAATGCAAGTAGTACTGGTACTATATAGGTACTCAGCTGCAGTGCTGGAGAAGAAATATTGATGTAAGTTTATTACTCTTCTAACTATGTATATCATGAATCCCTATTTCCGTTCCCCTGGATGTTGAGTTGACGTCTTTCCATCGATATCTCAACACATGTACAATCGATTCGATTCCATCTTTTAAAGCCTTAATTGAACATACATACTTAATAATTGATAATTGATCATGAAGCTGGGGCTTGAAAAAAAAACCAACATATCCAGGCCTTCTCCCTCTCCCTTTTCCCTCGACTCGGATCCTTTGGAACTTAATTCAATTTCCCACATCCCTTTTAAGAGCTAGTTAGCCCTGCATGGTCCACATGCAAGGGAGGGAGTCCGACTTCACCACGTCGCTCGCGATATCGATGCCATGGTCTCCGTCGAATTCGAGTGCAATTGCGCATGCAATGCAGGCTGCAGGAGGAATATATAGAGCTACCGGTGCACTGTCAGTAACACTGTAGCTATAGAAATTTTATCATCTGTTGAGAGTTATAATATAATGGCATGTTACGAATTTGTGCAGGAGGATCGATTATGTATACGTAATTAAACGTCAACGTTACCTGGTACCGGTACCTGTGAGGTGAGCTTATAATTATTTCCTGCATAGATTCCTGTGGTTGGATGTGCAGTTGAGGTGAGGTGATGTTTGACCTTGTGCTTTAAATTTAGTACCTCAGCTGAATATAGGTACTGACCTTTCGGTTCAACTTCAGTGTTTTTGCTCGCATGGTGATTGATAAACGGGGTGACAGTGGTTTTGGGGTTCGGGGTTGATTATAGCTATATATACATAGTATAGACGTGCTCGGCCGCCCCGGTATACTACCGGATGGTATTAAACTAATGAGGGATATCGATTGATGGGTGGAGATATCGATCGGAAAGGGGAAGAGGAGAGTTGGTGGCAAAACGGGAGGGTTGGTACTTGTACTTGTCTTTCAAGCCTTATCCTGAGAATCTAGATTGAAAATCGATCTAGATTTGGTGTGGTACGTAAATACCTACCTTAGCTAGTGCGCCCGATGATCAGTGAATAATTGAGAAACCGTATACGTATTAAGTAAATATTGTCAAAGCAGGATCGATATCCGAGGCCTATGTATATACATGTACATGTATTCAGCTAGCGCTGTTGTACCGTTTTCCCACATGTACAATGTACAGTCCAAAGTTGCTTTGGTAACGTTGTTCTCTGACTTACCTGGAAAGACAAGTTTCACTCGACATGTGTGTGTGATCAGATGTAATTCGGGCCTAACCTATGTTGGGTAATTAATAATTAAGGAGGTTTTTGCAAGCGTTGTGAGTTGCAATTGCAATGCATATTTAAGATGACCAGTAACCTGAAGTTTCAGGGTGTTGTTGATGATCTATATTATAACGAGGTAGGAGAGCATCCGAGGACCGGACCGGTGATTATTTCTGATGTTTACTTTGTGAGCGCAAATAAATTGTGGTACGCGTCGCCGGTTTCTGCTCGACTCGCGATTGATGTCGAGCTGCAGCACTACTTGTCATGATAAAATGGTTCGCATTAGCATTAGCACTGAAGGAACAAAATTTAGCGAGGTCAGTCAGGTGAATAACGAATATATATATATATATTACTGTTTTTTGTGGGATTCGGTGTTTTGTTTTGTCGGTGTGTTGAGATCTGTAGCTACTAGCCTGGTTATGCTACATAAGTAGGTAGGTGGGTACCCAAATGGAGCTCACACATATGTGTACTTCCGAGGCTAGGTACTTCCAATCTCTTGCAGGCCAGGCACGTTACCTTCAATTCTCTCAATGCATGTAAGGGTCGAGGCTATATAAATGATGAGACTAAATATAAATGTAGTCTCATATATAAATGTACCGAATTCTCTGCGGCCAAAACTACTTACGTAATTTAAGATATACTTAGGTAGCTGTGATGTAAGTGAGTTTTTATGGAACGGGGGGGGGATGTCAACCTTAAGTACCGTACCGTTAACGTTTCTGAGATCAACAACAACATTGCTCTAGTTCCAGGACCCATCAACTTCATTCATGCTACAGCAACCGTATGGGCTTTGCGCAGCAACGCCTCCTCCAGCTTTAATCCATCTACGCCGTGAGACTATATTGATGCCGCTCGCGGTTTTCTTCTCAAACCTCCTCCTCCTCATCAAACCAACACAGCAGCACATATAAAAAAACTGCAAGAAAGTCTGAAAAAATCACAAACGTTAACACCAATTTTGAAGGTATGTATTCGTTCTCTTTCGGATGATATGATATCAAGGACGTCGACTCATGGATATACTCACTAGTACTAGTCTCTCTCTAGTGCTAAGGATATCATTCTCAGTGTCACCGCACCAATGGAGCCCAGAAATCCTCATATAGAGACAGCGATTCCTACTTGGTCCCACGCAAGCCACATGCAGCAACACATGTTATTCAGATGGTTGCAGTGCTGCAGGCGGGCCTGGAGGCAGAGGCTGCGGCTCGCCTGGCCCTGAAAGCAGACATGGACCGGCGATTCGAGCAGGAAAGACGGGCACGTGAGGCGGGCGACGAGAAAGAGGCCGAGGCACGACGACAAGGGGATCAGGCGTTGGGACAGCAACTGGCCGCCGAGACGGCGCAGAGAGAGACACAAGAGCATAGGCTGGCCGACGACGTGACGACAATCAACAACAACATTGCGATGCTGATGCGGCTCCATACCGCCGCATGCAAGGAGGGCCTCATTAAGAAGCTCCACCAACAGCGACCTCTCCGGCCCGGCATCATCATCATGGCCCACATCCGCCCCGACTCGCCACGCCTGCCGCTCCACTACAGTGTCGGCCCGGTCAATGCTATAGCAACGGACTGTAATCTGCAGTGCGCTCAAAACAACACAAACAAAACTGAAAGGCCCCCGGCCCCGACCAGAAGTTTTGTTCTCGCTCCCACCACAGCATAGCTTCAACCCACAACAAAGTACCTCGACTCGGACTACAAGCTTTAACTTAACCACACAACCCACCACCGGGGACCGCCATAAACAACCCCCCACCTCTGCTTTCAAAACTCCCATTCCAAATCCACGCGTACGTACGAAGCACGGCGGATGAATTGCAACGATCAATACCCAACGCCTGAAATCAAACAACAAAGAGCGCACAAGGGACGTACTTGCAAACGCCCCCTGGCCACACAAAGATTGATATATCGTCACTCAAGCAAGTCTAAAGCTTGAAGAGATCTGATTGGATATCACGCTTTGTGGAGCCCGCGCCTTGAATACTTCAAGTACTAACATATTGGATTCATAGCGAAATTTAGGTCGATTATGAAATATGTCTCCTAGCCGCCATCTTGAGGACTGTTCAAAAGACCTGGGGGGCGATATAGGCATACCTGTGCTAGAGCCCGCGGTACTAGGGAAACGAAGTCCGATCGCGAGACACCAGCAAGAGCAGTAAACAGCAGATCAGGATGTCGGGCCTTTTTCGCCCACGCGCAGCTCATGGAGGACATGAGTGTGCGGCTGCCACGGGGAACCAATTTCAAGAAAAAAGTGGAGAAAATGAACATGGCTGCGGCGATCAATCGGGAGCTTGTGGGCATATTGTTCAGTTTCACCGATACGTCCACTCAACAGGAGAAAGAAAAGGCCAGGGTGCTGGATTCTTGACGGACGGCGGATAGAGGTCGTACTGCTGGGCGGTGAAGTCCTCGCCCACGGTGAAGAGGACGCCCTTGGTCGCGAAGACGGTGATGCCTGCCACCCCCGGCGGCGTCTCGACGGGGCGCGATGTGACCTCCTTGTTGCGCACGTCGTAGATGGCGGCTCGTGGCCGTCATGACGTACGATGAGCGGCCATACGATGCCGATGGTGCTGCCAACAAGAGAAAAGAGGAAGAAGGGCAAGCCCGACCCAGGCTCGGCCACGTTGCGCGCGCGGGGAAGGCCGGTGACAGCGCGGGGGAGCACTGGCCGGGGGCCCAGGCTGCGGCACGATAGGCTCCACCGCCCAACCCTCGAACATATCTATATCTCGACACTCGAACCCGTCCAGCACGCTGCCCTAGTCTAACGCAGCCCGATCTGTGGACATATCTATAACATCACCACCACCACCACCACCACCCCGAGCCTCGAACCCTTCTCGACCCTCGAACGCTTCCCCAACCCCGTCTCACACACCCCCATGCCGCCTGCACAGTCATGAGCCACACGATCGGAACCCCGCCGCCAACACGAGCGTGCCCTAGACACTGAACGCCCATCACAAACATCGTACAGGGCCTTCGAGGTCCGCAACAACGGCAACAAATCCCCTGTCGGCCGTTACGGTCAGCATTTATATTTACATTATCCGGAATTACCCCGCGTGTGCAAGCTGCTTGGCGAGCTGGGCAAGCGCGCGTTGGCGGGCGGGCTTGCCGAGGACGCGTTTCTGAGGAGGCTGTTCTGGACGCGCGGCGGCAGACGGCTGGCGCTGTGGTGTCGGCACGGCTGGCGAGGGCGGTCACGGTGGCGGCGGAGGAGACTGTGGCGCGGCAGATCAAGAGAGTGGCACAGCGGGGCAGCAGGCTGGACGACGTTGAGGCGGAGGAGGAGGAGGCGGAGGAGGAGGACATGGCGGATGCGGCCGATGATGCTACGGAAGATGATGCAGAGGATGATTGAGCGCTGTACTTGATTTGGAAAAAATACAAGGGATGATGCTAGAACAAAGTGCAACAGACATACAAACATTTCACCGTAGTGGGGTGGGTGTCAGCCCCCCCCCCCCCCCCCTCCTCTGTATACCCATAGGCATTTCTAGCCTAGCCTGCCTCCTCCTCATCCCACACAAGAAAGCCTGTGCAAATTGCAAGCAAACAGGCCCTGGATGAGCCTTCGAGAGCATGTGGCTTCTCAATCGATATCGATATTGAGAAGAGGTGCCAAACACCACAGACGTCAGGGTACGTACGTACCTCAATGGAGGCTGCTATGATCTGGGACCCGAGCCGCATGCACTACGACTACCGCATGCCAGAAGCCTACGTCACATGTTATTGTGCCCTGCCCTGCAACTTCAGGAGTTTGCTGCAAAACAAAAGTGGCACATTGAGGAATGTTATGTTTTCCGAGAAGCGTAATGACCATGATTCTCTACCCCTAGTGACTTGTTTGCAAGATTACGTTTGATCAGTACTGGTTTGACTTTTGATTTCTGTTTACATGTTGTAATTGATTGATATTTCCTATACATTTTTACAATTACCTTGAAATGTTTTCTTCAAAGCAATCATTTGATAGCGTCATATGATTTGCAATCACTTAAACCACCCTTGCTTTCAACGAACATTAATTCCTGCACTCCTCGAGAAATAACATGTATATAGATAAATACTCTCACACCGGCTTTACTGGCGAAGAAGCTCCACCCCCTGGTCACTTTCGAATTCCCACACCTTTGGAAAGTCTCACCACTGAAAGTATTCACAATACCAAATGCTAGGTAGATTGCAGCACTGGTAAAATCTTCGAAAAAAAAAGAGTATCATTTTTGGAGATCCAGATTCCTCAAAACGTGTAGATTATTATTATATTTTTTTCCCTTCTGGTTAGTATTGGTTGCCCATTAATTTATTTTCGAGGAATTCACATCTAAAGTTGAAGAATAGGTGAGAGGTCTGATTTAGTGCAATTGGCGTCTGAGACTTTCAATACGTGTGGGAGTTCGAAGGTGACAAGGGGGTGGAGCTTCTTCGCCAGTAAAGCCGGTATTTCACTGTCTATACCGGCAGACCTAGGCAGCCGTAGGAGGGGCTGGGCACGAAACTACTCAAGCATGCGTCTGATGGCTACAAAGTCAATTGAAATTCTGCATCTTGGGTCATGAGAACATAGGTAGGTACCTACCTTTTGGAATCATAAGTGCGTATGACACGAGACTAACGTTATCTCGATAGATTCTTGCCTAATTTAAATACGTACCTACTTCATTACTAGCGAAGGAACGAGACTGTAGCAAGGCGGGTACGAGAATATAGCGAGGCTAGCAAGGCTATACGTACGTATACAATGACTAGAAGTGGCGTGTGTAATTGAGAATTATCATGAATTAAAGTACGTTTTACGAGGCTATGTCACAAGTACCCATGGGCCCAGCTCTTGTATGTACAGCAGTTACAGGAAAACGTTACCAGCGCCAGCAATGCAAGCCAAGCCCGCCCCACGGCGGGTACACAACCTGTTTGCCCAGCGCCTTCTGTTGGAAAAGGTTCATTAGAAGGGGACGAGGCTACATTAGAAGCCACGTTCTTAACTATAGTTCTGACGTCCACACGACTACTGGTACTCTGAATCAACATCAACACAACAAAACAACAACACACAACACACAACACACAACACCGTACAACACACAACAAACACTGTAATTCCAGCCTCAAACAACAACAAGATTCAAATCAAATCTTTATCCTACAACCCGGCCTCTCCAACCTTACAATCAAACAATGCCTTCAACATTTAAACTAAAGCTGAAAGCCTGTGCCTCAGTGCTTCAATCACTACCTCAAATGCTCCATCGCAAAAGAAAAAGCTGTAATGAAAAGGTACCTATCACCCTTGATTCTGGCAGTTGGAAATACCAACCTTACTAACGCTTTTGAATCTCATTTGCAGAAGTTGAATTGTGAAGAACCACTGCTGCAGGTCCTCACAAAGAGTGAGGAGATGGGGAAGGCATGGAGATGGGCAGTGAGGAAGGTAGCTGCAGAAAACAACAAGTCTAGGGCCGGTGAGCCTATGGCTGATGCGAATGGACAGCATCGCGCCAAAGAAGAAAAAGGATCCAGACCATGGCCAAAACCAACTCCAGCATCATTTTTTCCCCAAACACTAGCCCCAGGGCCACAAATACCGCTCCAGGCACCAGAATCAATCAATTTTATGGAGACGGCAAAGCACAATCTAGCGCAAGCACCGGCGGAAATACTCCTTCCATCTGCCGGCTCTACATTTGATATGGACGTTCAAACACAGTCAGTCTTTACCACGGAGAATGCACACATGGCAAATATGGGGTACCTGGAGTGCGAGGAGGCAGCACAAAATCACCACAATAAATGCCCAAACCGCTTCATCAAACAATTCAACGACATCTTTGGGCCCATGGGTCTGATTGAGGAACTCCTCATAGCATGCAATTGCCCAGTTGCAAAAGTTGATGTTGATATCGATATTTGCTTTTCTGGGCCTGCTGGACCTGGAATTATATCTGAATTCGATTCTCGGAATTCTTCACGGTACTCCGCCTGCGGCAGTGAATCAATCAACACAAGACATACATGATTCGGCGTACGAACTCGTGCATGAGCAACGTCGACTACTACCTTGCAGGCGCCTATACTGGGTGAAAAATAAGCACAATGCAGGCAGCATTTTCGGCATGCTTGGGCGGTCCCAGAAGGCCGTCGACGTACCATCGACAGGGTGCCAGGCAGCTCAGAGCAAGGGGTTAGGTAGAAGGAGAATTGTGGAGTTACGTTGACGTTGATGAGGCTAGATAGACAGCCCTTCACTTTGGTATATATGGGGGTTGGCTGAACGCCTGCAATGCGATTGCGCAAGTTTTTTTAGTTATTTGTTTTGTGTGTCGGTTTGCGTGGAACGCTTAACCCTTCTTTTCTTTTCTTTGACCTTGAGATATATGCATGATTTAAGTTTATTTAAAGTACCAAAATTGCAACGCTAGCATAAGATTATTCAATCTGTATAATTATTGTTAGCTACATCAGCAAAGCTCGAGTTGGCACCATCGTCGCCAGAGTGACGACACGCGCCATGCTGTGCACCGATTTTCGCTGCAGCGTCATTACCCTGAAGCTGTGTCACTGCAACGCCATGCCTGCGCCGATAACGACGTAATCGTCTTGGCATGAGACTAATAACGACGATTGGGAAGCCTTGTCGCTACAGCGACAAGTCGACCTTTCATGCGTCGAAATTCAAAAACCCTCATCGTTCAGTTAGTTTGCAAACTTGGCATCTACATTTGTGCAAACCCGTTAACGTTTGATCATGATAGTACCTGTATTGAAAGTTCCTTTCAATTTTGTTAACCCATCAACATAAACATCGCAAAAAGAAACATGCAGTTTAAGCGCTAACTATCGTTCTGTACAAGGAAAATTAATTATGAACATGCGAGCATTGATATTGCTATTCATCGCAAGCTATATTTATATATAAAAAAAAATGTAAAAAATCAAAATAGTAAGCACACGCACAATGACCGGGCCCCGCGTCCTCGTTGTCACCATCAATATCTTCTTAATTATAGATCTTTGATCGATCCGGAACTTTTTTAACAACACGCAGCTCAACATTCCGTAGGTAGCTTGGTGCAAACACCTGGTATCGGCGCATGTCAATTCACTGTCTTTGTACACTCGTGTTATATAATAATATTAAACAATACACTTACAATCTCGAAATTGTGGGAAAGGTTTTTCCTTTCTGACAAAATTTGTTCCGTTTCCATTGAAGGGACAAATCTGGAGTCCTTGCCCGCAGATTCGGATCCATCGCTGCGATCGATCCCAATAAAAGCCAATGGTGTTAAGGTCTCAGAGCAAGAATTCCCCTTTCTCCTCTTCGATATTCTCATTTGCAGCGGTAGCAATACCGCTACCGCTTGGGCTGAAGAGCTCTTCTTTGACTTCTTTTATGTTCATGTTTACGTTAGTCATAGACTAACAATATAGAGATCAAAAATAGTTAAAGAGAAGTCGATAATCGTACCATCTGCCCAACTTTCATACCCTGCCGGCGGGGTTGCTATAACGGTGTTAACATTGCAATTTATTGCAGTATCAACGTGTCCGGAGGTTGACCTAAACAGCTCTTCCTCTACCTCTGTGTGTCGCGATCGTTCATGTCACCTAGCTGTAGACTTTCAGCTCTGTTCGGTACGACGCTTCGTTGACTCTAAGTAGGGGTTCAATTAGTAATTCTCTAGAACAATGGGAGGGTGGTACATACGAGAGTATATAAAATTTGGCACCGATTGTTAAGATAGAATTCATTTTGCTGACCTCCACCTGGTGTCTGGCGTACTCGATTAGGGCTTCAAAAGCCAATATTGAATATTTGGAGCCAAGTTGTAGGTGGATTCTGAGGCCCGTTTCGATAATGGATTGTTTCTCCGGTCCCGACATTCGATTGACTGACGGGACACGACGGGCAAGGGGAGGAGGGTCTGACTTCACCACTTTATTTCTCTTGCCTGGGTGAGACTCCACTGGTGTCGAAGGTCGGTCCATACGTTTACGTTTGGTCTTCTCAGCCTTAGTCTCATGTATCAGCGGGTAAGAGTGTCAAAATCAGATCCGTACCTTTTGTCCAATCAGCATACAGACATGTTTTATTTCCCATATCCGGAACGTTTGGCGAGGTAGACACACCCTCCGTGGGAGGCATTGGGCCAAGTTCATGGACACAGTTGGCTTATTTTCCTTTGACCTGATGCCCCCATAAAGATAGCACCAGCCATCTCAATGATTTCTTGTAGGTCCTTTGGGTTCGTATCAAAGTACCTCCTGGTACATCCCAGGCCTAGTTCGCTTCCTCGTTGATATAACTTTACAGTGTTTTGGTAACAGGCAAGTTTCCATGCGTTCTGGATCTCAGCCAAGTCAAGTATAGATGTTGCCACTGCAATACCAGGTAGTAGCTGGTTCTTGAGCTCGCTGCATCTGGGCTTTATATTGATATATATAGTATTAGTAACATGCAAATAGCTAATTCGAATCTGGACATACCTTGAGTGTTTTGCGATTGCTGCTGCTATATGGCTGAGCTGGAGCCTGCAAGCTTATGAAGGTCCAGATTGCGTTGAACGTTGAGATGAAGTTGATGTTGACAAACATTGCTGAGATTGGATATTGCAATTGATGCAGTAGTACTGTCTGGTGCCGAGTTCAAATGATTTTGATGACAGATCTATAGACTGGATAGGGATGTATTATATAGTGATGTCTGGTAAGTAGTCCGAAATGATGTTGATTGATTCGGCACGATTGTCGTCTGTTCAATTCCAGATCATGTTCTTGATGGTTGGCTGAAATACGAACTACAGGCGTTTAAGGAAGAACATTTGCGGACCAGCGGTGCAATGTCAAGCTTGAAATTTTTTTTGTGCCATTTCAAGTACTGTATCTTTAGCTGCAGCTGTCGCAACTGTTACTGGAGGCGAAAAGTTGTTGGAAATAAGTGTCACAACGAAGATGGAATGAATGGCCGGGTCTGCAACCCGATGACAGATCTATAAATCTCGGCAGTTGTGGTGGATTTGGATTCGAAGCTGACGATGTTGATGATGATGTTGGTACCAAGGTGGTGATGAAGGGGGAATTTGGGACAGGTGCAGGAAGATTGGTGTGGAGAGCATGTGCGTGTTCGTTTAGGGATATGTAGGATTAGGTCTGTTGCTTTGAGTATGGGCACGAGAACAGTATGTAGTCTACTCGACGATACACAATTAATATTTACGCCAAGCCCAAACAGAGTTGGAGGTTTTGTAAACGAGTTCCAGCCTTGAGTCAGGCAAGCATTGCTATAGCGATGACTTTACAATTGGTATCAATCGTGTTGTTCTCGTTTGCAGGAATTTTGCAAACAACAGCGTAGGTACTTCCATTGATATCTATGGGCACGTGCGCTCGTGGGCACATGTGACTAGCCTCGTCCCCAGGCGAGTTTTACGTAACAAGCTCTCTCAGCGATTTCTCTCTCTTTAAATCAACTACACAACGCAAACGTCTAGCAAACGTCCACCCTTTGAAGAACTCAAAACTAGTAGTCAATCGCTCTCCCTCTCAACTACAGAACAAACGCTTATTGTAAATAGTAGTCTAGCTAGTCATAAAAGTATCTCGTACTCTCCTAATCTGTAGAGAGTCTCCTGATTAGGCGAACTGAGTTCGCCAAGAGCACCTAAGCTCACTAGTCTGAGGAGGCTCTGATTCTTCCGCTCGCTTAGGAGTTCTCTCTCTCTTCTCTCTCTTCTGTACACACACATCTGCAGAAGTATCGATCATCAAAAACGCTGGACATCAACATCGACATCGATCCCGACGAAAGTCACTGCGTATAAACAGGAAACAATAAACAGGATCGGGGTTCAGAGTCCCGGTGAGCAACGAAAGTCCGGATCGGGGTCGGGGGGTTCAGGCTCGTTATCCGGGTCATGATGGGGCGGTCGAGCGCAGTATGACGATGATTTGCGAATGAGGGGAAAGTGGATGAGAATCAAGATGGTGAAGAAAAAAGACACAAGGAAGATGAAGAAGATGAAGAAGAGCCTCGTGCAAAATATACTGCAATTAAACGCAAGTACCGCCAAAAAGAAGAGCGAGAGAAGAAGGAGGGAGAGAGAAAGACACAGCCCAACTGGGACATGCGGAAGCGCGATCCCCTGGTATATTCCCAAAGCGTATGCTTTGGGATACCTGCTGCCTCGATTCCAAGCATGTTCTCCATTGAGAGAAATTACTATCGAACCCTTCGAGCCTGCGCAAGGGGGGCCATCAACACAAGAGGACACAACATGAGCTTCGAAGGAGGACATACCAGCATTCAAGTACAACGTCGGGCCTTGCAGTGATGGACATCACCACCATGTTTCCACTCCTCCTCGAGACGAGAGAGATTGATTGGGTAGCGCTGGGAGGGGGGGAGGGGGGGGCTGGTCCATCCAGACCGCTATCGTCAAGATGAAAGCGGCTGAAGCCGGGCCCACCACCAATCTGCAGCAAATGACAAGGGAGTAAGTCCGCATCCGCAGCGCCCTACCTCTCCCGAGGCGTGCGCATCATTCTGCGCAGAACAGTCACCCCCATCCCCGCCGCCGACGCCGAGGCCATTATATTATCAATCTCTCCCTCCCTCCCTACGCATATACACTCTACCTACCTAAATCCCCTCGACGACAATGCCGAGGAGCTAACCATTGGCCTTAGCGCCCATGTTTTTGATGTTACCCCAACAGTCGAGGATGTGTATTCCACGAACAAGTATTGAGAGCTTTCGGGCAGAACAACAATCGTCCTCCTGGGCAACAAAATCGACAATGTGCTCACGGCTCATCAAATCTGGCGATACACCGCCCCGAAGTAGTACCACGTGGAAGTCATCGGTACTTGTGGCCGACCGACATCCTGGGTGACCAGACGGCGGCAGACCACGGCCCTGATTCTTGGGAACCCGTGGTTGCCGCAAATGAAGTCGGAGCTGAGGGACTTCCACACATATACACACACACACACTTCACGATGGCAGACGACCTCGAGCCCATGGACCCCACCCTCCAAAGCATCCTCGACCAAAAGTCCCTGCGCTGGATCTTTGTCGGCGGGAAGGGCGGGGGTCGGGAAAACCTCGACGTCGTGCTCCCTTGCCATCCAGCTCGCAAAGGCCAGGGACAGCGTGCTCCTCATCTCGACCGATCCGGCGCATAACTTGAGTGATGCGTTTGACCAGAAGTTTGGGAATGAGATAACGGAGGGTATGTGGGTGCTGGATCGGTGCAATCTTGTGCTCACGGTGAATTTTATGGTATTTCTAGTACATTTTAGGGATAGATTCATGGATTCAGTGGATCGTGGAGCTCGAGAGAGAGAATATTAATTATACATTTTTCATTGTCCCTTTCCTTCTAATTGTGCCCCCGCGTGAACATGAGGTGGAAGCACCAACTTCCTGTGCTTTGTGGCTTTTGTCGATGCCTCTGGCACTTGGCATTTGGAGCTTTCAGGAGCTTTCATTAAAATCCACGCATTCCCCCCCCCAATTCTGAATTTCTCAACTCCACAGCATCCAATTTCTTGATCTCGTGCCCAAACTTCATTTTCTTATAGCTAGTAAGTTCGTCCTTCATTGTAAAATATATGCCAGTGATCCGAGCTCGAGTGTGTCAACTTATAATGAATGATCTAAAAATGTAAATCTCGCATACACTGATGTACTGCAAAGTGATTGTGGAAGTAAACCAGTAAAAGTGAATCCTGTGATTAAATGTCTGTTGATCCAGATTCAGTCAGCTTACAACTAGAGTTTCTCTAGTCTCGTTCCGAGTTTTTCCAGAGCAATATTATAATTAATAGCTCTGAATAAATGTACATGTGTGCTCTTGAGCGGATACATCAGGGGAAAATACCCTGTGCTCCAGAGCACGAGTTTCTCTATTTCTGATCGAGCCGCCTTTATAAATAGTCACAAAAAAAATCTCAGAATCATCTTTTCCTAAGCTTTTCGCAAATTCAAATTCAAAGCTATACTATAGCTATTGCACTAAACATGATTTTTGTTTAAAATTTCTAAAATTACTATTTATTTAATAGCTAGTATATATTCACATACTAAATATTAATGTAAGAGAAACCCCGCTGCGATCACCCTGTCCCAGGATCACAAGAAAAATATTTCCCCTGATTAGTATCACGAGTTATTCTCATGATCATGCGACCCACATGTGCTTCCAGAGCACGAAAAAAAAAATCACGCAATTCGCCGAATTTTTTTTTTCCCCCAGATGTATCTGTATATATGTGTCTTGATCCAGATTCAGTCAGCTCACAACAAGAGTTGCTCCAGAGAAATAGGTGTGCTCATGAGCAGATCTTTCAAATATTCATGCTCCAGGGCACGAAAAATCACGCAAATCTTGCCGAAATTATTTCCCCAGTTGTGCATCTACTTGGCCATGGTCTATGCCCCCCCTGCCGTTCATATACTCCTCATTTGAAACCCAGGTGATGTATAAAAAACAAATTAAATCAGTAACGTTAAAAACCTACCTCGCCCAGAAAACCCAATACTTAACCGGTTGTATAAAACCCCAGAATGGTAGCTTTGTACGGATCCCCATCCAAAACGCAGGCAGTCTCTCCTGGCCCACCAAATATTTTGCAATTGGAATCGTACCCTCCATTGAATGACACCGTAGTCTTATCGAATCCACCACCATCGATCTCCATATCCCGTCAGTCCATAACTTTATTTATCCCACTCGAAAACCGTCCTACACATACCGCCTGCGAACCTCGTTCCATGAAATAGAAACCCAGATGCCACCCACCACCACATCACCGCGGGCAAAATGCACTTGGGCAATGGTATGGACATCTTCCTCAGCAATACTTAACAGCAGATAATGCTCCACCTGCAGATATATTGCGCTCCCGCCCACCGCTTCCCCTCGTTTCTGCACGCCAAACTCATTCAATGTAAGATAGCCACCGACTTCCACGCTCAAATGCTATCTGAGTTTTGTATAACCTCCCTATCAGTGCGGCACTACAGGAACCTTTGACGACATCGAGTCCAACCTTCCTTCAAAAACCACCATCTTTTCAATGGCAGTCAGTCGTTGCATTTGGTATCCGGAACCTTTGTTGTGAGAGGAATGAATATATATATATATATACGAAGTCAGCCCTGTTCAGCTCTAGATCTGTTCATCGAGGTAGATGTGAGTAATTCCTTGCTCTCCTTGAGTCTTCAAATAATATTTCCCCCAAACTTTTTCTCCCGCCGAAAACAGCCACACCCCATCAATATCATATCAAGAGGCTAACCAGGACACATAGCCCATTCAATACGGACAACTCCAACTCCAATTTCCCCCCCGGAAGAGGAGATATGCCCGCTGGCATCATCATGAACGTACTCCACTCAGTCTTGCGATGCATTCCCTGGGTTAAAGGTGTACCCCCAAGCCAACTTGGGAATAGTAAATCCGAAGAAGCTGAGCTGGAGGACCTGGAACTATCTTTACTCCAGAACGTGGGTGATGAGCATCTCGATAGCCTCGATCCTCCGCTTGAAGAGTGCAGGGGTGAATGTTGTTCTGTGTTGCAGTCCCCGTCCCAGGCGGCATCCCGTAATAGTCGGTATTTCACGCCACATAACAAGGGACATCTCCGAAAACGAATAATGATAAAGGCCATCACAAAGGCGGCAGAGACAGCAAGGCCCCAGGATGCACCTGAGGACGAGAGCACCTTTGAAGACGCAGTGCAACACCAGCAGGATCCGGTTCAAATTCCAGAACTCGAGCCAGTAAAGCGTCTCCGGTCCATAAGGGTAGCAGATCTTGGGACGATACCACATCGAAAGGCCCGCCCATTGTATCCATCCCAAGAACCTCCCCACTCTTTATTAACGGTAAGTACCTAAATTCCATATCTCATAGAATTTCGACGAAGAATTGAATGAGATTGCTGATGAAATATCCTTCCAGGGGCCATCCAGGAAAAGCTCGGCTGAGATAATGTACCTAACCAAACGTATTCCTATGGACAGGAACTGGTTGAGGTATATTCCAAGCCGCAGTTCAGCACTGCGCCGCAGCGCGATAATTATGAACTCAGAACTTAATAGTGATGAAGATCTGGTTCCTCCAGAATGGGTTTTCGGCTGATGACGCATCGATCATGCTGGACCTGACCTCCATGCGTCTTCCATTTCTATTTTCTGGCCAATGTATTTCGTAGGGTTTCTCCCAAATCTGATTCAAAGATCAAACCAAGATCGAACAAAAATCGTCTTTCTTTCCTTGATTGTGCAAAGTGTTGTATTATCTTGTGTTTTCATTTGAGATCGTCAGCTTAATTCAACGTATTAGAAATTGTCAGCACTTGCTTCCATGATAATTAAAATTTTCATCTAGCCCCATCATTCCATTGTTAATTCCCTACACTGGCTGGGACCGTACGATTTAGTGGAGAGGAAAATACACCTGGATAGGGGCGTAGAGGTCTCAACGCAGAAATCTTCAAGCACATGTGTCATTCCTCAGCTGCAAAATCCATTGAAACAATTTCCGTGGGTCTGTGATGCTCCCAAATATCAGTAAGTTAGCCAATAACGATGTTTTGATAGCCAGTGATACTCTCCTATGGCCACTACCATCCTTCTCATCCCCAAGCGCTGAGAGTATGAAGAGGTTCATCTCGTACCCAACCCCTCGACCATCCGTTCGTCTCCCATCCGTAGATTCCTGTGTGTCCTCAATCTGGCAGTATCGACCGCATCCCACATCAGCTACCGTGCAGATTCCCCACCTTCCCATCCTGTCGAATCTTCCTCCTAGTCTCGTCCTCTCCTATTCGTAAATAAATAATCCATACCCGTAAACAAACCCCACCTCTCGATCCCTCACTGCTCGTAAACATCACCTCAAACCCCCCGAAAACCCACCTCAAAACCTCCCACTCCTGCCTGCGATACCGCGCCCCACACATCCCCACAAACCCAACCACCAGAATCCCAACCATCACCGAGCAAAAAGGCAGTCGCAACACCCCCGTCTCTGCCCTCGCCCTAGCCCTCATACAAACAATACCCACAAACGATGTAATCCCATTCATGCCCTATGCCCTGCTCCTGCCCCACCCACCGCCGCCCAACTCTAATCCCTGGGGTATAAATCCCCCTCTCCCCGCCCCCTCCCCGACTTCTCTCTCTTCCTTCTTCTTTCTTCCTTATAAGATATAACAACCCCCCCCCACCCACACAAAATCCCCCATCGCGAGATGATTGACTCTCTACTCAATTCCCACCGCCTCCTTGGTGAAGCTACAGAACCACTCCAACCCCTCTCTTCTTCTTACTCTCATGTCCGATTGACGCCTCACAGCGACCAATCACACCTGAGAGATGAGAAAAGATTCTCCTCAACCACTGCGAATAACCCCTTATCGCGAGATGATTGACTCTCTAATCATCAATGCCCACAGAGCTCCAACCAAGCCCAAACCCTGGGAACGGGAAAAAACCCAAACCCCTCCCCTTCATTTCTGATTAGCGTGGAGCTTCACAGAGGCCAAGAACCCCTGAGAACGATTAGAGAGTCAATCATCTCATGAGAATTCCCCTATCGTGAGATGATTGACTCTCTAATCGTCGTGGGTTGCCGGAGCCACATCCCTTCATCACGGGACGAGGCTACCTTCATCACACAGTCCCTTCCTCCTAACGACAAATCACCCCTCTGCGCGCTTCCCTTGGTGCCGAAGAAGAAGCGGAAAGAATCTCCCCTGCGCTTGTAAGTATTCCCAATGAATACTTTTCTGTTTTGTTCTTTCAATTCTTTTTTTTCAAGCTGACCATCAACATAGGGGGTGCTTCAAGACTTCCGCCACCTTCCCGGTCCATCTGATGGGTTGCGCCTGTTCACGTAGTTGAACCTATTCTCGCAGGTGCAGAGAAAGGCAAATAATCTGCCCTGTCCTTGTGCGTTTCCTCCCATACAATCCCATCTTTTAACTTTTCAATTCCTTTGGTTTTTCCAAGCTGACAATTACTATAGGGCTTGCTCCAGGCCAAACTCAAGCAAGCTGAAGGCCTCCTCCCAACAGCAATCCAATCTCATCTGCCTGCCTGGTTTGGGCTTCACGTTCAATCTCCGGCACCGTCGATGTGGAAACCAAGGCGATCATTGCTCCAGCAGTGACAAATACGATGGACGTATTCCATTCAGCTCTTTGATTTTTTCCTTGAGTTCACGGCAAACCCCTCTGGTTAGGGCGGGCCTACCCTAACCGGATGCCCTCACCCAAGGAAACGCCTGCCTGACTTGGGGGTTGGAATGCAGAAGAGAGCGATGCAAGAAAAGAGAATTGGGTTATGACTGGGCCTCCAGATGTTGAAGACCCCGTTCTCGATGATTCTGCCCGTGCCTGCCTGCCAGGACTTTGACCGGCGGATATGCGAAGAGGGATGGTGTCTATCTGTGTTTTTATAAGCCAGCTTCTATTCTCGAACCAGGATCGGAAACCATCCAATGACGCTCCACTATAGCAAAGCAACAAAACGGAGGCTTATTGCAACCTAAAGTAAGCATCATTTCTCTAACATCCATCCTTCTCACTTTCATCTCCTTCTTCGTTTGTTCCCAATTACCCTTTCGTTTGCGCTAGACTTTTTGCTCCTGTATACCACTTCAGCAAAGACATTTACTTACTTTTTTCGTGTCCACAGCCACGCACTCGTCCTCTAGCCTCGTATTCAGTCCTCATCCTGGTTTGAGACTACATTATTCTTTCCGGGGGTGCTTTGGTTAGCACCGTCGACATTCATTGGGTTCTGGGCCCCCGTGATTAACCAATCACATCTCCCATGATGTTGGCTTGCTCCTTCAACAACATCAGGTATGTATTCAACTTATTATTCCCTAGTCTCATGATTATTCCCCACTTCCTCAACCCATCCATTCCTTGCTGACTCGTATCGTCCTTAGTCCACGGGAACACCTTAGTCTCACGAGGACGCGGCTGACTTTAGCCTTCTTTTTGATAAGTCGACCGATGGTGGAGCGGTTTGGTTAGCTCCATCGAAATTCGGGCTCTGGGTCCCAGTGAATACACAATCATCACAACCCAAGATGTTGGCTCGCTCTTTTGCTGAAACTCGGTATGTATTTCAGTCATTTTTCCGTTCTCATTTTCTGATTGATTCTTTGTTGACTCAAGTCTTCCTTGTTACTATTCTAGCAAAAGAGTGATTTTGCTAGAACCTGCACAACCAGGCTATCTAGAACCTTGCATTTTCCGCTTGTGAATCGACGCTGCATCCTACAGACACGTGTGGTGGGTATTACTTCTTTCATTTCACCTTTTGTTTTCATCCCAACAATTCCGCGCCGAGCTGACTCAATCCGTCTCCAACGTCAAGGCAGCGAGTAATATGGTTAGTGCCATGATGAGGTGTATAGCCGCCGTGAATATCTCCCCTGCTGCGATTCATTGTGTCGTAAGTATTCGTGTTATCCTTTGCGGCAATTCAACCCATTTCGTGCTGACTCGATTACGTCTTCCAGGTGGCAGGTTCATATGGTTAGGGCCACCACGGCGTCGTTCCCTCGTGTTTGCTTCAATTTCATTTTGGGTATGTACCTCTTATCTCTTTTCCTTGCTTTCTTCCCTCTATCCTGCATCGTATATCTCCACTTCTTATCCTTCTCCGTCCTTCATCCAATGGTTGTTCTTCAGCTGACTCGAATGCCGATAGCATCGAAGGGGCACCAGAGCCCGAAGATAGAGAACTCGAGGAGTTTGTCGAAGAGCAAGAGGAGGAAATTATTGACGAGAGATTCATTGAACCTCTACAAAATACGGTCTATCGCCCTGACTCTGTGAGGGCCAGTGGAGCCGTTTATTGGGAAGAAGGGATTCGTCATGTGGGAGGAGTCGAATCGCCTAGTATGAATGACCTTCACCACTCACACACTTACTGTGGTTCGTGTGCTGCGGCAAAGTTGAACCTACACACGGTATGTATCCTCTTCCAAGTCTGGTGCCCTCTTCCTTTCTGTTAAATCAATCTCACGTCATACACCTTCTCCCATGCCATGTGCTGACTCGATAACCACATATAGGTCCTTTGAAGGAGAAGGTTATGTGGTTCCCTCCTCGAGAGCGAAGACACTACGGAAGAAGTTGGGTCCTTTGAAAGAGAAGGTGATATGGTTGCCTCGTCGAGAGCGAAAACCACTGAATTGGCGGGTCACATCCAGAACCCAAAAAAAGAATTATTTGGTTACTCTGGATGCCTGGAATCCCAATAAGCACCACCCAATCATCCGGCAACAAGCTCTCACATCCTGGTGCCGAGATGATCAAAGGGCCATATCCCCCGAGACAACATCCTCCCCACTCCACCAACAATGTTCCCCCACACTCCCATCCCCGGTTCAAACCGTGCCGCAAAGATCCGGAAACACACGTACGGCCACACTGCACAGCCGATTCCTTCATCCTGTGTTCTCTCAGCCCCGTCCAACTTGCAAGTGGAGCATCAAACCATTTTGCGTTTGGGGGCAGACTCGGATCTCTCGACAGAGATATTCGGGCTCAAGGAGGACGGAAATGTACAACCACTGGAGAGGGTGTCATGGATCCTCGGGCCGCGCATCTGCGTCTCCTCAAACTGCCTGTGTTCCATGCGCTGAAACTCTCCCATCCGATCTTCCAATCATATTCGATCTCGGTGGATCCGTCAGCTTGGGGTTGTCACACTCACATCCAGCCCAGTTGATCCAGGCCAACGCCATATCAATGGAAGCTGACCTCGACGACCCGTAGGATCAATCCTCTGTCCGCTGTCTGTGCCCGAATTTCAGGAGCAAGATTCCGATACCTTCAATATTACTCCAGCTCCGCGGCCGTGGTAATGCGCCCTCCAACAGCCGAGATTAATCAAAGCTTCCGACCACACCTGTGCCTGAACCGTCATGGTCACTAATTTGATGAGCCAGCCGCCAGGGAACCCTGGCATACGACTCCCGGTGGTCGTATGTTGGACATGGGAGACTACCAGGTAGGTACTCTCTTGTCGAAAGGAAGCAAAGGCAAAGAAGACATATCCTTTCTTCCAGATTCTGCAACGAAATATCCTCCCGAATTTTCTGCTCTCAACGTTGCAACCCCTGCCGTTCGCATTCCGCTTCCCCTCCACTGCGAACACCACTGAGTCTCCGCTCTGAGGAAGCAAAAAAAATCATGCATCGCTGCAGCCAAACGACAAAAATGGTGCAATCGATAGGAACCAAGTTCAGATTGTCCCTTGCCACATCTAGAATATTCGCAGGGGAAGCAAGATCGCGAAATGGCGAGGCTGGTGCCGGAGGCGGGGCACCATATTACGGAGGAGGATGCTGTCCAGGAAAAGCACCAACCACTCTCCCTCGCCCTTACCGACCCTCAATGCCGGTGATGGCCCAAAGAGCGCGATATCGTGAACCCGAATTTCCACACGAGATAACATCCTCCCCAAGTCAGGGTACGAGAACACTGTTCTCGACGAGGACACTATCCGACCTACCATCTTCCACCCTCACCGAGCCACTGGTCATTTTTACCCGAGGCCTGAAGGAAGAGGGCGAACACGTTCGACCGAGGGCTAGTGCCGACGGCACCCACGCCATCCGAGGCAGCAGGAGCAAGATATCACCCAACTTGCTCTCGTACCCAGACATCCAGCCCTTCTCTACCGACCCTCATGCCGGTAATGATTCAACGAGCGCGGTACCGCGACCCAGAAAACCAGTTACCCCGCCAGTCTGGCAGACTCCTCCGATATCCCAGTCTCTTCGACATCCTCGCTTCCCTTCATCTCCACCCAGAAGCCCGCCTCCTGGATCCCAGGGGTTTATCCAAAAGGGCAATGCAGTGAAACCCTTTGGCTCGCCAGATCAAGGGCTTAGGTTGCCAGCTTATCTCACCATTGCCTGAGCATTTCTGCTAGGATTGGACTGAAGCATGACGAGGAAATGGCGGCACTCTGCTGAAGGATGATTGCTCTCGTGGCAGGGGAACAAGGTAGACGTTAAGGTACTCTGCCCCAAGGACAAAGCAGAAATACTGTTGGTTGGTGTGTGGGTGGTTTTGGTGACCACCAACGCACCAATCACGACATTCTAGTCTGGCACGTACCGCCATACATAGTATCCTCAATCTCGGTGCCGAACAAGGAGGATGTATGATGTGGCTGAAGGAGAAATAAGAGTGGTCAAAACCCGGAGAAGTCAATCACTCATCCTGATAACACTTCCACCCACCACTCCATCAGAAGAAGCCCGCGGAATATGCCCTTGCCGCATCCACCTCCGCAATATGGCCGTCCTTGGGTGGTTACATCTCCGAATCTCCGCACTCCAAGAGTTGAACCGAGCAGACCAGAGAAGCCGATGCCAAAGAAACCAAGCATTCACCCTGGCAATACGGAGACTGCCAACTCGAGCCTTCCCTTCGCGGTGTTTTTATCTTTCTTACTTCTTCTTCTCTCACAAGAGACTATCTCCCAACACGTTCTCCCCACTCCAGATCAGGAAGAAGAGAAGAAGGCCAGGATAGCGAACCTTGCCTTTTCGCTTGGGAGGCCAGAAAATTCGGAGAATATGCATCTGCTGAACTAACAAGCATTGGTCGTCGCTGGACGGTCGAATTCAACCTGGGCCGGGAACGGAAGGAGGGCGAGGTTGTGGCGTACCCGGAGTACGCCCATGCACAATCATGAAGTGCACCAATCCTGCGGTCGAAAGAGGGGGCTTTTAAATCACTGGAACCCTGATCCCAGAAAAAAACCTGGAGAGAAATGACAAGGGACGGATCACTCGCTGTGGTGGGGCGGAATATAAAAAAGGATTATTCCATGGGCAGACCAAAGAATCCCTGCCGTGGAAGAAAACTCATTCTTGGGCCATGGATTCATGTTTATTCCATCTAGAAAAAGGTTTTTCCGTGGTCCGTTGGTTGCCGGCACACCCAGATCAACGACCAAGGCCTATCCTTTTCACAAAGTCGAATATTCGATACTTGAGCAGTTCCTTGCGCGGGCCGTGATGACGAAGAGCTAAAAAGAATTTTCAGCACAAACAATTGGAGGATAAATCCGGTTGGAGGAAGAACAGCCCTAGTTGGCTGGGTTGGGATGGGAATACTGGAATATACACCTCCATCCAATCCGGAGGTGGGAGACCGCATCGCGATCATCCTGGGGGGCTCGTCGGTTTGGAGTTGGCAAGGCGGGTCAATCGTCAGTAACGCGACCTGGTTTGCGTTCTTGCTTGGGGGAGGATTTATGTATCCTGCCTTGTGCGTTTTGGTTTTTGTTCAAGTTCTTGGTTTAGCACCATCTCATTTCACCCCTCATTCTTTTGTTTGCGGTTTGCGGGGTTTCCGGTTTGTACCTTAAGTAAGTAGATTGCAGCCGGTAGATTGTTCTGGTTCTTGTTGTGGAGGTGTGGGGTGCGGCACGTCTGCTTTTATTACCTCATGGTGGAGTGGGGGCTGTTCCTGGCATACCCCACTTTCGCTGGGGGTGAGGCTCGTCTTGTAATTTAGAAAAATACATACCTATCTCTCTCTTCTCTCTTGAGTTCCTAAAGCCGATTTGCGTTTCGCTTGTGCAGTTGGTGCCATACTGTGGACATTGATTCTCCGTTGTCGTTTCTTTTCCGTCGCTTGCTCGCCCGCTCGCTCATTCCTGTCCGCATGCTGTTGGGTTTTCAATGCGTCCACCATTGTGAATGAAGAGACATGAAGACGAAGTACATATGTAAGTAGAATTCAATTCCCCCTCCCGGAAAACCCCTCCCTTCCCCACTCCAATTCTTCTCTCCCCTCCCCGTCTTGGCATGCACCTACCCCTCGCCCCGCCCCGCCCCGCCGCGCACGAGCAAAAGAAAAGGAACAAAGAAAACCTTATCCCTGCCACCATCCATCACCGTAACTTAGAGTAGGTAGCCTCACGTACCCATGTACCTCCTTACCTCAACGCCGTTGACCCCAACCGTAACCCTAAAAGGTATTTCCCAACGACATCTCTTGGCGGACCGTGATCGCGAAAGGCTGCGGGGTTGATTTGATTGTGTTTGTATTGTGAGTCCTGTGGGAGATAGTCTCGTGCCGTGGGAGAGGTACTTAAGTAGACTGGATATGGAGTGCGTACTGTGGAGAGAAGTGTAGCGGGGCAGAGGTTGGTGGGGTTCGGAGGTGACACGTAGAGTGGGGGTAGAGGTACCGGAAGTAGAAGTAGAAGGTACCCCTTCTTATTACCAAGAGGTACATATCTCCTGCCCTATATAGCGACCGCAATAAGAGGCACATATAATATGTACCTACATCTTACTTAGACCCCTGCGCTCTCCACCACAGGACACCGACGTCCGACGCCGTTCACAGCCCAGCCCAATCACAACCACAACCCCAATTCCAATTCCCTAGCTCGTAAAGACCCCCCCCCCAAATTTCTTCAACGCGGAGGTACCAATCGTAACTTACCTCTCTCTCTCTCAATCCCGTCAATGATCGCGAGCCTAGTCCCTCATCAGGCGAACTTTTTATTCGTGGTCCCGTGATCAGCACGTCTCACAGCAGCTATCCCTTGAATCTTATATATATATGCGAATTCGAATACTTTCTGAAAATAATTTATCATATTTAGGGGAGTGTGCCTATAGCTTTAGATTTCTCAAAAGACAAAATTGTTCTAAAGATTTTGTTAGCAAAGCAAAAAGTTCTCCAATCACAAAAAAAAAAAGAAATTCAAAACTCCTGCTCTGGAGGGAGCACTCGATCGTGATCACAAGAAACTCGCTAAACTACCTATTTCCCCCGATTCTTAAAATCCCACACAACACACCTCGCTCATTACATATAGTTATCCCTCTCTCACCTACCCATCTACATCCACTCCACGCCTTCCAACAAACAAAAATCCTATACACTCCCCCGCCATACCCTCATCAATCAAAAAATCTCAGAATCACCATCAAATCACAGGTTTCGGTGGTCCAACGGTAGGATAATTGCCTTCCAAGCAATTGGCCCGGGTTCGACTCCCGGCCGATACATATCTTTTTTTTTTTCCTTTTCCTTATCATTTTGTAATTCTTCATCTCCGTTCTTCATCTTCATCAGTACTAGTCAAGCATAAAGAAAGCCTAACGAAATCATAAATACATATACATCACAAATCTTGGTTATTATTTGTTTCCTTTAGCCCACACATATTCCATCAAGTCTCCATGAATAGAACCCTACAATCAGCTACGCCCCCCCAAAAATATTACACATTCTCCGCGATGGCGTGAGAGAGAAATCCTCCGTTAACGGTCCATCCACCTCCTTTGTTCCCTCGAGGGGCGTTCCCGTTCACTGCTCATCCACCCCATATGCATATTCCCCTTAAGCTTCCTTCCAGCTATGTCTAGATCTTCTCCTACTTCCAATAATCCAAAATCAATTCTCACATCGACTCGCGTTCGTACGAAACCATGAATGAAGGAAGGAGGAAATCTAATTATAATCCTAGCATCAAGGGAAAATAGTTTTCGTGATCGGGTGATCCTGTGCGCAGCCTGTCTCAGAGCGGGTTTTCTCTCAAATTTTATATGAGAATTCGAATACTGGCCAGTTGACAATTGATATCGCTCAAGGAGAAATGAAATAAAATGAAATATAATAAATATCCCCCAGGTTAAGATTCGAAATCGTGGTATCAGTTCGCGGCATCCATCACGCATTCTGAATAAATAGCATAATTGCTGGATATACCACGATCCTGTGCAGTGATTCATCTCACCAGCTGTCCACACCAATCTTTTAGACTTCTTTGTATCTGTCCGAACAAAAACGTCAGCAATTGTTCTTCTTCTCCGCTTCTGAGGACAATTCTTTCAAGCCCACTCCCACGCACATCCCTATCTCAACTACCTCCGCAAAATCCCGTGTATGGAGATTGTGAGCTCGAGCTATAGGTGTTCATGGTGTACCTCTAGTAAGTGTATATATCTTTCTGTATATCCAAGTGGAGCTACACACCTTTAAGTAAATCTGTCAACCTCTTTCGAGGGTAAATTCCCCTCTCGAGATCCCGTTAGAAAACATAAACAACTTGAATATCGTGGAAAACCCCTATTCTTTTAAAGTACATTATACATGACCTCCATGAATCTGCGTTTTGAATTCCCCCCCCACCCCCCCGCTATCGAGAACTGTATCTACTCTCTCGAGACTATATTCACCATTCAAACTCCGTCAGCAAGAACGAAAGATAAACCCATTTCCCCAGGGCACATTACAAACGCACCTAATGGGTCCATATCAGAAATTTTCTCCCAATCACCCCTTCCCCCTCAACCCAGATAAGCAATATCAATTCACCGCCAAAGGCCTCCAACCAATCAGAACCCCCGCTCGCCTACCCATCTCTATTTCCACCCAAGAACGTCAACAGTTTTTCCGCTGGGTGGCATTGCACCTCTAGTTAATCCTCGATACCATCATTTATTATCCATCTCATCAAACTTTTTGTGTATCTCCCTTTAATTGGTCGATGAGCTTGATCAATCATTGGGCCAAATAAAAGACGTCAGATGACTGGCATGTCATTTGGGTATTTCCGCTAGGAAATTAGCAATATCTGAGGAAGGTTATGTGTCCGCCTAAACACTCTTTCTATATTTTCTCCAATCAGCTTCGTCCCCGATATTTGATCTCGTATGAGCTGCAATGGAAATAATTGAGCCGGGAGAATATTTTTTCTCTGTAGCATATAGATTGAAGTTGACGGCAGTAATATACCACAACACTTAGATGTTAGTGTGAACAGTTGCATTTTCAGGACTTTCATAAAGCCCATAAATGGGTTGAGATGCCGTTCGCATGTAGTAATTGTAAATGTGATGACAATGATTACCTCCTCGCTCATGCCTTGGGGATTTCAATTAATACATGCTTGGGCTGTGTTGGTAGGTATTCTGCGGACATTTGCGTTTAGCCCATAAACATGCCATACGTTCCCTTGACACATTCCACTCAAGTCGTCAGTAAAATAAAAAGAAATAAATATGGGGAAGGCAATATCAAGCAACAGAGAAAGGAGGGACGCAAAACCTTTTCTTCCAGTAATATTATCCCTAGCTCAAAATCTAAACCAGCTTAGGTAAGAGTTACTTCATCAAATTTCGCGGTCGGCAGGTAGATGGGGTGGTGGTTGATAAATCGATAAAATCGATAAAATCGAGATCATCATATAGATACCTGCCAGAAGTATATTGAATCTAGATAACAGAAATGTCAGCGAGTCCAAATCCCCTTGAATTGGGAAGCATTCCGGAAGGAAAAGAAACCTGACCAAGGATAGATACATACCTCATGTAGCCTTTTACCGGGTTCTGACATCCCAATCATGTCACTACCCAGTCTCTTCTTTACGCCTCCGAAGCGTCCATGACAGCGAAGATCGTGTTGGGGTTTTTTCCAGGCCCCAGTACTGATCTCAATATAATGCCCAACAAGGCGGCGAGGAAACCACGGTACCTGTACATATCGGTTATGGAAGATGTCAACGACGTTTCGCTTCCATACTTCGCCGAACCTGCGTAGGCAAAGATTAACTTTCATCCATTCCGAAACAACAACCGAATTTGTAGCCGGAATGTCACTCGCATTAGGTAGTTAGTAGATACTTTAACTCAACGTTACCCTCAACACGGAATGTCCAGCTCAGCTACCCACCAACAGAGACACATCCCAAATCACATCTGACCTGTCACCAAGACGTGTGTGTAAGCCTCGTGTTCGGTTTCACAAACACAGGTTTCCCAGCCTCTCTCTCCAAAGCCGCTCAATCCTCCCGCAGGTTCGCTATCAGTTACACGCCTGTCCCCCACACACCCACAATTTCTCCAGATCTGCCATACCATACGATCCCTACCGACCACCCAACCCACCCGATTCCAAATCCACTCAATCAATCCAATCAATTTAATCCACGCAATCAGCTCAAATCTCCCAGGTAGTATCCTGCACGCACACCAAGTTCCACAAGCAACCAAATCAAGGAACGAGCATGATATGTTGACAAAATAACTTTTTCTCCACTTCTCCCCCTGCAACCATCGACTGATATGTTTCCATCGGCCCACGTCTCACAAATACAAAATCAAAAAAAAATACGGACCCTTAAGTGGCGCAAGTATGCAGGAGAGCCTGGTGGAGGCCCCGTATTTGGAAAAATATGGCGTTGGAGCTGCTGATCATGTCGTTTAGCGGTAGTGTTTCTGTGAAAACAATAGTGGATTGCGTTGTTTTTCTGTTGCCCAAAACGATATGCATTGGAGTCTGAGTGCTCCACATTGTGTAATTAATACTATCTGGTGTGGTTGCGGTTGTGGCTTTTGGAGGGGAATCGGGTTGTGACCGTTGGCAGCCAGTGGATACAGATGAGAAACTTTATCGATATTAGAGAGTTTTGTGAGCGTTGTAGTAGTATTATTTGCCAATGCGATCCAGAAATTGTTGCCATGATCATATGTAATGATTGGGAGCATGTCCCTATGGGCATGTGCACCGTCGAGCATGATATTCCAGGGCAACCCCATAGGATTCATGGACCGAGGAATCTGTGTCGAGGTACGTAGTTGATAGTCATTCTAGGGGCAGACCCACACCAAACCCGCATGCCATGCGATCCTCACTCCGTATACAACCATCAAGGTTCGAGACAGACCTCCGAGTCCTTTGAGTCCTGGAAACGAGAGCATACTCCGAGCCCTGTCGAGTGATACCGACGCCTACAATAGATTAAAGTAATTAGTGAAAAGTATAAGCTCCACAACTAAGGTTTAGCACGCACATATATGCATATATTTACCCATTATTGCGCGTGTGCGACGATGCTTGATGTAACGTCGGCCGCAAACCAAACAACTTCATTGGATGAATCTCAATTGAAACAATAGAAGTAAAAGAGAAAGATAACCCCTCCGAAAATCGAGCCCAATTTTCTCGAGGAGCGCGTTACGCACAATGAGGGGTTTGCAATTATCATCTCGCAGGCAAGTTAATCTCGTGCCCACACAGCAAAAGTAGATAGTAGGAAACAAAACAGGGTTAATGGGCAGTCAGAAGGACAGGCAGGTGTTATATCATGTTATGAACTTTAAAATGTTCTTCTAGACCGTGCTAAGCTATGATTTGAAATACTATTTTTATCAAAAAAGCAAGGAAAATACCAAGAAATGGTAATTTCGCATGAGCGACTTACATGAAAACGGCTGATGGC
This sequence comes from Peziza echinospora, assembly GCA_024516245.1. Taxonomy (NCBI): domain Eukaryota; kingdom Fungi; phylum Ascomycota; class Pezizomycetes; order Pezizales; family Pezizaceae; genus Peziza; species Peziza echinospora. The sequence continues at coordinate 728,310 of JAJLQT010000022.1, read as the reverse complement.
CTAGCCTCTCTGGTGAACTTGTTACCACCCGTACGTTTGCCGGTGAAGGGAGACCACCAGAAACATCCAACATAATTGGTCGGAGCGCTGCTTCGCACGGTGATTGATAAAGTTGTATGAATGTATGCAGCACGGCTTGCAGCATTGCTGTGGTACTTTGTGCTGTGCTATGCTCTGGTATCGATAGCCTTGTCGGCGTGAACCCTGGGAGGAATCTGCAGTTGGGATCAGTTATCGTGGATATTTGCGAGTGAGGAGCTCAAGGCAAGCAGGCAAAGCCAGACCTTGAATTGAATGGGTTGATTGGCATTGCAGCAGAGAGGTTGGATTGAGTGGGCTGGTGGGGGACGAGGCTAGCTGGCTGTGACCACCCACGTACGTGCGGGGCAGCTGGGGCAATGCGGTGAAGCCGCGGCGGTTGATGGGCTCGAGGAGGAAGCCTACTGTCCTCTGGCTGCGACTGCTGCGGGGCCCGGGCAGCGAAGTGTCTGATGGTTGGTTGTGATGGCTGGCGATTTTGCGTGAGTGAGGGCCTCTGGATGGTTGAAGTTGAAGGAGGAAGAGAAGCCTCCCCCGCTGAAGGGCTCGATAGTGGCGGATTGAGTATTTCTCTCTAGCGTTGGTGTTGAAAGTTCAGAACACTTCCCAAAGTGGAAGGAAGAGAGTCTTTGGCCCATATGAGGAACCTTCCAAGTTGGGACCATTAGAAGACTCGACAACTCAATTCCCTCATACTTCTAGTTTGCTACAGAGAGTCTTTGACCGTTTTTACCTGCGGGTCGAATCCTCATCCCCGATACGAGAACAGCTTCAGCAAAGTTCTGGTAATGGCACACATGCTTCGCTATCACTGCCATCGCGCCCGCTACAGCGGATCCCAAAGAGAGAAGAGATCATGGTGAGATTCCCGTTCCCAATGGCGACGAGAGCGCTGGTGCTCGACGGGCGCTCCGAGGGGACTACGCTCGAGCATCCCGGGGTGAGGGATTCCTCCCCACCAGAAAAAGCGCCCCCCCGTGCCCAGCCGCCGTTCCCCTCACCCCACGTCAGGCATTCTAGCACTATCTATGTCAAGGGAGGCAATCAAATGGGAGCAAGCTCAGCCATCAGATACATAACTTCAGTAGGGCGCTAGTTAAACGAGAAGTGAAGCTCGGTGACGCGGAAAATGGGAAGTTTTAGTCTCTTTGCACTAGGGTACGCTGCGATTGACGTACAAGAACACATTTACGTGATCACTTTCTTTATCTCGTAATCAATGCTAGTCTCATGTTCCGAGGAAGAGGCAGTGCTAAAATCTCTGCTGGGGGATTGGGCTAGACTCTCTGTAACTTTGCCCCCCAACTCCCCTAATCCTGAAGCTCCTCGCGTTCGGTAATTTCAACCTGAATCTGGCCAGAAGAGATGGCGAGCTCGGGCGAGATCATCATGGGGCTGCTTTTGCCGATATTCTTGCTCTCGATCGAGGAGTGCGTGATGGCGTATGGGTCAAGTCGGCGGGGATCTCGTTCTCCCTGAGGATCGGGCCATGCTCCCACCTCAAGCCGGTGGGGTGGGGCCGTAGCTCTATGGTCTCTAGCTCTAAAGTTCCACCGTGTCATGAACTCGGTGGAGCAGGTGGTGACGTTCATGGCTATTCTCTCATGCGGGGTGTCGACGGGCCCTCCGATGGGGGGGAATAGGGGACCAGGCTAGAATGGGGGGGGGAGGCCCTCCTGCCCCTTCCAGCTACATGAGGCTCTATCTCTCGTTCGGGAGGTATCGAGATTTCAGGCTGCCTCCCGACAGTATCTCTCGTTTCGGCGAAGAGAAGCCGGAAAAGCAGAGCCCCAGCTCGAGACAGCAGAGCCCCATCTCGCGATAGCCGTGCTTGCTCGAGCACGGCGGCTCTCGAAACTGACGGCGGCTTTCCCATGGCCGCTACTCCTGGATTTCGCGTGCCATCTCATGATTTCTCGTTGGGGCTGTCTGTCGGGCTATCGTGAATAGGACACAGGGCAATATGCTTTACTTGGTAGGCACCTCGGGGGCATCACCATCGCCACCACCACCATCAAACCCCGGGGTCGCAGCGGTCTTGCCACTTTACGTGATACTCACCACCATGAAATCCTCTCTGGGGCAGGAATGGCCGACACCTGCTCGCTGTAGGCACTTCAAATATCTTATCGAAGACCTCCGGGAGTATTATCCAATATCATCGTAAAGTTTCCGCTTTTAGAATATGGGGCGTGGCATGTAGGGTGATTCCGTACACTCGGCAGCCTCGCCTAAGCCAACAGCCATCACCAGCATCAGAGCTCCACCACCTCGCACCTTACGCCCGCCCCGCCGAAGCTCGCTTCTCCCATCAAACTCTTCAGTGGCACCGATCAGGTCGGTAAAAGTGGCAAGATGAACAGCTATAGCTAAACGAATAAGCGGATCGAGAGGGTGTGCACGAGGGTTTTCAGCACGATCCCCACCCCATCACCCCTCCAGATTCCCCCCAGGATTCTCTATAAAGGCGGGCCAATCCCCCCTCGTTCTACAGCCTACCATCATTCCAATAAACCATCTTCCTCCTACAATATAAAAATACCGCTGCCAAACAGCAGCCATCAGCTTCTCTGCGCTTTGCTCCCCCGCTTTCGAAAGTCACAAAGGCTTTCACTCGCTCTTCCTGCCCCGCCTTCCTCCGCCAGCGCCTTTCGCTCTCCTCTCCCCCTCCACCTCGACCTCCACCTCCACCACCACCTCCACCACCACCAACAAGATGCCTCGTGCATCTACACCAAAGGCCGGGGCTTCGGGCCTTGGATCCTCGCGGGCCGCTCCACGGAGCTCTCCGCAGGACCAGCGACAAGAGGGGAGCGCGCCGACCGGACGGGCGGTCAGGCTGGTCCACTACCCCAGCGGCAAGCCAGGCGGATACTGGCCAGTGCCCCGAGCTGCATTTGACCCGGCCGACGGTCCAGCTCCCGCCCCGGCACAAGCTTCAGCTCCCGTCTCGGCCCCCGTCTTTGCGCCTATCATGGCGCCTGCCCAACCCTCGGCCCCCTCGGCCCTGTTCTGGTCCTCGGCCCCCGTCCTTGCGCCTATCATGGCGCCTGTCCAACCCTCGGCCCCCTCGGCCCCCGTCCCACCTGCGGCCACGGGTGGAATCCGAATCCGCCTCCCGGGGATGACGAGACTCCGGGAGATGCAGGCTGCCTTGCGGGGGGAGCTGCGTCCGACGGGGATCAAGCTGACCGTGCGAAGCGAAGCGCGGCAGATCGACTTTCTGGAGTCGATCGGCATGCTTACCGCACGCAAGGCCGAGCAGCTGCGGAAGCAAAAGAGCGTGGAGAAATCGGACCGCGTGCTGCGGTCCGAAGCTCGGAAACAACAGGTATCCAGGCCTGCCCGAGCACCACCGCCAGCTGCACTTCCCGCGCCAGCACCACCAGCAGCACCCGCACCAGCACCAGCTCCTGCTGCCGCACCGGCGGTAGCAACTGCTCTCCTCCCCTCCCAGGCCCAGCCCCAAAGCGCGCCGCAGATTTGGGACCTGGAGGCCGGAAGCCCTTGGCCCTCTGCGCCAACCCTCACCGGTGTACGGACTCGCCGAAATGGCGAGTACTACATCGGTGCGACGAGATTGCATCCGTACGCCAGGTATACAAGAAGGAAGTGAGCAGCCTTCTTGTGGCGTCCACGGACGTAATCACCTTTTAGGCCCCTTTTGGAGGCTTAGTTCTCTCTGAACGTCAGAGAGAATGATTTTGACAGTCGGGAGCCCCTCGAGTTTGCAATGGACCATCATCAACATCCATGAGCAAACGGGGCATCCGTGATAACACCTATTCTGGCGGCCGGCCTTTGTGCCTACGACTCCCCTCGGAACACCAAGGACACCGCTGCCACTGGACGATGCGACACGCGCGACACCGATCACCACCGCCCTGAACAGCGCCGACATGTGGTCCTTACCACTCGAGCACATCCCGCTCGCGGCCAAGCTGGGCAAGATCCCGCCGCCCCGTCTTCCGTCCAACCCCAAGGCCACCTATACCACAGGGGTCGGGTGTCTCACTCAAAACGAGACACTTTCCAGTTACGGGTACATCCTCTCCGTCGTCCTTCGCCCGAAGGTACATCACATATACCAAGGGACAAGGAAAAGGAATACTCCCCTCACATCGGGGTACATACAAATGCGCCCTTCCCTTCTCCGCCTCCACCACCACCACCACCACCCTCCATCGACACTACGGGCCCACCATCCAATATCATCGGCAAGAGGGAAGAAGGACGATACTTTGACGTCATTCCTTCTTCCTTCCCCCTTCTCTTTCGTTTTTTCTTTCTTTCTCTCTTGTCCTTCTTTTCTTTTTCTCTTGTTCTATTCCGGTCCTTCTTCTTTCTTTGGTTCGTCTTTCTTTTATCTTCCAACTCCTCATCATTCTTTCTTTCTTTCGTCTGCTTACATTATATAAAGTTACTTGATAGTTGGGTAATTAAAATACATTTGCTCCGATTTTCTTCCATCCGATGTGTTTCTGGATTATTTGCTTGGTGTTCTGGCTTCTCGACTTGGGGCACGACTACCTAGTTATATTCATCTCTTTCAACAATTCCATGGTTCCGGTGTTTTGAACTTTGTCATGGATATTGTCCTTGGTCTCTTTGCTCATTCCTTTCGTTTTGGGGGGGGGCAGATGATTGCGATCATGAATGGGAGAGGGAAGAGAAGGGTTTCGAGGACACTCTATTCGAGCAGGATATTGGGTTGGGGATTGCCGGGAACTGTCAGGGTACGGTTGGAGGATATTCCACTTCTATTTTCTCTCTCTCTTCACCAGCATGATATTCCTTGGATCGATCAATACCGATTCTTCTCACACTTGGTCTCATCATTCGAAAAAAATGGTTTCGGTGTTCTGGGGTTCGGAACTTGGGGTATCGCGCGATATCCATCCTTTATTTTCGGGGCGGAAGGACAGTTGTTAGGTCAGGGAAGGGGATGCTTCTGGGAATTTATCCGTGGAGGGAGATTGGGCTGGGTTAGGGATTTTGAATTGCAAAGACACAATTACGGTTAACGTTGGAGGCTCTTGGTATTCCTCTTTTCCCCCTTTTTTCTCAACCGTGTGCTATGGGGTGGTTTTTTTTTGGTGCTCCATTATTGATACCGATGCTTCTCCCTCTTTGTCTGATTGTTGTGGTTTTCGTTGTTTCTGTTTCGAAGATACCCTGGGCGTTGGAGCTCGACCTTGACAGTCTATCCTCCCCTGGGGCGTTGGAGCTCGACCTTGACAGTCTATCCTCCCCTGGGGGTTGGAGCTCGACCTTGACAGTCTATCCTCCCTTGCTTCCTTTCTTTTTGATCCTTTCTTTTTGATCCTTTCTTTTCCTTTTCACGATGCTTCTGCCTCTTTGTCTTCTTTTTGTGGTTTTCGTTTTTCTTGTTTCGAAGATATCCTGGGATTTGGCACTCGACCTTGACAGTCTATCCTCCCTTGCCTCCTTTCTCTTTGGCCTTTTCTTTTCCTTTTCATCTCTTTGTTTTTTCTTTTCGTTTTTTTAGGAGAAGGGGGAGGGAAATTGGACGGAGAATTAATGGGAAAGGGAAGGGGGGACGCTTCGAGGCCTTATTGTGTCGCTCGGGAGGTGGGGGTGTGGGAGAGGGATATCACGAAGCGCAAATGGTTGGCGTTGACAGATTACGTCCTACATCTCGTTGATGGCTTTGCTTTTGGTTGCGGTTGTGGTGGGCTGGTATGGTTTGTTGAGATGGCTTATAAACGGTGGTTCTACTTCAGCGATGCAATGTGGTTGGGCTGTGGGTTGTGGATGTTGAAGGAGGGGATGAGATTTGAGGATGAGATTATGGGGTGGGTGGAGGAGAGGTGTGGTGATGGTGGGAGATGGGGAGATCTACTTACTGGTGTTGTGTGTTTCCGAAGACTTCGAATTCGGTCTCGTTTCGGGGGGGGGGGGGCTTGGTTATACATATGTTATTGTCTTGCCTTTTCTTCGGGTTATTATGTTTAAGTACTTTGAACCTTGAGAGAAGATGTATCGATAGATGTCATTCCTCTTTATCGTTTGGTTTCAAGTATGAATATCACCACGTGTCCGCTTTGGTTACTTTAGACAGCTATATGTGACATCATCTAGGATTTTTATTACTTTCTTTCTTTCTTTCTTTCTTTCTTTCTTTCTTTTATCCATCTCATTGATATGGATATTCCCAAACGTTAACTTGAACCTGCTGGCGTGTACAACTGTTTTGAGTTTATGGTATAATTAGTTCGCCGGGAATAATTTTCAGACGTTAAATGCGATTTGATTTTTCTTTTGTGTTCTCCTTTCGTTTTGTTTGGAAATTCTTCCTTGCCCCGCCCGGGCCGGCCTTTCATAATCATAATCATAATCATGGATCATGGTTCCATGGGGATATATATATGTTATATGATATGGCCGCGAGGGGAAGCCGTCGACGCCGTCAGCGTCAGATCAGATCCATATCTGCAGCCATAGTGGGAACTTTTTTTTTCTCTGTTTTTTATTATTTTTTTATCTTTATTTTTTTTTTTTCGGTGTTGAGAGATTTTATTTTATGGATGACTACTATAGACTATGGAAGGTGGGGGAAGATTCCTCTAGCTCCCTGCAGCGCGCGTACTCCGTGCCTGGAATTTCTGGACAGATCTCGGAGATGTCGTGAATTCCAAGGTTATGTAGATCTAGATCTAGCTACATATATAGGCTAGAAGGCTCCAGAGGGAGCCAGCCACTGGCCATATATATTAACCAACAACGTTAACACAATACAATAAATTTCCTCCTCCCTCTCCCTCTCTCACTCCCGAACCCCAGCCCTATCCATCTCTTTCCCCCCTAAAGGCGCATTTAATTCAATTCCAACGAATATCTCTTCTCAAAAAAAAAAAAAAAAAAAAAAAAAAAAAAACCACGCAAATTTAAATATGGGTTATAATTATAATTATAATTATATTCCATCCCCCCCTTGGATATTTTGAATATCGTTATGGCGCAGCTGGCTGTAAGTATAGGTATCGACGAGACTAAGGTATCGTTGGTGATGATAGTAGGTATGTATATATATTAGGTAGCTATAGAAATACCATCACCATCACCATCACCATCACCATCACCACCAAATACAAATACAATTCCAATCCCCCCTTCCCTCCTTCCTTGTCCCGATAGATAGATTTTCGGCGTACCAAAGTACGTATACCATCCAGCAATATCCCAATCCTAATCCGAATCCTATTTAGGTATGCCAGTATAACATAGCATAACATCCCAACACTAGTTAGTACTCTCCACTCTCGAACCCCATTCCCACGTACGTACCTAAATTTCCATGATTCTGATATCCAAATTTCGAATGAAATTCCTCAAAGTTCGGACATAGCAGTCAATTTAGTACTGGCAGCGCAGGCGGCGGGGGGTGGCTGGGTAATGATGGAAGGGTGGTAACTACCCCATATCCCAAACAAACACTTCACACTTCACACTCGGCGCCTTTGATGAAAGAGCTTCGTGCTCCACCGATCTGAGGTAGTGAAGCTATTACATTCCTAAGTATCTATCACTATCGCACGAATCTCATCCTCGCAGAACTTGCACATTCGTCCATGTGTATGGTTAGAAGGATCAAGCGTACTCTAGTCCCATATGCCACGAGGTCCAACCCTAGTAACCCCTCCCTCCAACCCTGTCTTCAACAAAACCGGGGAAGGAAAGGATCCCACAAAATCACAAACACCACATATATACATACACACCACCACCAATCCTCCTGAGCCCCAGTAGTGCAGTGCAGTACCAGCAACAGCAACGACCACACCTCAGCGTGCACTCCGGATTCATCTCACACTTGTCTATTCCATCCATTGCTCTCCACTCCTCTCCTCTCCGCTCCCAAAACGTGCCATCAAGAACATCCCTGCACCCCCCCCCCCCTTCGGGGTTCCCGCCTGCACCACGAACGACCGGCATTGAGTTGCTTTTTCCTGGGGGAGGAGGGGGGAGGGGGTCGCGAGGCACGTCTTCGTGTGCTTCAATTCCGAGAGTCTTGTTTTGTTGGGGGGGGGGGGAGAGGGGGGATTGCAAGTACATGAGGGTAAACCCCAATACCTATCTCTTCATTCCAGCTCATCTGAAAAAAATGATATTCTCGGAATTCGGTATACAAGTAGCTATATCAAGGATGAAATATAATTTTATATACCCCCCCCCCCCCCCCCCCTCCGTCTATCTGGAGGTGCCGTTGGTCGTTGTCGTGCGATGAAGTGTCGTTAAATTAGTCTAGTCTAAATCTGCAGTAGTCGTAGTCGTTGAAATAAACCCTCCCACCCATCCTCCCTAGCACCCTATCCCTGGGGTCCAAACTTTCTTTCTCGTTTCTTTTTTTTTTCGCATTGACACCTGTCGTCGTCGTCGTCGTCGTCGTCGTCGGAAGACAGACGTCGTTGAAATAAAAAATAAAATTCGAATTCGCACCGACACCTGTCTGTCGGAAAAGGAAGCGTGCATGAATGTGTGAAGGGTTCTTTCGGTAAGCTAGTTAAAATGTCGATCCTGTCGACAGATTGGTAGACTTGATTTATTTTGACATTTTTGACATGGAGATATATATAAATAAGGTTTTGTAAGTGGACATTGACATTGACATTGATATTGACTCATGGACATCAATCTCGTTTCGAATTCGACGGGCGTCGGAAGTAAAAATCGGATTTTGATTTGCGTGTAGTTCGATTCGATATTCGATTCGATTCCGATTCGCGAACGGGACATTTGACATTTCTTGACAAGACAATATATTTCTTTTTTTTTTTTTTTTCTTTTTGACAATTTCTGGCAGATTGTAGCTATAGTCAGTAATCTGTAAGGTATTATAATGTATTATGTAGCCTGGATCCATCGCGCCGATAAATCGTCGTCGAAATACACCTTCCGTGCATCTTAGTGTCGTTAAATCTTCGCATTGACTGACACCTGTCAGAAGGAAGGAAGGAAGGGTGGAAGGAAGTAGCATGGGTGGATGTGTTTTCGAATCTAGATTTCGGCAGTTAAAATTAAAAGATGGTTGGGTTGGATTGTTGACTGATTCCTTTGACATTTGACGTTAATGAGATAAGCTTGATTTGATTGACATTGACTTATCGTTTCGACGTCGGAAAGAAGAAGATTTGTGATGTGCGATGGTTTGGTTCGGCAGGTGGGTGAGGTGGGTGAGATGTCGATGTCAATTCGATCCGATTCGATTCGCGAAAAAGTATACATTTCTTGTCGGGTTTCTGTTAACGTTCTTTTGACAATTGTCCATGGCAGCTGTAGCCGGTCAAATGTAAAGTATGCGTAGCTTGGATCTATCGCGCCTCTGGCTGGCTGTCAGTGTCAGTGCCAGTGTCCAGTGCACTAGGTAGCGAATCCGGATCCTGAGATGTCAGCGCTGACAGGTGGTAGTTTGTTTGTATATGCACTACAAACCTTTGCAAGAAGATGCGCAGGATTAGTGAACAGCGATATAGACTGGGTGTATGATCTAGGGACTTGCAGGGAACTCCGGTATAGTTAACTAACTTCATGTGATTGGGCATGATGAATCATGACCTTGAAATATCGCGTTGGACGCCGGTTGGATGCTGGTTAATACCGATGCCGATAGCAATACTGATGGTTGTGATTCGGTATCGTTCGCCGGTGCGATGTTGTGTGCACGGGTTCGCTGCGGTTGCGCTTAGGCGCGAAACATCTGTCAGTGTACCATACCATGTTTTTAAGGCTTTCTGCTCTCCAGTATTGCTGTCGGTGGGTACAGGAGATACCTGGCAGTGTGGGGCCGGTACATTGGGGTCCTGTGATCTTCTGAAGCCCTGCCGGTTGGTGTGGTGACGTCGGAAGTGTGCGGCGAGCCCGTCGAGGCCGTGATGATTCTCTACGCGCACATGTTGATATATCGCGCTGTACGCATGCTTTCCATAACGCATGGCGGGGAGTGCGGGATACCGATGGCGATGAAGTCTGGCGGGCCATTTGCAGAGAGGAGGTCTGCGGATTGTTGTGTGGATGGTGAATGGATACATAGCCACAGCGTGTACTCGTGCCGCCACAGAGGCTGGGTAAGTGAATGGTATGGTACATGCAGAGTACGCACAACTCGCCGTGTTACCTAACGAAGTAACGTCATCTAAGAAATATACGGAAATGTGTACACATAAACAACCGCCCGGCGAGGCTAGCCCGACCATCGCCACCACAAAAAGCCTTCTTCCTCTTACCTAACCTCTTACTCCCTCTCGCACTTTCGCCCTCTCCTCTGGCAGACTCTCTCTCTTCTTCCTCCGCTTCACTTTCACTCTTTCTCTCACTCTCATCATATCCCCTCATCTAACTACGTCATCTACGCACAATAGTATCCACATTTACACACAGAACATCTACAGTTACACAACATCAACCCCATACAATAACAAAACCAAAGCGCCGACCAAGCATGGACGAAGACATGGACGAAGAACACCTCCAAGCCATGGAAGAAGACACCGAGGCCACGGCGAACTTTAATGAATTCATCATCCCTCCCGAGCCCGAGCCCTCCAGCAGCGGCCCCAACACCATTCCGCACGAGCTCGACCCCCGCCTCCAACAACTCCATCTCCAGACCCCGCCTTATGACCATGCCCAGGAATTCCCCTACGGCCAGTCCACTGGAGAAGTGGATCTCTCCGTATTCGCCACCTACACCCAAAACTACCAAATCATGGCTTCTCAGCAAGGCCGCGTCACGCTCCCCCCCCCCTCCAACTACGCCCCGTCCAGCAGCAGCAGCAGCGCAGCAGGCCAATTCTACACGGATGGTGTGAGAAATGCGAACCCGAGCCCCCGCAGCATTGACGGCATCAGCTACACCGACGAGGATGGCAGCAGAATCGAGCTTCCTAGTATACACGATCTCCTTGAGCTGGAGTTTGAGTGGGAGGATTGGGAGACGGATGAGGATCTGGAGGACATGGATATCGACGAGGACGATCTTGATGAGTTGTTTATTGATATTGAGCATGAGGAGGATATTTCTGTGTCGGTATGTTCATGACGTTACTTTTGCTTTCATTGAGTCTTCCATCCATTCATTCATGTGCGAGTTCGACTTCAAGGTGCTAACACCCCACTCCCCACATCTAGCGAGCACCACCACCACCCCGCCACAGCGATCCACCCTCACCAGACCCCCCGGAACCCCCAGTCCATGAAGTCAACACCGCAACAGGCCACCGCCCACTACCATACCCACCGACACTCACCACCTGCAAGAACATGGCGACCTGCCCGCATCCATATCGCCGGGTCAATAGGAACCTGATCCCGCGGTGCCTTCACAGGCGGCTATGGACTCCACGGGCTCACGAAGAGGCGGGCCTTGGCGGTGTCAACCCACACGCCGTGCACATCGAGCGGACAAATATGATTCAGCCCTCCGAGAGGGAAATTGAGCGGGCAGCAAAGGCCTGGAGGGAGAAGGAGAAGGAGAAGGAGCTTAATGGGGGGAAGTTGATGATGGTGTACGAAACGCGTAGTCCGCCATTTTACTGGAAGGTGAGTAATCTAATGAAATAAAATAAAAAGAAAATACCAATCCCCTCTACAAGAACCAAAAAGCTGACGATTGTGATAATACACAGCCACAATTCCCCACCCCACACCCCCGCCAACGATACTTCACACACACCCACCTCCTCTACACAACCTTCAAACGCTCCCCCCTCGGCCTCCAATACTTCCCCCACGGCCTCGCCAAACCAGACGCACACTACAGCCTTTCCTCCCACTTCAACAAGACCACCACCACCACAGCCGCATCGAGATCTAAGCCATTGAAGGAAAGGTATATCCGCAGCTGGGACCAGCGTCTGCAGCGGCTGAGTAATAAGTTGTGGACGGAGAGGTGTGGCTTTCGCAAGGGGCTGTCTTATAAGGCGAGGCATAAGGGGAAGAATCATTGGTTTTCGGATCGGGACGCGCTGGAGAGGGCGGCGTTGGAGAGGTGCAGGATGGCGAGGGAGATGAAGGGGTTGGGATTTTGATGGGGTGGGGTGGGGTGGATCCTGTGTACGGTACTTAACATATCGGCTGGATCGATATATGTGGGTGGGGTGAAGGCTGTTGGATTAGTATTTGTGATTGTCTGGTGCCCTTTTCCTTGGTATTTTCCTTTTTTCTTCATCTCGGAGTTTATGGTTGGCCATGGATTGGGTGTTATTTCTCTCTCTCGATACCATATACTATGAGACTGTCATATCTATCTATCTATCATCTTCTGCTGATTCTTCCTTCTTTATCACGTTCTGTTTTTTTTTGTTTTCTTGGTTGGTTGGTTGGGTCTTGTAAACTTGAGGTTGCTTTTTTCTTTTCCTTTTCATGCCACGTTGCTTTCTTTCTCCTCTCCGTTCCCCCTCTTCTCCCCGTGTCAGAATTGCCCCTTTGTATGGTATATGGTATGTCCATGTGCGTCGTGCACGTGTGAAGGAAACGTGTCTTGTGTTGTGTTGTGTTGTGTTATGTTATGTTATATTATAGTATGTATCGTGTATCGAGTTTATGAGCTTAAAGTTTGTGTGATCACAACAATAAAAAAAATGGAAGTCTGTTATAATTAAAGAAAAACATGTAGCGTTCAATTTAAATGAATGACGATGTTGTATTGTATATTTGCCAAGACCATGTTCGTTGTTCTGGCCCATTCAGCAAGGGGAAACCATTGGCCAATGGGTTCGAAAATATTGCTGGCCGGTGGTTTGACGCACATACCTACGTTACCAGTTGCTGGATATCATATCGATAGGCCGGCCCATACAGCAAGATGTGTGCACGTAATTATAAGGCGCCCACTCAGCAAGCGTAAGATACCTAACGCCGGCCATGCATCGGACTAATAACCTACAAGCCACCCACTGCTCAAGAGACTTGACGCCGTTGCATTCATTCATTCAGTTACAGTTACAATCCACCTGCTGCCGCTGCCGCTGCTGCTGCTGCTATCAATGCCCCCCCACGCTATTGATTTCACCAGGGTGTTTCGAATTCCGAAATTCCCAGTTGTGATAGATAGATGGATAGATAGATGGATGGATGGATGGATAGATCTTGTAGATTCCCAGGTCCTTGGGTAGGGTAAGGAATTTCCGGGTTTGGAAGTTGGGAAGCAAGGTCTTGACACTTGCGTCGACACTGATTATTGAAGGATTTAAACTACGCTGTACATTGTCGTGAAGTTAGGTAGGTAGGTAGGTACCCCTGTCCCGTATAGATCTCATGACTCATGGTCATGGTCATATTCGAATCCTCCTCTATAGATGCTCCATTCTTTCCTTGGAGGGAACAAGATTACGGAGGGTAGTAAGCTGCTGACAAATATTGGCGAATGAATGGTGGGCTGCAACTGTGCATGCACATCTTGCTGTACCGGTTTGGCCTTGGCTATCCAGCAAGCAAGTGGTATGTACATGCGTCAAACCATCTCAGCGATTCTATTCTTGGTCAATGATTTGGCTTGCAAGCTTGCATTCGCGCCTGTGCTAGCTATTGGGTGGGTGAAATTTAAGCACACATTGGTGTCCTTGTCAACTGAAGGAGCGGGCAGAGAGGCCAAAAGAGGCCCTGAAAACCCTATAATCTCTGCGGACGGAATCAGAGAGCTGGCTGCTTGCGAAGAAGAAGGAGGAGGAAGCACGAGGGGGGGCATGGACCCACCTACAAGTGGAAAGTGGAGCAGGAGAAGCCATCAGGCACCTGACCTGGGCCATACATGTGCAACAAAGGCCCACAGAAGTCCTGGAGAGCACACCTCAGACAGCTGACAATCGGGGGAGTGCAGTGTGGAGCAGACCGAGCAACACTTAGTTTATTCTGGACGTCAAGGCCAACCGAGCAGGCAAAGAAGCCTGCAGGGGCCAGGACCACACAAGAAGAGGTACTTAGGGAGGTGGGACAAGGTCGTCATGCAAAGAGGGGGAGTTTCTTTTTGCGGAAATGTATACAGAGTACGCACTTCCCCACGGTGGGCGTAGTGTATACATGTAAGGAGCTCAGCAAGACAAGCAAGGCGAGAAAGTTGGGGGGGGAGGAGGGGGTGATGTGCCCCCCGTACGTTAGGGGTGTTTGTTTGTTTTTCTTTCTTCTCCTTTTCCTTTTCCTTTGTCAAATAGCTACTTATGTACATAGGTATATAGCCCGGAGGCAATGCCTACACGGCGCAAACGGAAACTTAATTCCAATTCAAAAAAAAAAAAAAAGAAAAAAAATTCGCGCCTGTACATGTGCAATCAAGAGAGGAATGAATAAAAATAAAAATCGCGACAACATGGAAGCTCATAATCGGTGGTCTACCCTCCCATCGAACCCGCGTCACCCACCGCATGAGGATCTCAGAGACTTGAAGCTTAAGGTTGGCAAAGTGGACGCGGTCCAACCCACTCTTCAAATCCCGTCGCGTGTTGTTATATGTAGTGGGAATCAACGGCCTTATGACTAGATAGAAGGCGCTAATGCACCACCACACAGCGGGTGGGTAGTACATGAGGAGGTCCAGACATGGTTCCCCCAAGTACCTACCAAGTAGGTACATAGTAGGTAGGTACTTAAGTATGTATGTTCTCGTTCCCTGCCCAAGTGAAGGCCAGACATGAGACTTGGTTGGTTGGCCATCGTGTGCAAGGCCTGGCAGAGGTATGTACCCTGTGTACCTACCTACGTACTTAGGTATCTATGTGTATGATATTGCAGTAGGTCAAACAAATGAAAATAGATCCGGAGTCTGTTTCTGTTTAAATTTCCTTTGGCGCGCGTGCGAGATGAATATTGATATTGATATTGATATTGATATGGGCGGGACCGGTGTGAGAGTGCGAGAGAGAGTGTGCGTTGCCTACCTATGTACTTCACAGGTAATCTGTACTTGAGTATAACTTGGGTATAGATTATAATGTTTTGGTGAGTATGAGTATGAGTTAACGTTATGATGCATCGATGCGATGCAGATGTTTGAATTCCTAGACTACCGATAGACGTATACGTACCTATCTTTAACCCAAAACATCGAAAATTTTCTTGAACAACTACAACCATCCCCAAGTACTAGAAAACCTGATCCGCATGTAGGTATAGGTGTATATCCATGATTCTACAGCCATCCCGGCGCTCACACTGTCGTTTTCATTTCACATTTCACATTGCATCATAATCACAAGGTCTAGGTCTAGACAGAGTTGACGGTTTTCTCATCCGGTAACTAGGTGGCATTGTTTTACAGGATCCAGATATGTACATGTCCTCGTAGCGATCGAATCGTTCAATGCAATTGCAAATGCCAGGAATTCATTCGAAGCGGTCTTGGTGTTTCGTTTGTGTCCTTGGAAAATATGCGAATTCTAGATGATATAAGTTCCCTACGTACTCAATATATATCATGAATACGTAACTCCGATAAAAATCGCAATGCAATAAGCGATAAATGACAGAATGACCATCCCAGAGGGCCCGGTAGCCTACATGCATCATGTCCCAACGTTGATCACCATCACCAACCATCCTCTACATTCTCCATGCCCAGATCAATGTCTTAGGCCAGGTACGGCTCCGGAACCTTTTTCGACCTTCGACTCTGACTGTACATGTCTTCAATTGACTTGGGAGTATATAATCGATATCACCAGCGGCCACGAAAAAAGATCTAGAGGCAACTTTACGCGCATGCGAGATCAAGCTCCAAGTATTTTCTTTTCATATTAAACGTGCCTATTAATTATATAACTATAACTATAACTACTAAAAATTAATCCATACATTCAAACGTTAACTATAAAACATTGCATACATCAATCAACTTCTCTCCATCCCATCCCACTCGCATAACTAATTATAACTGCATCCTATCAAATGTTTCTTTTCTTTTTTTTCCCTTTTTCTTTTCTTCTTTTTTTTTTTCTTTTTCTTTTTTAAATCGGCATGCATCAAACACTGCAATCTATAAAAGGCATCGATAATTTCCTCCACAATCACCAGCCACACGGCTCGGCTACATTAAATCCACAATTCCCAATCCCAACTTATTCCCCTCCATCCCATAATTCCCAATCCCAACTTATTCCCTCCCATCCCTTCCCTCAGCCCCTCTCGGGCTTCCCTCCCTTTCCTTTCCCTATTTCCCTACACATCCCTCCCACAACCATTAATACTTTCCTCCACGATCACCAGCCACAAGGTTACATTTTAATAAATCCAATCCATAGTTCCCATTCCCAACTCATTCCCCTCCATTCCTTCCCTCAGCTCCTCTCGGGCGTCCCTCCCTTTCCTTTCCCTGTTCTCCTAGACATTCCCCCCACAGAACCCAGGCCCGTGCCCCTCTGGTACTTCTTTTTTCTCCATCCAGACTCATCAACCCAGTCCTCGTCCTCATCGACAAGCATCATCGCCCTCAACGGACTTTCTCTAAACACTTTGTGCCCTTCCTGTGGCACCCACGATCTTCGCATTTGTAGCACCTTTCCGGTAACCCCCTCCGTCTCCTCCTTCTTCTTCAAGTTGAAGCAACTGTTATCGACCAGGTTCCGCACCAGCCTAAGCCGATTGCACGGGGCGTTCCCCCGGGCAAAACCATTGTGGGCGTGCATCCCATAGCGAGCGAGTTTCTTAGCAGTGTCGCAGCAGTAGAGCTTTGGTAGCTCCCATCGCTTGTATCTCAATTGTGGAAATTGTAGCATCTTCAATGCTTGCGCATCAGGAGGTGATATGCCTCGGACCTTTGGCTTCGGCTTTGCATCTTCTTTGGAGGAATCTTCTTTCTTGAAAAGGCAGGGAGGGTATAGTACCGAACGTGGGAGGTATCGGCGTTGGGCGCCCAAGTGGGCTCTGTGAACCTTGCCTCCACGCCGGCGATTGTGTGTAACGTGGGTGGGTGCCGGCAGTGCAGCTTCAACTTCTGGCAGGGCAATGAGAGCAGTCTCGATCCCAACGAGAGCATCATCCATTGGCGTTTTCCCTGCTGTCTGGATCTCACAAGCATCAGCTTTCTCGGGCTTGGTTCCAGTTTGAGTTGCCATGACAGTGGCTTCTAAATCGTCAAGTTGAAGTCAGATTAGTCAAATCTTCTGTCAAAAGAAACCATCGTGGAATCTTATCTTCGCTCGTACCCAAGAGATGCTCGTTTTCGTGTTCTACAACTAGCACAACAACAGATTGTTCTTTGACTGTCTGAATGTCAAGAACAGTAGCTTCTTCGGGCATGGTTCCAGTTTGAGTTTGTGGATGAGCCATCATCGTGGCTTCTAAATCGTCATATAAGTCAGATTGGTCAAATCTTCTGTCAAAAGAAACTATGGTGGAATCTCACCTCCTTCACGTTCTACCTCTGGCACAGCAACAAATTGTTCTTTGACTACCTGAATGTCAAGAACAGCAGCTTCTTCGGGCATGGTTCCAGTTTGAGTTTGTGGTTGAGCCATCATCGTGACTTCTAAATCGTCATATAAGTCAGATTAGTCAAATCTTCTGTCAAAAGAGATCATGATGGAATCTTACCTCCGCTCGTCCCCAAGAGATGCTCGGTTTCACGTTCTCCCTCTGGCACAGCAACAAATTGTTCTTTGCCTTTGGATGCTGGTGGTGATGGCTTGAGCACATGTAGAGTATCCACCACAACGCTTTCGAGGCTCTCATTCAAGTTCTCGGCCCATAGCCAGTTAAATCCAAGCTCAAAAGCGGCACCAAGGTCCACATCGAGCGCCAGTTCGATCTTGACTATTCTAGGCTTTCCAGCTTCCGGTCCAATTTGATCTTCACCCCGTTTCTCCTCGTTGGCAGTTCCTCCGGATGGGCTGCTGCTATTTTTATAGTCCTCTCTTTTTGGTGTTGGAGTTTTTGTGAAGTAAGGCCTCGCGTTAAACAAGTCCCACGCCTTTTTGATTTCCCTTGTGTTCGTGAGGGAGTTCCAGTGTTGCTTCGCATCATTAGCATTTATTCACTTTACAATTTCCTGTCGTGGTCGTGGGCGACAGTGAGGAGAAACTAAGGTACCTTAACAGCTGGACACAACTTGAGACAAGAGAGAAGACGTTTGGTCTTCATCTCGACTGACTGAGTGATTGAACGTAGATACAAATAGTATGTAGTTCAAATTTCGATATGGGTGTATGTCGTAGTACGTCTTTCTCCCCTTCGCGGGTTGACAAGATTTAAAAAAGAACTAGGTAAAACTCTTGTTGTTCAGATGAAGATTTGTGACGGTTGTGAAGAGTGATTACTGAAGTTAAGAGGATGGAGGATGAAGTTAGGAGGATAGAGGATGGAGGAAAAGGAGAGGGTGGGAAGTAGGAAGAAGATGAGTGTTTATGCGAGGCTAGATGGGCGTGTTGTGAGCGTGTTATGCGCGGATTACTGGGGGCTTGGCTACTGAAATAGGCACGCCAATGAAACGCCGCTTCAAATCGCACAGCCGTAGTCTTTCCTACACAACCAGGCTAAGTTTTTCCCTCTTTCCCCACAGTCTCAAAAGCGGCGCCGAGGCCGTCGATGCATTTCTTGGATAACGATATCAATGGCGTTATGCGCGCAGTGTGATCTGCTTGATGTAACCCTCACAAAAATCAGCGTTCTTGTATCACTCTCCATCTATGCCTAGATTTATCTGAAGATATACGCACGTATGCGTAAGCCTTCGAAATAAGCGACTCCCAGAGGTAGAGGCTCTAACCTTGACAGCAGGGGGAGCCGTCTGGAGTCGCGGCTAAGGAGTCTCGATTCGATGCCCAATGTTTGCCCATCGATGTCCCTGGAGATTAACTATCTTCCCATTCTTCGCTAAGGAGAGTCCTTTAATTCCGCACATAGGCAATATGACTAGACGTGATTGTTTGGCAACGCTGGCCTGGAATCTGGGTCAATGTAAGCAATGGGAACATGGCAGAAAGTTGTCACTTCTTGAGAACATACCATGCAGGTAATTCCGAAAGCGGAACCGGCGATATATGTGCGACTGGTAGTATCACCAATATGGTGAGAAAGTTTCTAAGGGTGCCTATGCATATCTAGGTATGCTCATCATATCCAAGATCTATCCCAAATCAGAAATTATAACCAAATCAAATTAGAAAATCAAATCAAAACTTACCTGCTATACCTGGGCACGTGGCTGCCTCCTATAATAGTCTTCTTCATGCACAACCACCAAACACCAAACCACATCTTACATGTAATCATGTGCCACGTTAGCCGCATGCCATCGCCGCCTGTTCTCACCCTCTAATTCGTCCTACCCTCCCTCATCTGTCCCTCATCTCTCATGAATTCAATGGAAATATCGCCGTGGTGCACAAGAACAGAAGTGGTACCGGTCCTGAATGCATATCAATCGCCTCCATCCAATCATATTCATCGCCTCGTTCCCTCGAGCATGCTTCCTGAAACAACTCGAGCGTGCCACAGCATGCAGAGCCGGAGGAGAAACCGGTGTTTATGGAGGAGGATTTGAAACGGCTTTGTATGCAGATGTGGTAGACAGACCATGGTATCGGCCAGAACACGTTGCATGTCTTAAATGCCTTAGCGCTGGGGCTTTGAATCCCTGTTATCAAAGGATGAAATGGATAACGGTTGCATCTGAGTTAACACTTAGGTATTGCCAACTTATTGAAATGCTTGACATCACGAACCTTTAGTCTCGTTCCTACGAACCTTTTGGTTTTTGATGATAGTGTCCATGGGGTTCCCCAATCCGTGATTTCCAGTCTGGGCGCGAATACACTTTGGTTCTTGGGCTGGGCCTGCACTACTATCATGCACGTATGCACGGGAAGCATGCTCTGGCCAGCAGTACCGGTTACCTATCGAAGTTTGCGATGCAATGGCCTCATATTCGGTTTCATTCCTTGCCGTCTTTTTCTGCTTCTTGCGGGCATCTGGGTTGCAATACACCGTTAGCTACTACGTCCCGTGCTGTTTGTTAAGAGATGGGGGCGGAACATTCGTTTCATCGATTTAGACCAGTCCCCCCTAGTCTTAAGTCGGACGGAACTTATGTCGTCCATCTTTGCCGTTAGCACATGATCCGTGGTTTGGAGCTTTCTGAAGGTAAGAAGTGATATGTCATGAGCGAAGATGAGCAGGCAGGTGTGTTAGGTATGGAGATGGATATGGATATGTTAGTTATGGAGATGGAGATGTATTTGGGGGGGCTCGAGGCTGGATGGCGAGATGAATGAATGGACGGAGGCGGAGCAGGAGAAGCAAGGAGTCTTGGTCATAGACCATTTCCTGATTGAGCAGGAGGTGAGATTGCATTCCACATTCCGAAGAGGGAAGAAGATGAATTGTAGGTACCTACCTACCTCTTACCTAACCTAGTAGTCTCGAACCAGACGTCTTAGTTTCACATGATAAAATGACACGAGACTAGGTAAAATGCAAGGAACGTAGCAATCAAAGAAGTACGGGCATGTACCCTAAGTACTTAAGGTAATGTACCTACTTACATGGTACCGAGACTGCCTAGGTACTTGCCACGATACTGCTACTTACCTACAAAAATACCTATCCTGTACAGTGCAGCTAATTACCACGGAACACAGAAAGTATTTTCAGTGATGATGTATTCTCGACGAGATCTAGACTATCTCCGTCAGAACAACTTTCAAATTTGTGATTTAGCCAGGCTAGTGGAAAGTGGGGACGAGGCTAGTGGAAAGTCTCCTGTGACATTGCCCTGAATTCACAGAGTGGGGTGGGATACGTCATTATCGATATCTCAGGCAATATTTGCCCTCATGCAAAATCGCCTATCATCCATCTGCTTGTGACAAGTTGGCTGGGCCAAGGGTTATTCCTTCTGTTCTCTTCGGGGGAATGAGTACGGGATTATCCGCTGCCATGGGGGATGTGAGTTCGGTGTGCATGGAATCTACGGGGAACTTACTCTTGTCGGGGAACCGTAGACCATGCAGGAAGATGTAGATACACTCACTTTCTGCTTGACTTTTACTTGGATTGCATGCGTGCTTGCGAGCGAAATCATTCTCCCGTCTGGAGACGAGGCTAGGAGGCAAGTACATACTTAAAGTAGAAAGTAGCATACGCAAAATACCTATTTTAGTACAAGGCGTCATGAGAGACGGCTAGTCTGGTGTGCAGAGACGGCTAGTCTCGTGCCCGAGACGGCGCTGGGCATGAGACAGTACTTAGTAGAGACGGCTTGGCACGTGTTCCCCCCAAGCGGCCAGGCTACCAAAATCAGAAATGAGACTACCCAAAGCAGCATTCAGTGCCTAGTCCCGTGCCAAGTGCATGCCTATGGTACAACTGCACACCGTCTACACAGCATGGGCACGGCATTTGCTCAGTTTTGTTCAGTTTTGTTCACAAAACCTGTGCATACTCTGTGTAGAAGTTTTACTATAGGGCCCTAAACTGTTCTGTTTTGTAGCTTTATCTGTGCTTAGACTTTGTAATTGGTGTATGCTCTAAGTGCCCGATCGTGGCAAATCTTCCGCGCTCTGTGGTATAGTTTTTTCGTGATACTGTAGATGTAGTCTCGCAGTCTTTAACTGTAACTGTAATTGTAAATCCCAAATTTGTCTGTAGCATGTGATTAAGCTCTGTAAGCCATAGGCTCGATCCTCATGAATCGTGACCCATGGAGCAAATATCTCTTTTTTTTTCTGATATTTTACTCAAAGCAGCATTTCAAAACAACTGTTCACAACCTGTACATGCAGAGGCTGATATGCACAGATTTTGCATATATATGTTAAGCACAAGCATTTATATTTAATAAAAGCAGCAGTATTTTATGGTATTTCGCTTTTTGCACGGAAGCAGCACAATATTTAAGCACCGATTTGCCACCAACGCCTTGCAATCTTCTTTAAAATAATATTTGTCTGCTAAGCTTGAATCTTGCGCTTCTTGTATTTATGTCCGGGACGAGGGTATGTATGTCCATCTTTCATATCTGCACAACGAGATTTAAGTACCAGATATGCTTATACTTTCATTTGGAGCGCAGTTTTCAAAAGATCTAGATCTAGACTGTAGACCGGCACACAATATTTCCGAATAATTTTAAGCTTCATCGTACATTGGTTTGCAGGTGGTCTCGTACATATGTGTTTCGTGCCCCAGCTGCCACAGATTTTGATTTCATGTCCAGCTACCTATAGCTAAGCCATTCACCATGAACATCGTGCACGATCAAGTATCAACGTTAGTCTTGCGGTCAACGTTAAGGTTTTGAATGTAGTTTTGATCCTGATGCATATCTCGAGACTGCCCGTATCAAGACAAAGGAAACCAGGCCTACCTCATTGAACTTGAAGTACTTTCACCCCTTCATCACCATACTGAGATTTTGACAATCTAACATCTGTGTCTTTTCTTTCAACAAGCTACCTTAATATAGCAAATCAGAAGGATTCAAGTGCACGAGTGTGTGGGTCTATATTGGAACACCGACTTGCTAAAGAGGCCTCGGTGAAGGCCAGGCCCAGAGGAGGGTGAATTCAAGTCCCAGTAGCGCTCGAGCCTCGATGTTATCAATCTGGCCGGAAGTTGGGCCGAGTCGACGGTAAGAAGGTACATATCCAAATCATGTCACTTAGTCCGTTGTTGTTTTATGTACCGGTTGGAAGAATATGTGTTTTGGCAGTATTCCCATTGCTTGAAGACTTTAGACCTGTCGAATCAAGATGATCACCTATTTTCCCTGTTTGTCTTTGGTAAATCTGTTTCCAGGAAATTTAACTAAAGTAGACCAAACGACATAAGTTGATGAAAGAGTTCTTAGGAAGGAAACTGCCAACTGCTGTTTGTATTTTTTCTGTTTGTTTCTGCGCCAAAGTTCAATTAAATGCACAGCCCCGCACAATTATTTAAGCGCGTTTTCAGTCTGGGAACGAGAACAAATTAAATGGACTTCCTTCCTTTTCTCGTTTCTTCTTTCGCGGAATTCAATTTCTGTACAGTGCATGTTCAGCGCCCACATAAGCCCTTCACTCTGATGTCGCAAATATCAAGGGAACGAGAACAGTAGCCTGGGTCCTGTCTTCCTGGGTCTCCAGCGTGAACAGCAATTGAGTACGACAGCCGCCCTGCCTAAAATGTCATTGCTATAGCAAACAGAGGGCCGAACGGTCGCGAGGATAGTTCTGATCCCGAAGCCGGCCGGCCGGCCCATTCTTGAGACTACCCGTGCCCCCAAGGTTCCTACAGGAACATGACTAGCCAGAGGCCTTGTTTATGTTTTGACCTGCACCTGTTCTCGTACCTGCACCTTGAAATCCTCTATCAGCCTGGTCCCATCTTCCATCACCCTCACAACACACACATCCTCACCTTCCCCCATATCAAAACAAATCACCCCGAATATTATCACACCCCGTCTCGATTACACATCAAGACAACTTTATAACAACAAATCGATATCAACATTCACAGATATGTTCGTTCTCACTGTCTGTGTGATTATGCTCCTTGGCTGGCTGTTCTCAGCTGAGGACGCCAACGTCAACGTCAACACCAAAGCCAGCGTCAATGACAACTGGAAGAAAGAAGATGCAATTGAAATTGCCTTGGGTGGGTCTATCCTCGACCACCCACAGGTCACGGATAAGGAGGAAAGGGAGCCCGAGCAGGGAGGTCAGAGTTCAGAGCTCCAACCCGAGTTGTCCAACTACATTGGTAGTTGGGCAGATGGTAAGATCCCTACAAACAAACCATGTTTTACTGTTTGCATGGACTCTAACTCGGATGCCATAACTGTAGAGGTAGAAGCGGAGCTCTTCGGGGGGATGGAGAGCATCATTGAGGAGGAAACAGAGGATAAGGAGCCCAACCTTGTGGAGGCCATTAGTTGGGCAGAGGGTAAGCTACACGTTCAATTATGCTCACATGTTTACATGGACTCTAACTCGGATGCAATGACTGCAGAGGTAGAAGCGGAGCTCTTTGGAGGAAAAAAGAGCATCTCCTCCGAGGCAAGTGCTGAAAAGAAAGACATCATAATCATCACCAGAAAGTCCGTGGATCTAAAAGCGAAAGGCACGCGCCCGCGCACTGCAGAGGAATTTAAACCAGCTGCAAAGGGAGACGAGCTTGAGGAAGAAAGCAAAGAAAACAACGGGGAAGAGGAAGAGCATATCTTCATCAATACAACTGGCTTTTGCTGCGCCACGGCAGCGACATTAGGATACACGGGAGGGGTTAAACTTGTAAGTATTTCGCTTGAATTCTCTGAATAACATTAGCTAATTTGGGGATTGCAATTGATTAGGAACCCTCGGCGCCCAAATACGTGGGAATGGCAGCCATCTCTTGCTTTTATGTTTTCGCACCAAGCCCATTGCGGAACGTTCGGACGAACGTTTCGTAAATGGGCACGGTGGCGATAATCAAATATTTTTTTCTCAGTATTTGGTTGTTGTTTCAGCTTTCGTTGTTCCTTGGTTGTTTCTTTGCTTTTCTTGTACTGTTTTTTTCTTCTCTCGATCAATATGCTTGCTAGCGGTATAGATACAACCGCCAAAAAAAATGCATGCCAGCTGGGCTGGCTTTCTAAGCTACGTTTTTCCCTTGTGAATGTCATTCGTACTCTTGGTGCCTTTCGAAGCTCTCTTCTCATTCAGGAACATCTATTGATCTTCGAGTAAGAGACTATTCCTACCTCCCATCAACGGTAAATGAAGAAAATCACCACAGTGACCGCTCACTTTAAGCTCACTATTCCTACTCATACGTCGGCCCATAGGTCCACTACTCACGCCAACACAAATGACGTTTTTGCCACCAGAACCCTTTTTCAGCGATGCAATTGCTCCGCGGAAAAACCATCCGAGGAGGAAGAAGAGGCAATGCGTGGTCTAGCTCTTGCTGGTTGTGCTTTCCTTTTTGTAAGTTGGTCTCGTGACGTTTGTGCGCCAAAGTTCATCAAATGGACGTCCTTCCTCTCTTTTCTGAGGCATATTTCTTCTCGCGTGCTCTATATATCCCCTTTCACGGAATTCAATTTCTGTACTGCAGTGCATGACGAGAACACAGTGCATGTAGCCTGGCAGTGCATGCCCAGCGCCTACGTAAGCCCTTCACTCTGATATCGCAATTGAGGGAACAAGATAGTCTCATGCCAAGACTTACATAGCTTCCTTCGGGTCGCAGGGGTCTTGGCATGAGACTAGGAACAAGAA
Source organism: Peziza echinospora (assembly GCA_024516245.1). NCBI lineage: Eukaryota > Fungi > Ascomycota > Pezizomycetes > Pezizales > Pezizaceae > Peziza > Peziza echinospora. The sequence goes on along the minus strand of JAJLQT010000022.1, from coordinate 703,081 downwards.
CAGTACTTAAGTAGCCTCGTCCCCCTGGATCCCCAGCGTGAACAGCAATTGAGTACAACAGCCGCCCTACCTAAAATGTCATTGCTATAGCAAACAGCGCGCCGAACGCCACTTTGAGGGGCTGGGCGCGAGACTAGCCGAACGTTCGCAAGGATATATACCAGGTAGCCAGAGGCCTTGTTTCTGTTTTGACCTGCAACTTCATCCGGACATCCTCCCTCACATCATCACACATACTCATCTTCCCCTCTACCAAAAAAAAACAACCCCACAAAATATCACACCCCGTTTCAATTTGATATCAACACAACTGTTCAACAGTAAACCAATCGATATCGATACCCACAAACTGTTTTTTTTTCACCGCAGGCCTTTGTCAACATCACCAGCAAAAGCGATATCCTTCATCCGGACTTGGACCCGTCATGTCTGGGAATAAAGTAGTCGAGGATGAGGGGGACTCCGCCTTAAAGACTTTGGAGGGTATCAGGCAAAACTATTTGGCACTGATATCAGGACCATCCTTCCAGCCGAGACAAGGGTTGGAAGTATTGGCTGATATGGCAGAGCAGGTGGTGGAGAAATGTGAGAATCTGGGTGAGATATCTCACTGGATCCTTGGTCAGATCGGCAAGTATGCTTTCGAGAGTGAGAGTGATAAAAGGGAGTTCCTAGCTGCTATTCGTGCAGAGAACAAGTTAGCCCCATTGGCAGAAGCCTACGGAAGATCCCATCGGAGGAAACTCAAGTGGGAGAGTCGTCTGCGTTATTATACTCTTTGGATGGCTATTCTCAAACGAGGAGTCAACGCCAACGCCGAAACGAGAGTCAATGAGACCTGGAAGAACACAGAGGCAATTGAAATTTCCTTGGGTGGGTCTATCCTCGACCACCCACAGTTTGCGGATGAGGAAAGGGAACCCGAGGAGGGAGGAAAGGGTTCCGTGTTCGAAGTGGCGAACTATATTGCCGGCCAACCCGGGTTGTCCCAACTACATTGGTAGTTGGGCAGGTGGTAAGATACCTACAAACAAATCATGTTTTACTGTTTACATGGACTCTAACTCGGATGTCATAACTGCAGAGGTAGAAGCCAACGCACCTCAAATATCACATACTTCCTTCATACAGGGACTGTGGGTTTGGGAAATGAAGACCGCACTCCTGCTGCTTCTGCTACGATGGTTGGATCTGTGAAAGCAGTGAATGCCAACGTACAGTTGCTATGGGATTTAGAATTTTTTTCTCTTCTCACCAACGCTGCTTTGAAGCACTTGGATCCAGTTTCTTTTGATGCCTATTCTGAGATGCATAATTCTGCGAGACCAACCACAAGATTGCCGCCTCTGCCGCCGAAACCGACCAGAAGATTGCCGCCTCTGCCAACGAGCTCCGTGGCGAGACGGACGAGAAGATTGCAACCAACAAGACACAGCTCAGGACCGAGTTAACCGCGAATCTCACCTCCACGGCCGCAACCCTCCGCCAGGAAGCGGAGGATAACAGGGTCGAGACGGACCAGAAAGTGTTGGGGTGCGCACAAGAGATCAGAGCCGAGACCGACGAGAAGCTCGCCGCGACAGCCGCCCGACACGCCGCGGCGCTCGGCGGCGCCACGGTCGATACATGGGATTGCATCCATCGCTCGTTTTTCATTGTTTCGCACCAAGCCCACTGCGAAACGTTCAGACGAACGTTTTGTGAGTGGGCGCGGTGGCGAGGATTGAACCTTATTCAGTTGATTAGATGCAGTTGTGCGAGTGGGAAGGGAACAGATTAATTGTATGGATCGTTGAGTAGTGCACTGTTGATGCATGCGGCTTTGAAAAAGAAAAAAAAAAAAAAGAAGAAGAAAAGGAAAAAGGAAAAAAAAGAAAACAATAAGTTGTTAAGATGAAGTTAGTTACGCGAGTGGAAAAACTGTTTGTATGGATTGATTTATGGTTGTTTAACTGTATGGATGTTCTAATAGTTGTTTGAACATATGGATTGATGTTTAGTAGCTATAGTTATATAATAGGCACGTTTAATCTAATTTGAAAAGAAAATACTTAGAACTTGATCTCGCAAAAAGTGCCTTCCTTTTCGTGGCCACTGGTGATACGTCTCACCGGTCCATTGAAGACAGTCAGAGTGGAAAAAGGAGTCTTACCTGCGCTCGACCTTGATCTGGGCATGGAGAATATGGAGGATGGTGATCAATGTTCGGACATGCAGGTATAGCTATCGGGCCTTCTGGGATTTGAAATAATATGCATTGGCGTGTGCACTGATTTCAGATATTTTGAAACAATTCATGGTAATTCTGCCATTTATTGCTTATTGCAGGGGACGAGGCTGATTGCATTGCGATTTAACGGAGTATTCACAATATCTTATATAGTACTGTCGTAATAATCTTATATAGTACTGTCGTAATAAGGTTTGTACCCCTTGGCGCGGGACCAAATATGCTGCTTAAAGGTGTAATTCCTTGGGGTAATTGTGAATCCTTAATTATCCTAAGGATTTAGAATAGGTTTTGCCGAAATCTTGATCTCCAAGGAACTCAAGGATTTAGTAGTTTTGGTGGGATACTAAAGTAATTATCACAAGATGCCCATTTCCTAGGGATACTCCGGATTGTCAAGCTGGTGGCAAAAAAAATCCCTTGGATTATCCTAAGTGGCGGAGGGAAACGCAATTTCCCTAGGGTTCCGGGAGGAAGTATTTCGAGGTTTTGTTTTGTAGGGGTCGACCTGCCGAATCATGATCACCTATTTTCCCTGTCTGTCTTTGGTAAATATACATGTTCCCAGGAAATTTCAACTAAAGTAGACCAAACGACAGAACTTGGGGAACAATTCTTGGGAAGGAAACTGCCGACGCTGGCGAGAAAGCAAACAAAAATCTTGATGGCCTCATCATCAGCACCTCCGCAGGAGAAGAGGGCCCGGGGGGAGCATGTGGAAAGACCAGCCTTTGGAGCAGAAGAGGCAATGCGTGGTCTAGCTCTTGCTGTTTGTATTTTTCTTTTTGTTTCTGCCCCAAAGTTCAATTATGAAATGCATAGCCCCGCACAATTATTTTAGCGCGTTTTGATCAGTCTGGGAACGAGAACATATTAATTATAAATGGACTTCGAATTCCTTCCTTTCTTTTCTGAGGCATATTTTTTTCTCGTTTCTTCTTTCGCGGAATTCAAGTTCTGTACAGTGCATGTCCGGCGCCTACGTAAGCCCTTCACTCTGATATCGCAATCAAGGGAACGAGAACAGTACATACATACCTCTTGGTTAGCCTCGTCCCAGGCGTTGTTCCTCTTGGTAGCCTCATCCCCCTGGGTCCCCAGCGCGCGTGAACAGCAATCGAGTACAACAGCCGCTCTACCTAACAGGTCATGCATATGGTCGTTAACATTGCTATAGCAAAAAAGCGCACCGAACAGTCGCGAGGATAGTTCTGATCTCGAAGCCGGCCGGTCCATTCTTGAGACTGCCCGTCCCTGTTCTCGTGCCCAGAGCCCGTCCCAAAGGTTCCTACAGGAACATGACTAGCCCGAGGCCTTGTTTATGTTTTGGCCTGCAACTTCAACAGGACATCCTCCCTCACATCAACATCCTCATCTCCCCCTCCACCAAAAAACATACACCCATATATCATCAAACCCCGTTTGGATTTGATATCCCCACAACATTTCAACAACAAACCAATCAACATCCATACTCACAGATATGTTTGTTTTAACTGTCTGCATAATCATACTCATCGGCTGGCTGTTCTCAATTGAGGACGCCAACGCCAACAACAACGCCAGCATGAATGAGACGAAACAAGAAAGGGATCTGGAGGAGCAAAAACAGCGTTCAGAGGAGGCGAACCAAAGTGCCGGTCAAGTCAAGGTGGCCAACTACATTCGTAGTTGGGCCGATGGTAAGATACAGTGCACCTTCAAATATGTTTACATGTTTACATGGACTCTAACTTGGATAATCATCACTACAGAAGTCGAAGAGGACCTCTTCGGCAGCATGGAGAGCACTTCCGGGGAGGAAACAGAAGATGAAGAGCGCGGGCTCAAGGTGGCAACACACCATGACCAACTCACGGTGACCGACTACCTTGGTAGTTGGGCCGATGGTAATTTACACCTTCGATTATGTTTATATGTTTACATGGACTCTAACTCGGATGCCATAACTTGCAGAAGTAGAGGATGAGCTCTTTAGAGCAGAAGATAACACCTCTTCTAAGGCCAGCGCCGAGGATGAAAACCTCATACTCATCACCACCAAGTCCACGGAAGCGGAGGAGAGCCATCTGGTTCAAGGAAATGAACCTGTAAGTATTTCGCTTGAATTATCTGAATTACATTTGCTAATTGACGAATTTGCAATTGATTAGGAGCTCTCGGTACTCAGATACTTCCCAACGGGAGTATCTAGATCTTACGTGGGATATGCATCCATCTCTTCTTTTTTTGTGTTTGCACCAAGCCCACTGAGGAACGTTACGAAAGTTTTGTAAGTGGGCTTGGTGGCAATAATTGAAAGTGTCCGCCGGTCCAGGTCAGCACCCCGCAAGGAGGAGGACGACAGCATTGCCGCACAGGTCAACCAGTACATGCAGGATTGTGGAGTCTTGACAAGAGATAATCTGCGCGACAATGGAGTAGTCACCGAAGACCGGCTCGAGGAAGCGCTGGACGGAGTTATCACCAGGAAAAATCTGCGTGAGAATGGAGTGCTGACGGGCAACCGGCTTGAGGAGGCGCTGCAGGATGCGGTGTCCTCGGAAAGTCTCCCCGCGCACCTCGAGGCTGTTTTTTTTTTTGTCGGTATCTGGTTTGTGGTTTCGGGGCGTCACGAATTGCTTGCTTCTTTTTATTGTTTTTTTTTTCCCTTTTCTTGTTTTTTTTTTTTATTTGAATAGACCATTATAAGCTTGCAATTGCTAGAGCTAGCCTCGCAGAGATATATTCAGTACCTATACTTCCTGAACCTACTTTATGTCTGAAGAGTCAATGGTGGCATGCAGTTGTCAACTGTAATTATATACGACTTAGAATAACGGGTACCGGTCTTACAATCATCATCTCTGGACCAAACCAAACCGATACCACCTTTTACCATTTCAGATAGATAAATTAATTGAACACCCAACTATCTTAATAATCTCATTTCTTGTGACGCCTAAAACACTAAACAACACAATTAGAATCCTACGTAAATTCTATTGAATTTCAATTTATTGATTGACATTGATATCCACGTCAATCAATACCAGACGTCATTTTGCCCCTTGTCTTCCTCCCTCTCAGGCTTCCTGAGGAAGATATTAACCAGTCTTAACTACTCGTTGCCCTTAGACTCCAAGCAAAGCTGCTGCACTGCCACTCTTTTACAACAACCAACAACATCAACACTCACGACAGGGTCAGCGGGGGGTACTTTACAGCAACAACCCTACCACAACCACTAGGGACCGGATCCCACAACCAGATCGCGGTATCCTACCAAAGCCGTATCACACCGGTACCAACGGGCACCATGCCCAGCAAAACCAAAACAACCTGCTCCTCCAAAGTCTGTCCCACAACCAAAGCCAAAAAAGTAAAGTTCTCCACACAAAAACCGCAAGGAGAACTGCACTCACACACTCCCACATACCCACAGAGTATTGGGAATCAAGCAGCATGCACCGAACTTCTTATACCGCAAACAAATATATCAGAACCTCCCCTTTAAATACAACTCAGTTAATTATCCAACGGCAGGGGATGCCCCCCTCCCTCTCGAAGCAAGTTATTCAGGATAGGATTCAGGCAAACGAAAGGAAGGAGATCTGGCTGTTTCTCAACAAGAGGGAGAAAAGAGAGGCTTGCAGGAGATCTATCCATCAAGTTCTTGGAGAATCTTCCGTCGTGTCTGGCGTGTGCATTTCGTTTGCAGTAGCGGAGAATGTGTGTCGGGGATTGCAATGGACAGGTGCGCCGCATGCATGGGCATCCCCCATTTTAAAGTGGCAATATCACACGGTCTCTCAGAGAGCAAACAAACCATTGTGCCCGCCTGCTCGAAAGATCAAGTTCTGAGTTGGCATGGATAGATAGAGTACTCTCACAAACACTTGTTTTATCCAAGAACTCCTGAGGGATGACCGTATGATCAAAATGCATATGCCAAGTTAACGCCGGAATCCAGAAAACCGAGAAAAGGGAAGCGGTTCTTGTTTATAGTATGCGGCAGGCCATGAGGTGCTCTATCAACGGAAGGGAAGCGTCGACGGCGAGGAGTTCCTCATAAAGGATGGGGTCCCTGTGAAAGTTCAGAATAGGAAGACGACCTGGGAGGCGAAGGATCTTGGTGGAGGAAAAGAAAAGAACGACTCGGAAGGTACTCGTTCCCGCGGTGGATAAGAAGGCTGGGATTCGTCCGCGTCAGCGGCGTGTTGAGGTGGAGTCTTGTAACAACTTTGTACATGTATTCCCTGGGAAGAAGAACAGGTACGAGACTAAGAAGAACGGTACAAACGAGGATCCTATCGAAGATAATGAGTTTGTGTTGCTAAGTTGAAGGACATGAAGAGGTTCGTGGGGACACCTAGGCTGAGACCCCGCCACAGCGGCCCGAGGCGATCCCAGCAGCCAACCTAGCGCCCAAGAACAAGGAGGAAGAGGGAGAGGATAGTGCCAGTGGATGGTCAGCTTAAAATCCAAGCTGCACAAATCCCTGGCAAATTGCCAGTCACATTGACAAGATCATCAGCTGACCTGGCCAGCGGGTCAGACAATCCAGACACCCACCCGCTGGACACTGCCATATCCGGGCCTCAAAAGGCCGTCCTCATTAAATTGCATGCAGCTTTTATATCTTTGAGTTGACATCCGAAAGAAGACCTCTTGTTCCTTATGAGAAAATATTACAATCTCCTGGGAATTGATCTAGGAGACATGCAGGACGAAGAGGATGATGGAAACAACGATGGCGGCAACGAGCGGCCGCCATTACATGTCCGTCGTTGCTATCCTCGTCCTTGTACTTCCTACACTTGGCGGCATGCAAGTGGAGGCTGGCGGTTTCTATCTATTGAAATTTTCGTTCAACGAGAGTGATAACAAGAGGACAAAGGATACCGTCACACCAGAAAAATGGGCTCGCAAGGCGTACTACAGTGGCATGCTACAGAGCAAGCCAGCGGACTCGTGTTTGTCAACCAAGTCGCGAGGTGGACACAGGGATCTGGTACTTTTGACATGTAAGTTGCATCCATTGCGCGCTTGATCAGTCGAACTCGACTAACGAAATCACAGAAACTGCGCGCGGTGGTATGGCCCTGATTTTTTTTTGTTCTTGTGGTCTTTTGGCTCATTGCTTTGACTAGGTCGCTGCTTCCCTCAACTTATGGAATGAGAATAATCTTTATGCACACATCCCTTGAATCAACTTGATTCTTTTTCATGTTCTCCTCAGTACTAGTGTATTGGGATACCATGTATTAAATTTCAGAACTTGCAATACCGACTGTCCACAACCTTGAGGCTGCTCAATCTAACCTTCATTCTTTTTTTCCTCGTTGAACCCAGTCCGGATCCGAACACAAAGTCACAATGCCAGCTAGAGTTGAGCTTGATCTCAAATTGATCTCAGAGATCCAGCTGCATACCCAGGAGGCGCACATTGCCATTAAAGATACCCACAAGCCAACCAAGGATATCCAGGCCTCCTGTTGTCGTTTTCAGCAGGCCTCCTATAGCTATAGCTATCTTTGTGCGCAAGAAAATTAAGTGCTATATAATAACGGGCTTAGGATCAGCCTCTGGGAACAAAAACAACCTTGCCGTGTCGGCAATTGTATGCATATGCAAAGTCTCATGCCCACATATGCATTCATATGGATACTACCTTAAAAGGAAGTCAGTGGTTGCTTGTGGGCACGAGACTACTTGTGGGTACCGCTTGGCGCCCTCAACACAAGCCCACTCCCACAACAACATCACAAGAACACAACAACATTGATTTTAGCCTCGTCCCCATTGATTTATCTATGGACCAAAACAAACCGATACCTTCCACTACCCAACACCAACTATAGTCTCGTACCCAGACCCTCCCCAACTATCTCAACCTCACTCCTTATTACGTGGAAAAAATATTCTACGACAACACAATCAATCATCCTCCTACAGCTTCCAAACAACTCCAATATAGCTTTAAATAACCTTTTTAATCCAAGAAAGAGGAAAGATACCACTTGAGATGGCAGGCCTGCTGATTCTTACCACGGCCATCTCGCAGGCAGTATGGACTGCCTTCCCAAATCCTCTGTCATATGTTTTGGATTTAAAGAATCACTGTACATGTGAACAAAACATCATCGGCAGAAATATGGTGTGTGATATCTTAGCTATAGCCATTTGTTTCTTCTCCCAGATCCACAATTCCTTCCATCACAAAATATCAAGATCCAACTAACCCACTGGCCTTCATAGACCGTCAGAAGTACAGACACAGGGACCTGGGTTGCATCCAGTTGAGCTAGGCCAACTGGAGTTAGTTGTATATTGGTTTCAAAAGCGCCATGAATGCACTGGTGCAACTCCCAAGTCTATACTTTGCACGCCCAATTAGTGCAAAATGCTTGGCCTGGGGCTGAGTTGAGGGAAATTATTTACAAAAACCAAAAGATTTTACAGAGTGATGGGGAGTTGTGGGTCGCGGTTCGTGTGGCAAGACCCGGCATGCCGCAACGTGCGCAACCTCAACCGCACGATGGTCGAGCTGCGCTAGGCGGTTGCGGCCGCGTGTGAAACGGCGGCAAAGGCAAAGGGCCGCGACGCCGCCGCAAAAGCAACGGCCAAGGAGAAGAAGCCCATCATCGTCGATGACACCGATGGCAAAGCCGAGGCAAAGCCAACGGTCTGGATAATGTGGAAAGTGGAGAAGAGGTTGAACTCTATCTAGAGCCCGACCTCGGCAGCTGCAGCAGCTGGGCAGAAGGTAAGCTTAAGAAACATATCCAAATCATAATGCGGTTGTGGAATCTGCTAACCTGTCTATAATAGAGGTAGAGGCCGAACTATTCTCCAGTGAGGATGATACGAGCACCAATGACAATGAAAGAACTGACGACATGCCTGCCGTGGAGGTCGAGCATGAGGAGGTCTTTGATTTGCCCTCCTGCGCTCGGCGCTCACCGACCCACCTCGTGGCCCACCCCCCCCCCCCCCCAGACGCAGAGCCACTTTCCGAGGGCACGCCTTCCGAGCGCACAGCGACCGCCCTGGACGGTCTCCGAAATGGTCGACGTTGACCTGCAGCGCGAGTAGCTGGGCTGACGGTAAGATTAATCTAGATACACATTTGAACATAATCCGGTTTGCGATATGCTAACACGTGCATGTTTAAAATAAAGAGGTAAATGCGGAGCCATTCTCAATCAATGAAAATAGTGCGTCCACCAGTGCCAACGTCAAAACCGCCGAAGAAAATGCGGAACATTGTTTGCCTCCCATTACCAAACCGCAGGGGCAGGAAGACAGACACCAAAGAATCCACAGAGTTCAATTCAGACGACGACGGAAAGGCGGAAAGCGACGACGATGAAGAGCTCGAGAACGAACTAAGCAAAATCGACTTCTCAGCATACTTCTGCCCGACAACAGCAGTGCTTGCATATTATAACTCCCATGCGGAAAATGGGTTCTTTGTTCCAGAGGACAACCTTGTCTTCCGCATCAAGGGGGTTGAAACCCTTATTGAGAAGGCCCACCTTTTCAACTCGGTGACCAGAGTGAGTACTGCCCTCTGAATTCTGTATTTCCTCTGCTTGCAATTGCAATTGACTGACAAAGTACTTATAGGAGCAAGTAATCCGAAGAGAGTTTCTGGATGGGCTCCCGCATGTAGGACTTGCCTCAATCCCGAGGTATGAAGTGTTTGCACCCAGTCCCCTACGCAATATTCAATAGACGTTTTGTGTCGGCGCTGGGTGGGGTGGCAAAGGCCAAGGGCCGGGGCATTTTTCCTTTGCTTGTTCTCATGTGTTGGGTTTATGTTCTTCTTAATTTAAGTTGAGCGAGTATTGCTATAGCACGCGTGGGGCAGAAGACGAGAACAGGGAAGAAGTACTCGAGACTGAAGAAGTACGGCGTGAGGGGGTGATGTCAAGCCATGCGCAGCAAGCGAGCGACAACCTGTTTATTTGGTGTGGTGATCACGGATTAATTTGTGGCGCCCTTCAGCAGCCGGCAGAGGACAAGGAGATTGCCAAGGGCTTGCGCAAGGCCGCCAGGGAGAAGGACGTGGCCACCATCGAGGGGACCACCATCTCCAAGGCGAGCCTTGTGGAGATGCTCACGGCGCTGGTGCGAGCAGGAAAGATTGACCCCCACGCAGGCATGAACAGCCTCGCCAAACGGGCCGCTTTTGCCCACGAGCTGCGCACCGTCATTGCCGACGCCCTCCCGGCCGTGTGCGTCAGGCTGCTTGCCGCGGGCGGGGCGGCGGCGGAACAGGCTGGCGCGGCCATCTACGAATTTGTTGCGTGGGACCGCGCGCAGCGGAAGCGCGTCTTGCAGAGCGTGTGGGTGGACAGCGGCCACCCGGTGCCCGAGGCTGAGTCGCCGCCGAGGAGGGCGGCCGACAGGCGCGCGCCAAACGCGGCGGGGGCGGAAGACGCGGCGCTTGTGGTGAGTAGGCCTCCCGGGCAGAGTGAGTGTGAGTGGGATGGGCGCTGACATTGTGACATATACAGATGTTCTTTCCTTTTTTGTGTTGCATCTGTGCTCGTAAAAATTCACCTTTGTTCCTCAAGCTTCGAAGCGCTTCTAGTAACTGAATTCGTTCATCTTTCGAATCCACTACGTTTGCAAATACCAAGACGACCTGTTCTGAGATAACCAACTAGTACATATGGGTCTCCAAAACGTTGGACGATCTCTAATCTAAAGTCGAGTACAATTTGACATGTATACGAGGACCTGGGGAAATTTCATTAAGGTTAAGGAAGAGACTCAGGTATTAACCATATAGCACGTATATCTACCAAGCCCCAGATAGACTCCACGAGGCCATGTAGATTGATAGAGTTATTTTTATGTTCAAGGGGCCCTGCAGCTGGAGATCTTATCCTTGAGCTTGTCTCTAGGGTAACCGTTGCATCGGTGCATTACCCTGTGCTTGTGTCGCTACTGTTCTCGTGTCGCTACGTAGCACCATGCATGCCTGACGCCGATTGTCGCTGCAGTAGACGCTTGATGCCTTCTGCCAGCATTCTGCAGTGTGATTGTATTGTCAAACTTCATCAAAAGAAGCTTCAAATTTGTACATTCAGTGGTATGTCGTTGATTTAAGCTTTTGGCTTTATCTACTAGGATTGTGACAGGTGAAGAGAAATACTTTACACTAACCAAGTGCAGCGCACACATTTTTCCGGGATTCCCGGTTCTTGGCAGGTGAATTGATGCCCAAATATCTGTAGCGTTTCATAACTTTTAAACTGTATCATATTTCATCGATTAAATATTCAAAACGGAATTCAACATGAAACGCTACGAGATTTTACTCCATCCGCTGAACTAAATTCTCAATCATAATTATCCGGAAAGAACAACACTTTTGAATTTTGTGGTTGCGAGAATTGGCCTTGCTTGCTGGCCTTCACAATAAAATGTGCAAATATTTTAATTTGCTTTTGGGTGGATTTCCGCCTGGTCGACGAGGTGACTCAAGTTCTCCAGACGCCGTGTCTGCAGCGTTAGGTTTCGACTAATTGACGGCTTGGAATCCCGTGAACTGGGTTGGGGGCTATTGGGCCATTCTGGCCAAGTGCGTGTCCTGTTCTTGCTCGAGTATTGAGCCCTCATTTTCATTGTATTGGCCCAGTCTCGAGAATTGGCCATCTTCCTTGAAGAAAAATGGTAATCTGTGACCGCCTCATCCGGCCAACTACCTACCCCACAACCACATTTACCAAACTATTTAATCCCATCTGAACCCCTATTCGCCAGCGCTACTATCAATTATCATCACAGTTGCGCTCAATCAACATCCACCTCTCCATCTCACAATCACAATCAACCGACCAGTAGACCAGCCATCGAAAAACATTCACTTCAAACTTTTTTACAACCAACATCAAACGTACAAATGACAGCTCCTTCTACCTCAACCACTTCCACTACCTCCACCATCCCTCGACACATAGTTGACTGCGGTAATGATGACTACATTATTTGCCCTTACTGCCGTTACCGCCAGTCTTATACTGTTATTTGCTACCACTGCAAGGCTCGTATTGTAGGATAAATGCCCGTGGTGTAATTTAGACATGGGGATTGGGGAACGGACTTGAATTTTGAGGGAGTACAATCAGGGTGCTTGATTTTTGTGATATATATAGCATGATACAAGACTACTTACATAGCACGGCGTTTTTATTATCTTTCAATACAATATAAGTTTCAAATAGCACAAGCAGGATGCGGAAAAATGTGTCAAGGAGCGGCATTGAATAAAAGCGGCTTGACTTAGGCGAAGGGTTTAATAGATATGTTCCTGCCCCAGTGCCTATTCCGAATTGTCAAATGCATATCGTAGAGGGCTCGGCACACACACCCCATGTCGTGGAATTGCTCCCAATCCCAAATTGGCTTGTCCTGGTTGGACGTTAGATGGGAATTTGGCCATGAATTCCTGCCAGTTTTACAAATAATCAATTAGCGCACATTGTTACACCCAAACATGAACATTGAGAATTGAAAATACAATATTGTACGTACCGTTTCATGGTCGATTGAACTGTTCAAATACCCCCTTCCTAACAATTTCTCGCCCTTTATGCGGAATACGTCCTCCGCATCATCCACAAAGAACTTGTTGTCTGCGTAGATCCCATGCCTTGCTAGTACACGTGCCGTATCACAGCACCATTCACCCTCGCTATCGTTCAGACCCTCGTTCTCACTTTCCATCTCACTGTCGGAATCACTGTCGGAATCTTTTTGTACGATATTGGCTGGCGTCAGGAAGGTATTGACAATTGTAAATAGGAAGCCAATAAACTTACCATACTCCTTTAGTTTCATAAATTCCTCCTCGGAAATTTGTAATTTGGATGCAATATTGCTCTCCTCCATATGCATACCGGTAACATTGTCTGTGATCACCTCGTGAATTTCGTTCTTTTGCTGGTTAAAAAACTCATCCTCAGCTTCTGTATTTAGACACATCATGTTAGTTACGTGCATGTAATACAGATTCCAAGGTGGGTCAATTCTAGATCTGGATCCTTCATTGCTTACCATCTGCCCAGCCTTTGGTTTCAGCAGAGGTAGTAATAGTAGATGTGGCTTGTTCAGGAAGGACAGGTTGGTGTGCATGTGCCTGAGGAGGCATGATTTTAGTTGACGTTTGTTTGTGATTGTGGTGTAATTGTGGTTTGTTTTGAAGGAATCTGAGTTTGGATATGTGGGAATATGAGTACGTCTGGGCACAAAACTAGAGTACGTTATTGATTGACGAGACCTATTCTGGTGTAGACAAGACCGTTCATGCTCCTAAAGTAAAATGAACGGGAAAATATAGCGGTAGTTGCTTACTCTGTGTAATCCTAGTCTTGGCAACATTGAAGCAGAGCTGGAAATCCGAGTTTCCAGGGGCACGAATTGAGTTTCCAACCATGTTTGTAGTGGTTTTGCTATAGCAACGCCTGTTCTTGTACCCAGAAGCAACGCCTGTACACTCATTGCTTTGGCACTTGACGGCCAGGCTATCACTTGACTGGGCACGAGACTAACACTTGACGGTCAAAAGTAAAGACCAAATCTGGGTTGAGCCCAAAGGTCGCCGGCGAAGTACGGTGTTTGTGGGTGAGTTTGTTTTTCTGTTGTGATTGATGATGTGGGAGAAGTAAGAAGGACTCACGAGAACAAGGAGGACTAGTGTATGAGAACAGTCTTTGTTAACAGTTTACTCGTTCCCCAGTCTCGATCCCTCATTCCAAGTGTTATCAGCGTTGCTCACTGTACTTCTTTTCCCTCTTCAAGGGGCTGGGCACGAGACTATTCTTTTGTGGGATTCATTACTAGCACATTTGGCAATTCGGTTTGCCAAGACTAAGTAGGGAGACTAATACTAGTCTTGTAGGATACTTGTAGCGGCTTGTACCTTCCCGGAAACCCTGGAGATGAGGCTACCAGTAACCAGAACACCAGCAACCTCGTCTTCAGCCCAAACGCCTCGGGGTGAGCTAGAGATCCCCACTGACCTCACAAACCTCGACCCCGATTAGTCTGTGCTTGGATGCAATTCTATGATAATGAATCTGCCGCCGTCGTCGCTACAGCGCCATGGCCGTCGCCAATTGTGAGTACAGCAGGAGCGTACTGTGATGGCCGCTATTGTCGTCACAGTAGCAACAACGACAATGTTCCAGCGACATCATGTCATGGGTTAGCTGGATGAAAGCCGCTCAGTCCTACAGTCACGTTCTGCGCAATGCTTCATGTTGATAAGCAACTCTGTTGATGCTTATATATTTATGAACAAGAATTGTGCGATTGGATAGAACAATTGGCATGGGCAATGCAGGGTTAGGGGCTCTGCATAACGTGTTGACCGCTATCAAGCTCACTATCCACCCCCCGCTTATTCACACCCTTCGTGATGTACTTCCCCAGCTCGCCTATATCATCCAGGTCCTCGTCCTCCAGCTCAGCCCACAATTGCCAGCCGCCACACCCTTCCCACTGTCCCGTCCTCCCCACCACCATCCTCCAACTGAGTAAGGCGGGGGGCGTTGGACGGGGTGGCACTGTGCGGTTGCGCGGGTAGAGTGGCATGTAAGATACTCACGGGGACCGCCACCTTGATTTCTCCTCGGGCAGAGCAAACCATACACCAGATCCCGGGCAGTAGGGTCCGCGTCGTTTGGCTGTGGGCAGTGCTGATGAAGGACATGAAGACCTGGTCCACGATACAACTGCGGGCTCCTCCCCCGGGCGTCGATGCTGGCGGCAAGGGAGCGTCCCAACGGAACTGCCTCTGCAGGGGCCTGCTTGTGCGAATTTGAGCGAATTTAAACCTGATGTGATGTACGAAATCCATGGTACGTACATGGGTAGGGTGGATAGGGTTCACCCTCCATCCCCGTGCCCGTGCCGCCACAGCCAGTACAGTGTGTATGCAGACCAATTAGTACGCATATCTCCGATATCACTGAAGCCGGGCAACATTGTAGCATCCACTTGCAGCATTGCCCCCCCACCAGCGAGAAGCATACGAAAATACATTGCGCATCACCAACATTGACATTTACATCATTCGCACTCCCTCCTACACCCACCGGGGCCTCCACCTGCTATAGCATTCATCGAAAGCAAGCAGGCAGAAGAAAGACTGCGCATCACCGACATTGACATTTACATCATTCCCACGTCCCCGTCCGCCCCAGCCAAGACCGGCAACGCAGCCCGCAACACCCACCCACAAAGCCGTCACAACATGCAAAACATGGTCACAACCCTCCGTGACACCCTCAGGGCAGCACAAGGGCCCAGTGGCGACGACTTGCAGGTCGTGGCCGAAGCCATCGCGGCGACAATCGGCACTCGCAGCACGAGCGAGCGAAATCAGGAGCTCTGTGCACGCCTCGAGCGGTGCCTCAACGACCAGCTCAAACAGCGCCTGCACGAGCTCGTGCTCGGCTCGAGGGCCCGGGTAGCTATTACAGATGAGCTATCAAAACTGTGTGGTTTGGGCTTTAAATGAATCGAGATTGGAAATCGAGATCCATGGCCCTGCTGGTGCATGGAATTATAGCGGTAAGAAGCCCATGTTGATACCAATGATAATCAGCAACGAGAGGGAAAAACTTGGGATGGCTAAACCTAATTGTTCACATTTCCACAGCAACACCTCATGGGTTTTTAGACACTTATTCGACACCCCCTTACATGCTGTAAGCAAAGCTCTAGGATCTGAGACAAAAGGTTACATTGCAAAGCTATAGCGATATGGATCTTATTGATTCTCGTTCAATCAGATATAGTTTGCGCCAGAAACAAGACTACGCAAACCCACATTGAACACCTCCGAAGGACATAGGGAGGCTCACCGGCGCGGAGAAGGCCGCTGCCCTTGCCTCCAGATGGGACGCCTCGACAAACCACATGAAGGCGAAGGTGAGGGGGCTTTGCAACAACGGGACATACAAGCGGCGGGATCACGAGCTCACGGAAGGCGCCAACTTTCACCATGAGGTATGGCGCTACATGGCTTTATTTGATCACCACCTGGGCAAGCGGAAGACGGAGAAGACAAAGGTCAGCATAGGCAAGTTGTTGGAGGATGCGAGGAAAACAAAGTCTCTGCCGACGTCCATCACAGGCGTCAACGCTTCCTCGGCGGCGGAGGTTGCACAGGCTGCTGCGGAAGATGCCGGCGAGCGAGCGGCGCCGGCAAAGAGGGGCAGGAAGGCGACAAAGCAAACCAGCTCGACCCCAGCAAAGCTGCCTTACAACCACAATACGCTTAAGCACTTTGCGACGATTCCGCACTTTGAGGGCACGACCACCATCAAGGGCAAGGCGAGACCGGGGGAGAGGGCAGCTCAATTCCTGGGCTTTCGCATCCCCGTGCCCAGGAAGTTTATCCAGACGTTGCGCGAATCCGACGCGCTCCTAGGAGGGCGGCCGCACAGCCGGAGGCGGGGCAGATCGAGGCCTTGCAGGCGGCGCTTCAGCGGCTTGAGGCGGGCGTGGCCGAGCTGCTCGACGCGGACAGGGAGGAGGCCGAGCAGCAGCGGGGCCAGCTGGAGTAGCAGATTGCGGAACTCCGCGCTGAGCTCGGCCGGGTGCGGGCGGCTGCGCAGAGGGGCGATAGCGATGGCGATGGCAATGGTGATGCTGGCTTTGGAGAGGACTTGGAGCGGCTTGGGGCCAGCTGCGCGGACCGGTTCTCGAGGCTCCAGGATTCACATACACCCCACGCAGCCGAGCTTGCGGCGAACCAAGATGCCCCCAGCCCAGTCGCCGCAATGAGCAAGGACGATGTGGAAGGCTCTGTGGAGAGGGCATTGACCCGGCGGGGCATTATAACGAAGGACAATATACTCGAGAACGGTGTTATCATACAAGACACTCTCCCAGCCAAACTGGAGAAAGTTGGCCTCACGCCACAGTACCAAGACTCCAATTTCACAAACATCGACTCCGACATGAAGGATCTCAAAAGCATGATTGCAAAGATGACATTGTCAACGAAATCCGAGGAAGCGAGCTGCTTATGACTGGCTGCCAGTTACTATTATTAGGCTACCCTATTCTCGGTTGTTGGGCTGGAAGCTCTGTTTATACTGTTGGGCACTGTCGCGCTAAATTCGGAAGGAGGCTGATAACTTGGCAAAAGGAGGGGTATGACGCGATTGAGAAGGAGGTCATAAGGGCTCGGTTCGTGCAGTGGGATTCCGGAGGGAGGGAGGTCACAACTGCCCCCCCCCCTTCTTCTCTTCTTTTCCTTTCTTCTAGATAGCTGCCCCACACCAATCAATAGATTTTTCATCACCACATCCTTGAACCTATAATCCCTACGAGCTTTGACAGCACGGACATCATATCACAGCTGTTATTATAGGCGAGTTGTCATTTATGTCCGCTCTCTTGTGATATTGGCATTGGGCTGACAGATTTTATCCCCACTTAGCATTGATTAATATATATACGGAATAATGACTCTCGAAAGCGGGTCCTCGATGGCCAGGCCAATTAATGTGACAAATGCTCCTCAACCAAACACAAAACCTATACATGGTGATGCTAAAGAAATAAGAAAAAGGGTGTTGCGCCCAGGAACGGCGCCAAGTTTTCACTTAAATGAGAAAACAAAACCGCAAAAAATATCAGAACAAGAAAGACATGCTGGTGAGAAGGAAACACAGAAGAAGATGGTTTTGTGTCCGGAACGGCGGTCAAGTTATAACTTAAATGGGAAGACAAACCCCAAAAACCCATCAGAAGAAGGAGGCAAAATGAGACCAACTGCAACCCAAGTCAACCGACTCTTCGGTGCTTGTTCCTTTCACGGCGCTTGCAGGCCATAGATCTTTATGATTGCTGCTGAATCAAGGCTGTATCTGGTGTTGGCCTGAGAGATCCGTCCGTCTCGTCATCGTCGTCGTCATCGTCGTCGTCGTCATCATACATACTGTCGTAGTCTGACGAGTCGTCGCATTCGTCGTCGTCTTCCAAGTCGCTGTCATCCTCTCCGCTTTCTTCATCGTCAACAGACAGAAGACTTGGGATCCTGGTGGTATATCTCGGGTATGCAGCATATCCCGTCATTGGTACAGACGAAGGGAAAATCCTCCATGGTAGTTTTGGGCCCTTGAGGGGTTTCTGAACTGGATCTCAGTACACCAATCCAATATAAACATATGAAGGATCCCAGTTCTCCACTTACCGGTCTTGGAGGTCCTCCATGATAAAAAGGCTTGGTAATTTTTTTCCCCCGTTTGGCAACCCTGAAAGCGGGGAGAGACCTGACGTTAGGTCGAGTGAGCTGGAACCCATTTTCCTGGTGGATGCCGTACCGGCGAAGGATCGCGGCGATCGGACATTTGCAAAAATTATTATTGGACCTGTGGCCACTGCGACAGGCAGTGTTGACAGTGTTCCATGATGTTGTGCCGTTTGAGCATGACGATTTGTTGCCCGATCCGGATGCTTTGTCCGAAGAATGAACCTTTGCCTCCTGGCCGATCCGTGTGTTGACAGGCAGGGTCGACTTAGCCTTTTTGTTGGCGCATTTATCCTCGCTCGACTCATTGGATTCGGCTGCACCAGTGGAAGAACTCGGCTTCTGTCCTGAGGCTTGGGCATCCGTTTGCGTCTCTGTCGATGACTCTGGCTGCGGAAACAGGTCGTCAACCACTTTCAACAAGTCTTTGGTTTCTTGTTCGTGAGAAAATAGAGATGGCGGATCAGTAGACTCTTCGGAGGGATCCTGGCCTCCTCGGAGGCGGAGAGGGTTTGGTTTGTCTGCATTGGCGCTCGACAGGAATGCATACTCTTCGGCAAAAACCTGGCCTCTGCGTTTACGGAATATAACCCTCTTTTCTTGAGGGGAAATTGACCTCCAAAAGGAGATTATGCAGGTCAATGTGAAGACTGCAGCCCCAATTGCGGTGTAGAAGGCAAGCATCATATTGAGTCTTGTAAAACGTTGGTAGATGTGACAAAAGTATGATTTGGGAATAAGTTGACGATTGCTGTTAATCGTTGGTGTGGAGGATTGTGAAAGAGTGAAGAAAGAATCTGAGTTTGGAGGGCCGGAGAGAAGGTCTGTTATACCCAATTCGCCATCTCTGAACATTAGATAATTGGAGAATTGATAAGTCATTTGCTAGATCCTACGTTATCATTACACCACTGTCTTATCACGATGGCAAAGCTCTTTTAGGCTTCACTCAACTGGAAAAGAGTGCTCAGAAGTGGCGTGCCTGAAAAACATTCCCGGAATTACGCAATGGAAAAGAGGTGATTTGGATCTTGCACCAACTCTGCTAACGAATATCTAAAGTCCTCCTTCGAGCACAAGCTCAAGTACATATCGACCGCCTATTCTTTCCCTTAAAAATATCGACAGCTCCAGTCCGTATAGCATATAGTAAGTGGGCACCAAAATTCCACCTTGATATTTTCGTCTCCGGCCAACCACATTAGAATGGATTCTTCCAGATGACCCAAAGGGGCAACTTTGCAAAAGCTGAAGGGAGGTGGCAATATTAGGTAACTTGATTCTTTTTTTATAAGGCGTTTCAGAGTCCCCTAAGCTAACCAAGCGAGCCCGAGTTCGGGATTCAGCCCTATCGCTATGCCGGGCTGTACATTGGAGTGGCAACTTGTGACGTTGACGTTTATGACATCGATCGAGCTAGTGCTGTCACTGAAATTTCGAAGAGAGACATTTTGACGGGATGACAGGAGGATAATGCATATATATGACAGACTTGGTTTCAACCTGAACTGAGAGAATATCATACATGGAAGGTGAATTAGGGTGCTCTAGAGATCTAGACACTATGGATTTATGATTCTCCTGGACATTTTCTTTTTATCAATTGAAATTATCTTCACGTTGATGGAGTATAAGTCAATCTGATTGTTCTCGTGATCTGAACCTCGTTTCTAGATTATTCGTTTTCTTTTTTCTTCCTTTTGGTTATATAACTATCGTTACTTTGTACGTAGTGGCCAATTACTAGTCAATTCTAGATCTAGGATTAGGTTGCTACCTCATGATGAACAGGCAATATTATTAGATCGATGTCATAGCTAGGTGATTATCTAAAAAGAAAACGGAAAACGGATTACCGTAGAAATCAGGGTTTCTTGAACTTTTTTTATAGTGGCGGTTTCTATAGCTAGCATATGGCACGGTAGGCGAGCTCGGGACCCGGTTATTCTCGGGACCCGGTACCACTTACCAAAATACCTAATGTAGCTGTCAACGTTCTCGTCTAGATTTCTACCTATTCGAGAATGCACCATTTTGACAGCCCATGGTACCACTTTGGCAGCTTTACCTGGGTTACCCTCACTTGCGATTGTGCTATCGAAGTTCATGATGGAATAAGGCCTAGGAAATGGAAGTACGTATACGTGAACTGCGTATGTAGTTGGTAATAATTTCACGCAGATGCATTAATATTGTATGTTCTCCTAGCCGTGCACTGGTCTGTGTGTTGTGGTACGGTACGTACCGGCTTAGAATGAGAGTTGGGTACGGATATACTTCTCAATGCCGCACCAGGGGAAATAGTTTTTGTGATTGGGTGATCGCAGCCAGCTGTCTCAGAGGCGTTTTCTCTCGAATTTTATATGGGAATATTCGAATACTAGCTGAAAATAATTTTGAAAATTCAGGAAAAAATATGTTCAGAGAACATTGGTCATGACGTAGGTTGTGAGTGGCGGGAAGGGGGCCCGGCCGCCGGATGCATACTACTTTGTATTTGTACATGTGAGGGCTTCTTTTCAAGAATCAATTTGGAAACAAAGGGAGATGAAAGGTACATACATCAGGCCTGCAGGGGAACGAGTGTTTCGTGGTCTTGTGATCGGGTTTTCTAGGTGATTGCAGCATGTCTCACACTGGCAGCCGTTCTCTCTTGAATTTTATATGTGATCGATACTTGCTGAAAATTATTTCAGAAATTCATGAAATATTATGTTTAGGGGAGTGTAGCTTGGGCACGAGAACAGTGTAGCTTTTTAAATAATTGCTTTGGATTTTTCAAAAAAAAAAAAGTTCCTGACAATTTTGTTAGCAAAAACTTGTCCGATCACAAGGAAAGAAACTTCTGCTCTGGAGCACCCGATCACAAGAAACTCGCTAAACTATTTCCCCTGATATGTATTTTCCTCCTCGAGCTCTTTCAATTCTGTGCCACGTGGGACCCGAGGTTCTCAGATCTATAGTAAAATAGCTAGGCTCGGCGATGTGGTTCAGAGTTGCAATTGTGGTTCTAGACTGTTAACGTTACATACTAGGTAACGTTGTACATGTGGCAATTATATAATAGAGTTATATATATATAAATGTTTCTTCCAGCCTCAGCCTTAATATTTGAGTCCTCACACTTAATCATGAGCACGAACAACCCTTCAAACATTGCATCACGCATAACTCATCTTCCCTAAGCTTCGACAGCTGTGCGCGCTCAGAAACCTAAACAACGATAATTTCTATCCACCCATTGAATAGAGAATAATTATAACTTATACAACACGCACAACAGCTTACACACCTCTAACACCTGCGGCACAAGCGCGCACTTGCAACCTCGAGCTACTGGTACCAAAACAGAAGATGGAGAACAATCACGAACACCCCATCGCCACCGCCTACGAATATTCCCAAAAACGTTTCGGTATCGGTATCGGCAAATGCGACAGCCCGTCCTCCTACCCATATGCATCCCCAGAATCCGAATCCGATCGCGAATCGGCACAGTGGTATATAGATTTGGAGGAGCCGGAGATGTGGGATGTACGTATATGTACCTTGACAAATCGCATCGCACAATCCTACAAGCCAGCCCCATGATGCTAATATATATTGCTTGGAATCCAAATATATAGTCCGTGTCCTGCAAAATGGACGCTGGCCCAGAATCCGAATCCGAGGTGGACATACATGATATCGATACAGACACATATAGCGCTTGCTTATATAGTATGGGCGCATCACGATCGCAGAGAAGCAGTATGGCACGTGCACGAGCCAGGGCCCACAAAAGGAAACTTGCGTCGAGGCCACGATGGTTTGGTGGGAGGGTTCGAGGGGAATCCGTGGACTGGCATGAGTGTGTTTCGGAGATTATTTTTGTAAGTAATGTCACGGTCTTCCTTCATACAATTCGGTTTCTTGATATGTACATATATAGAAACAGATGCTCATTTGAATAACTTCCATCTTTGGAAATTAGTCCAACTGCCCCACCCTCAACTTCAGCCTCCTGGCGCCACCACCACCAATAACAAAGTTCGGGATGGTGTATAGCGTTGGGTTACAGATGAAGGTCCTCAGACTTGGGTTCCCCGGCCACGGGTACTATGGCCATGGTCATTTTGATTCAAGCCTAGATCTGGAATTAATGAATGTGGCTACATCTTCGAGGCTGAATTACTCGAGCTTGAATTTAGACTTTGATTCGGCGGGACGCCGCTGGGAATTGTGTGGGGATCGGAGTGAGATGGAAGAGCAAGAGCAAGGGGAGGTGGAGGAGGACAACGGGACGGATTCATCGGCGTTGGCTACGGCCGCGACTTCGGCTTCGGGACGGGGAGCTGACGGCGGGAGAGACTTTAGGCAGTATAATGTTTACCCGCTACGGCTTCATGGTGGGCATGGTCGGAGGAACGGAGATGATTTAAAGGTTGGACCCGGGCAACAGATTAATTTTGGGGGAGAAGGAGGGGAGAGAGATGGAGACGAAGAAGAAGACCTTAAAGAAGGAGAGAAATACTCCGATTCGGAGTATAGCTACCACCAGCACAGCGATGATCATGCTCATGATCACAATTATGACCACCAAGCCGAGAGCGAGGGCCTTAACATGGAGGACAATGGGGACGACAAGTACTACGACCACCACCAAGGCCATGGCCATCATCATCTCTACATCCACACCAACCATAATGTTGGAACCACCACTGGCACATCCTTCTCTCCCTCATCATCATCCTCTTCGCTTTTGGCCAGCACAATCTCAAGCTCGGAGTTGTCACAACCCACCTGCCCGCCTCCCCGTCCTAGAAATCCGATATCGAGACAGCTCTCGTGTGGGTATAGGTTTGGTGATTTTGATGTTGATATTGGTGAAGGTGAGGATATTTACTTGAGACTTGAAGTTGAGCGTGAACTTGAGCTTGAGCTGCTGCGAGCGAGGGATCTCGATTGCCATAGCCTTGAATATGACTCTGAGCACGAGGATGAGGATGAGGATGGGGACAGCAAGGAAGATGGAAATAATATCAAAAATGAGGATGGAGAGGAAGTGAAGGAGGATGATAGCGAGAGCGAAACTCAGACTAACACCGACACCAAACACGGGGCTGGCGCTAACACCAACACAGAATTCACACCCACACCCACACCCATAAGCACGGCAGAATCTACCACAACCACCGCCTCTTCATCCTCCGACTCCGACTCCCACGGCAACACCCATTCGCAATCGTTAGAGAAACTTGACGTTGACCATGACGACGACCTCGACCGTGAATCCAACTCCGATGCCTCAACCACATGCACAGACCCCCCTCTCCCACCCTACTGCTGCCCCACGGCATTCATGCTCGCACAGGAACTCATCCTCCCTGAGACGGGGTGGGCGATTCATCCGTACACGAAAGTTGAGCCGGTGAGGATACGGGGATGGAGTTTGTTAACGTTATATCGTGAGGATTGTAGTACTGGTGGTGGTGGGGTTGGGATTGGGGACAGTGTTGGTGGTGGTAGTGGTGGTGATCTCAAGAGCTGGGTAAGTCTTCACTTTCCGATTTTTCCCTCCTTTTTATTCCTTTCCCTCGTTTTCCTCTTTGGAAAATTTCCGACGTCTGTTGGGAAGAAATTTGAATTCCGGGTGACGGCTATGAAGGAATGAATGCTAATACTTGACACTTGATTAAAAAAATTAGGACAACTCACAAACAACCCAGAAGCAGGATGACCGAACCACCCCCCTCCCTCCGCTCCCCCCACCCCCACTACTCCGTGAATGGAGAAAGTGGATACCGAGGGTTAAGAGTGCGTTGAGGGTTGTTGAGGGTGTTGATGATGATGATGAGAAACCTCCGAGTGTATCTCCGGCATTTGAGGTTCCGCAAGTCAGGCATTTTCTTACGATGGTTGTTGGGAGGCCGAGGCCGCAGCCGGTGGTGCCGTAGGGGTGGGTCTTCAGAATGGGGGGGTTAGAGGGGCAAAGGAAATGGGAATAAGATGGAAGAAGGGAGGTAGTGGAGGATTCATGGTTGATTGTGAATGGATTTGGGTGGGATTGATGGTGTTGCGAGGGATGGCTGTGATTTCTTTGTTCTTCTTTTGGGGGAGGAGGGGCTGGAGGGAAGATGATCAGGATAGGAGGCATCGCGGTAGGATGGAATTCCTCTTGGAGGAAATAGGTATGCGTATTGTTGGATTCTCGCGTCCAAACTCTTCCTTGGAGCCGCAGAGAGTATTTGGTGGGGGCATGGAAATGAATTTGGATTCGATCGAGATTGAGTGAGACCGGTTTATGGTGGATTATAGGGGGGTTGGGGGGTTGCTCAGAAGGGTATTAGCATACGCAAGAGGGGAGATCCGAGTATTTACCTATTTGAGTGTGACTGAGTTGTATCATTTTTCCTTTGAGTCAAAAAAGAAGATAAATAAAGAAGGAATGATTTAGTGTCGTACCGAATGATTTAGTCTCGTACCGAATGATTTAGTGTGCGATACCGCAATACCGGCTCTCTTCATTTGAACGCTGTCAATAACATTATTATCCAGATCTGATATTTTCTTGATTTGAAATCTTTTACAATTGCATGTGAAAGATCTCCGGTGGCCATGGCCATACTACTTCCGCAGCCGGTAAGTTACCCTTAACTTTAAGGTAAATTACATTCTCGACAATAGAGAATGCGCATATATACTTAGGTACCTACTTGGCAGCTATAGCTATAGGAGTATCCAGGCAAAGATAGAATCTTGAATGAACGATGTCGATAGCGAATAACATTTTACTGATCATGACTGATATTGACATATATCATCACGCACCTCCCTCCCCCTTCCAGAATTTCTCCTCGGCTGTCGGTTTATATAAAATCAAAAGTTCCACTAATTAACCCCCCTTCTCATAGCTAGTCGAGATTTTAGATTTTCATCAGCAAACGTGTGGTAATCCTAGAACATGGGAATTTTCTACGAGGGGCTGAGAAGAAGACTATGTGGAAAAAAGCTAAATGGTGGACTTTTATTGGTATTTAAATGTGAGATTCTTATTGTTTTTACTTTTACTTCTTATTTTTTTGATAGTTAATCGTTAATTGCAATTGCGGAAGATTTGAATCCGCGGACCGACCAAGAGTGTGGATCTTTTTCTTTTTCTTCAGCTGTGGTGTGGATACAATGTTACAGGGCGGAGTTGAGGTTGGAATAGGGTTGTCAGGTGTGGGGGGTGAGGTTATTCGAATTGGAGGGACGGGTGTCTCATTATAAAATAAATTCTCGCGATCGATCGCTCGCTTAGCTCAGGCTACGCTTAGCTATAGTCTCGTGCCCAGCTGATATCCAGCTTCGGCAGTCTCAACCAGAAAACTAGACTCCAGAAAACGTTTATTGGTCCACGTCATCTTAACTGTCTATTTGTAGGGCCACGTGGGCCAAGCCTGTCTTTAGTCTCGTTCCGCCTGTCTTTGTTGAATTTCTGGTGTGTGAGGTGCACTTTTAGAGTATGTCTCGCGCTAGTGTGGATGGGGTAATTTGACAGATGGGGGGAGTGGGGCTAGGCTCGGGAGAGAAGTAGTTGGAAAGTTAACCAGTATGCGAGGCTATGATAACCCGTCCGTAGGACTCTTCCCCCCCAACTCTCATCTCGCTCAACACCACACTCTCGCCTCAATCTCGACACGACTTTTCTCGCGCACTCGAATCGAAATTTCATTCCCACCACGTATTGTGTGTCTACCTTTTCAACATCGTCTCACCTGCTGCTCAAAACTTCTTCGCCTCTAACTTTCTGAATCAGCTACTCAGCACCAGGCATGTCTCAGGCATCCGGGGTGAAGGCTAGAAATCCTGGACCAGAACCCGCCACGATCTTTTCAGCACATGCCTTGCTACGCTCCAGGCCTACAACCGTGAAGATCTATAATGAATGGGAACAAGGCTTATCCATCACGCAACAAGACGACTCTCATGGTTTGCTCTCTGACATTCACGAACCCGTCGACACGCTACCAGTTCTACGCACTCGAAACATTAGGCCTGCATTTTACAACGGAAGATAAGGAGTTCA
Source organism: Peziza echinospora (assembly GCA_024516245.1). Classification (NCBI taxonomy): domain Eukaryota; kingdom Fungi; phylum Ascomycota; class Pezizomycetes; order Pezizales; family Pezizaceae; genus Peziza; species Peziza echinospora. Next base: position 676,537 of record JAJLQT010000022.1, on the reverse strand, counting down.
TGTCAATCTTGCAAGCACAACTATTGTAAACGAGACGATGCCTTGAGGCACACACGTCCTAAAATAAAGCAAAAAGGATTGGGGGATACTATGATCACAAAAGGATAACAAAAGGCAAAGTCACACCAAGCGCTTGTGTTCTTAATTCCCAAAAGGACGCGTTTGAGCTCTCAATATTGGCGTTGGTCCACCACCATTCGTGCAAGATCGATCTTCTTACACCAACAGCACTTCAAGAAAGCACTACCCGACTAGATCTGGAATTCACGGTGGCGGTTCCAGTTCCTGGGCCTGGGCTGAAGAAGATCAATTTCAGTAGTAACCTGGATCTTGGTGCTACCGATCTATGAACCCTCAGTCAAGCCCGGGCCCCAATTTCACCAATGCACACATCAGAACCCAGGTGGGCATGGATACACAACGCACAGAGAACAGGCTTTATCACAAATGTATCCGGTTCGAGCAATAATCTCATCGATTCTGACTGAAATTCCAATTTGATTCCTTATCAGCCAGCAAGGGGTTTATCCACTTGAGTATATATCAAATAACTTTTACATTTATATCCTCCAAAGTTATTCTCATCTCCAAAGTCATGCTGGCTTTCAAATCAAAACTAATTTAACCAACTCAATCGCTTGCGCTGTACCCATGCTCGTGTGCTCGATATGTATCTAGAGAGCAAAACAAATGACTAACGTGTCTCATAGGAACGTTACCTCCTCCATGACTTCCAATGTTCCCATATAATACAAGTCCACATCCAAAAGACAAATATCCTGAGAAGTTCCAAATCTGCACAGCAGATGATTCATCAATGCTCATTTCTGCACGTTCTGCAAACTTCTTTCCCACAACCTTCACACATCCAAACATAATCCTTCATCAGTTCTTCACACATTTCGCACCTTCCAACACCAGATTTATATCTCCACAAACCAACCATCACGTCTTGGTCCTCGTCATCTTCGCTGTCGAGATCATCATTATAATCATTTTCGTCACTATCGTCGACTTGTTTGGCCTTCCCTTTACCCTTTCCTTTGACAACTGGAACTCTTTTAATTCCGTCGCTTCCATGTCGGCAATCTTGTCTCTTCCTTTGGTCTTCCCGAATTCGCTCCTCTCTGAGCCTGCTCCTTAATGCCTCTTCTGCAGCTTCACCTCCTTGACGTTGAATGCGCAGTTGGTCGATTGTTCTTTGGCGTACAGGCGCTCCCTCGGCCTCCCAGTCTCCACATCCACATGTTTTCCACTTGGCTGCACAGCTATAACACCATTCCGAGCCGCACCTGCATGACATGTGTTGGCAACCAAATGCCCTTTCCACGATCGAAAGGCATTGATGGCAACGCTGCCAACCCATCTCCGCAGCCTTCGTCAATGTGAGGGTGAGGTCAGCATCTTCGGGACAGTCGGTGCCAGCATGCTCTGCGGATTTGCAAATTAAACATGTTCCAAGCTTGCATGTTTTACATATTGCTACTTTGTCGTGGCTCGAGCCAGGCCTGACTGATATGAATGTTGAGCAAGTAGGATTTGCGCAGTATACCCGATCTTTGGATGTATATTCCTCGGTTCTTTGGCGGAAAAGTTCAATTTCTGCGGCAGACATGTGTTTCCGCACTAGAAAAATCGGGATCTCCACTTTACAACAGCGAGGCGGGAATGCCTGTTCATCTTTGCTGGCGTTTATGAAAAATTGTTTGATGCAGGGAACGCAATATGGATGTTTGCACGGTGGGCTGATGAGACTCGCGCCAGCAAATATGTCGGTGCAGCTTGTGCAAGCTACAGGAACCCGCTGTTGCAATTTCTTTGCTGCGGCAAGAGATTCCTAGCAGCAGTGAGATTCGGTGCTAGCAGGAAGTTTTGACTAGGGGGACACCATAAGCTTACCTTGACCACGTTGCCATGCCCTCCATTCTCAACATCATAACTGAGTAGCGATAATCTACACGCAAAGTCAAAATCATCTTCCCCGTCGAGTCGAGCGCGGCTTCCCGTCATCATGGCGAGGTTCTCTTCCATTGTTGGCATCTCTCCACTCATCGCGGCAGCCAAGTCTCTATCTGCCAGGATCTGCTCGGTTTCCTCGAGGTATCGCCGGTATTCCTCCATGACGAGCTTGTCTTCCTCATCATTTGCTTGCTCGAAGTCTTCGAGCTGGAGAGATATGGCCAGGCGGAGTGAAGCCTCTTGCTCGTCAAGCTCCATGTTGGGGCTTTTGCTTCCCGTTGTTCGTGAGGGGCCTGCATGCGATGCCATCTGCGGGGGTGTTGCCGAAGCTGTTGCTGCCATTCTTTTTTCTTTTCAAATTTTGCAGGAAATCCAGACCGACTATGCGGTTGTGATATACTGGAATATCTGGATCGACTCTATTTGTTTGCGCCAGAATCAAAATCGCGGGATTGACCTTGGGTTACTATGGGAATTTGGGGGGGAGTCGGGAAATGGCGAGGAAAACAACCACCACTCATTGAAAACTACATGCCTGGCAAGTTTGTCTTGGAGGAGAAAATACCGGGGTGGTAGGGGCCAGCGATCCCATGCACGCCGTTGCTGGCAGGCCAATTGGGCGCTCGGATGAGTACAAGGCTAGATCCTCAGCTCCTGAGGAGTTGCTACCTACCTAACCTGCTTTGCTTGACGGGGCGATGGGGGGAAACGGGCGAGCATGCGCCCGCAATGAACAGCCGATAAGTAAATGGTTCATCCATCTGTACGGTAATCCCCGCACGAATGCACATGCGAGGGTTGGTATGGGCGTCAGCGCGAGCGAGTGGTGTCGAAGGGCAAGTGCGTTCTGCAGAGACTTATGACTGCAGTAGCGGGATTGGTGGGAATGGAGGAGCTGGGTCGCACCACGACAGTGTGCACGCATAAATGTGGTTGTATGCATAAATTGAGTGCAATGGATATTAAATACATTCCAGAACATTACCATTCAGCCGCCTGACATCGTGGAGATTGAGAATATGTGGACCGTCAATTATTATGTGCCTTCTCCCGTCGCAGATATTGCGTGCCAATTCAATGCTGGAAGGCTGTCTAGCGGGAGGATGAAACCCGCCAGCAGCCCTGCCGTCCCGAACATCTCGGGGCTAAGGGGGCCGTAGTGGTGAAGAGCACCCATATATAGAGCTGCCGGACCGCTCCGTTGTAGCAGGGTCGACGATGCCCAGGGGCGCGCACGTGACCGGCATGCAGGGAGCGCGTGCTAGCCGTTCCTGGCGGAGAGCTGCTCGAAGACAAGCTGAAACCCACCCCCCCCAATCGCAGCTGCTCCCGACGGGCGGACGGTCGGACGGCCGCCCTGTCGCCGCCGCCCATCCCTCCTCGCTCCACCATCCCCATTTCCATCCTCCTCTGCCAGAACACCCACGGAACACGCTCGCAGCCTTCCAAGGCCCTCCAACGGCCTGTCACGCTCACAACACATTCACACGCCCCCAAACATCGCCAAAAGCTGCGCTGGGCGTGCTCGTGTGCCTGCCCCTTAACGGCCCAATACCACCCCCACCCACCCACACATCCGCACTCCCCCCCAGCACCTAGCCCCCCAGGCTCGCCGTGCCCTCCCACTGTTGGACAGCTGCTGCTGCTGCTGCCATCGAAACGCAATCCTCTGAAAACACCGCCGCACCCCCGTCAAACAATCATTCGCCGGCCCCCATCTCAACCAACCCCATGGAGCACGCCCCATCATTACCCGCTGCTCCTCCGGCTCCCGCTGCTGGTCCGGGCGCCAGCAAGCGGGACCCTGGCGGTCGACCTCGTCATCCCGAAAAAGGCACGGACGCTGACGGCCAAAAGAAAGAAAATGGCCCGCTCAAACGTCGAGTGCGGTTCACGGATATGGAGGAAGATGCGGGCCCGCTGCTCTTCAATGCCAGAGACTCCATGTACATGCGTGCTGAATTGCAGAGGGAGTGGGACTTTGGCATCCCTGCCCAGGATGAGGCCCATCGTTATGCTCGCTGGTTTGCCGAGGAAATGAAGCGCGAGGCTGCCGAGCAGGCGGCTATGGAGGCGGAGGAAGGTATCGAATCGACAGGCCCTAAGAATGCCTATGCGAAAGCCGACAAGGCGGTTCACCCGAACCGATTGAGTACCGACCTTAGTGGGCTGGACCTGGATCTTAAAAATCTGGGTGACGATGTCTCTGGACTGGACGTCTTTTCCCGTGTCGAAGTGGCATTGGGCAAGCAGAAGGAGGCAAAGGCGGAGAAAAAGAGAAAGGAAAAGGCTGAAAAGGAGAAATCGAGGCACAAGTCTTCGTCATCCATCTCCATGGCTCTATCACCGAAACGTGCAGATTCTGCGGACTCTGTCCTACTTCATGGAAAGGACCCTGGGAGCGGGAAGGAAAAGAAAGGATCCCGCTTTCTGCGTAAAGTCATCACGGATAGGATCGTCGTGAAAGATAAAGATAAATCGGTCATTGATGACAAAAAGTCGAGGGATATTGCAGATTTCATTGGTGGTCTTGCGAAACAGGCTCAGTCTCAGGCTCCCCCAGCGGATGCGCAGAGTCAACTACGGCCTACTGTATCAAACTCCAGCTCCAGACACGAGACCAGCTCCAGACCATTGTCTCCTCCTCAACCACTTCCACAAGCACGTGACCGCATTACCGATGCGGCACAGAAAGTCGCACGCAAACCAGCCGCAGTCGATATGAATTCCGATTGGGGCACTCCTCCAGGAAGCTCAATGACCAAATCACCATCATCAATTTCCGATGCCAAACGTCCTTCACCACCATTGCCCCCAGACCAGCCCACTCGTCGCCCAGTCCCAAGTACTGCCCCATCAGCTCCCTCCATAATGTTGGTGAACTCACAGAAACCTCCGCAACTTTCGGCCCTTCCCGTTAACGAAGAACGAAAGTCGCGGGCGCACCGCTCAGAGAGTACACCTCCTGTCCGCACCCATTCCCCCTACTCCCAGGAAGCAAGTGAGGAACGGAGGCCGAGTGCGCCCAACATCAATTACTATCAATCCCAACTCGCTCCCGAATCGCAATACCAGCAAGCTAGCAGTCAGAGGTCACCGCAGCAGCAGCGTTCTAAACCTGAAAGGGCAAACAGTCAAACACCATCAGATCAAAATCAATACCAATCAAGACAGCAACCACCACAGCCACCTGCACCTCCTCCACCTCAGCAGCGGCAATCGCAGGCTCCTCCACCAGCTGCCCCACCGCCACAACCATCATCATCATCATCCCGACAATCTAGATCAGAACCCCCGCTACTCGCCCCAAACAACAATAGTATGAATGGCCGACTACCTCTTCCTGGTGCCTCTTCGTCGTCTTTAGCATCGAGCGTCAATGGCTCCCGCCAGCCATCTCCTTCGCCTACGCCGCATAACCAGCCTCCGGCTCCTCCTCCGCCCACGCAGCAACAGCAACAAGCGTCTCCTCCCCCCAGAGTGACTAATTCCGAAGACATGTTTTCGAGGATTGAGCAGGAGCTGGCGAATTCTGCGGTTGCGGATAGTGGGCACCATGGCAAGGGGAGGAAGTTTTTGGGGAAGGCGTTTGGGCATGTGAAGGAGGGCGTGGCGAAGGCGAAGGCAAAGAGTGGGAAGTAGATTTGATTGAGTGATTGGGGTGAATCTATCTATACATATTATGTTTAGTTGGTGGGGGGAGTAAGTAGGGGTGAAGGTGGCTTCTCTATTTATTTCCCTTTATTTTCTTTTATTTTTCATTTTCATTTTTTTTTTGTCGAGCTTGAAGGACCGAGAGTCGATTTGGGCGGTGTTGGAGGGAGGAGGGGAAGAGTGAGGTTGGAGGGGCTGTCAGGAGTGGATAAGTTGAGCTTGCCATTGATGATTTGAATGCTCCTATTCCATTCAGGCTGGCGATGGATGTGATGGTGGTAGATTAGAGGTTGTATTGTGTGCTGTTGCTGCTGGGCTGTGATTGGTATCGATGGATTGATGGGTGGAGTTCTTTTTTTTTTCTTTCTTTTGTTTCTTTTTTTTTTTTTTTCTTTGACCTTTTCGTTCGTCGATCTACGTGAACTCTTTAGCTTGTACCTTGTATCTTTTCTTTTTTTTTTTTTTTTTTTTTTTTTTTTTCGAATCCTTTTTCATGACCATTGCTAGCTTAAACATAGTTAGATAGTGCACCACAGTTTTTTGGAAATTTTATATGATATCCCCCCCCCCCCCCCCTTCTGTCTGTTGCAATTGTGGTTTCTGTTTTTTTTTATGTGCCTCGTTTTTTATTACCTGGCCATGGACAGTATATATACCTACTACATCCGCATACCTAGGTGATTATAAGTAAGCTTTTTATTTTTGAATATATTTTGAATTTTTGAAATTTGAATACCGCGAATTGCAGGATACCTTCTAGATCTTGTGCGCTCGAGATGTGGATCCTATTATTACCTCCTGCCGAGGCTGATCGTACATTGATCATGACACATCCATTCCCTGCCCAAGACAATGCCTGCAGCAAATTCTTAATATTATATCGATGCATGAACATGAACCATGAGCTTTTTTTTAAATAATAATTAATAATTTCCGTCGACTCTTTTTTTGTAATTATATAATATTATTATTTTTTCTTTTGTTTTATTTATTTATTAGGATACTTCAATCGATATCGATGTGATTAATAAGTAACGGAGTTTATGTTATGTTATGTTATGGTTTTATACGTATACGATAAGAGACTAGGAGACAGAGGATGTAGAGTGAAGTGGAGTGGAGGGGAGGGGGATTCGGAGGTGGGGTTTGGGCATGGGATGGGGGGGTATATCTAGGTACGTAGGTAGGGACTTTGGGCACATGGATTTTTTTTTATATATAACGTACTTAACTTACCTTGGGGAATCCAGATTCACGTATCTCACCACTCAATCATCGATCATCACATCTGCATATAAATATGATCAATCAATCACACATGCAACACAATACATATATCATCCACATTTTTTTTTATATTTTTCCGTCCCCTAAAAACTAAAACTAAAAAGCACAAATCACAAAGCACAAACATTAAAACATAAAACATAAAACATAAAAACCAAAAACGTAAAGCTGCCCTCCACAAATCGTGTACGCGGGAGGGAGGGGAATAAAACATCATATGATGATAACAAACAAAGAAATCACCACCGCCACTAGGTCAAGTTATAAGCTACTCAATAGCTCACTCAATAGCTCATCCGCCGCACACACTACCCCCAACCCCCGGACCCCAAAAACATTGATAATGATATCTTCAAAAACTCGGTGCAGTACGTTGCAATAAATACCAAAAGTGTTTGTTGAGGATCGACTGAGGTGAGCGGGGGGGGGGGGATAGGTGAGCAACATAGGTAAGTAACAACACCCTCCGCCCCCTCCCACCCCCGGGGGCCGGGGGGCAAATAATAAGTAATATCGCATCGCATCGCGTCAACTCTCACCTCACACCTCTCTCTCACCCCCAAAAACCTCACTCACCACCCTCATCTCCACCTCTAATACTCCTCCCCATCACCCTCCCCACTACTCTCCCCACCACTCCTCTTCTTCTTACTCTTCTTCTTCACCATACTCGGCTGCCCGCCATACACCGACCACCCATTCTTCTTTGCCGCGGCACTGCCCCACACCAGTCCGTCGTCCACAACCTTATCCGGCTTTGCAAACTTTCTCGCAGAGGTCGGTGGTGCAGTCGCAGTCGATGATCTCGACGCCGGAGTCTGTAACGTGGTAGATGCGGGTGTCCTGACTGAGGCGGACGAAGCCGGGGTATTGGTTCTTGCAGATACGGGGGTAGCGATGCCGCTGGCGAGGGGGGTAGCTCTGACGCTCCCCGCGACGGATGTGGATGCGGAGGCGGCGGCGGCGCGCGTGGCCCATGTGAATGCGCTGCCGGGCTTGACGGCCACGGGGACGATGTTCCATGTGTTTGGGTTTGCTCGGGGGGAGGCAGTCGCAGTTGCAGGTGCGGTTGTTGTGCGGGACTGAGGTCTCCATTGCTGCTGCTGTGATTGCTGCTGATATTGTGGTGTTGCGCGTGAATTATGTTGTGGTTGAGGAGGTGCGTCAACGTCATCGACATCCTCATCCTCATCATCATCATCATCATGTTTTTCATCACTACAGTCCTCATCAGACTCACTATTCGTGCCGCTCGCACTTCTCTGCTGTTGCGGTTTCTGCTGTTTTATGACATCGTTGTCGGGGCCCATCTTATTCTTTTGGCGGGCTTTGGTCGACGGATTATATCCTTGTTGCAGCGCTTGTTGCGCTTGCGCTTTTGGTAGTTCCCAAGGATTATTATTATTCTTCTGATTGATAATACTACTGGTAGCTTTTGTAATGCCTTTACCATTTGCTGCTTGGTTGGTGGTAGTAGTTGTGCCCCAGGCCGTCTTTTTATTAGAGGCGTTCGGCACTGAGGACCATCCGTCCATGGTTGGGGGCCCACTGGCCTTCTTCTTCTCCGCGAGGGAGAGCGCAGCAAGTCTTTTGGCGGCGGCGGAGGAGGAGGATGTAGTGGTTGCGGGGGCGTCCACGTCGACATCTACATCCTCTTCGTCGTCGTCCGACTCTTCATTATTGGAGTCATCATCATCACCACCACCACCACCACCACCGTCGTCGTCGTGATCAGATTCTTTGGCAGCATGTTTGCCCAAGGGCATGTCGACATCGTCATCGCTGTCCTACATTGATCAAAACACAACACAACACATTACAAAATCAGTCATCAGAGCCCCAAAAACATCGATAGTTTATTCAAAAAGCAAAGGGGTGACCTTGACTTACTTCATCCTCATCGCTGGTATAGTCGTCTGAATCGGGAGCCTCTCCGATGCGTTGAGTGTCGAGACCTTTTTGGACACAAACCATGCATCTCTATCATCATCCCGTACAAGATTAGTTTATTGTTTTCACCTCCCACCTCTCCCCCCAATTTACATAAACCCGGAATAAATATCAAAGAAGAAGAGAAAAAAATTGCTTACAGCATGAAGTGGCGTCTGTCTCTGCGTCTTCTTAAACTTGCTCAAAGGCATCTCCTCCTGGCAGAGATAGCAAAACAACGTTTCCTGCTGGCCAGCGGTACAGTTCTTGCAAGTAGCAAAGTTCTGCTTGGTTTTCCCCCCGGGAATGTATGCTATTTCCAATTGTACACAATCAGCTTTAATGTTCCAAATGGCAATAAGCTCAACTGCAATTTCTTGTATCTCATGATATGGTATGGCAAGTTTAATAAGAAGAATGTCCAGACTCACGATTATGGATACTATTCTGATGTTTCGCCAGTTGGCGATTAGAATAGTCGCTTGTTGGCCTAGAAATTTGGCAGATGTGGCAGCGGATACTATATGAAATTACAACATACTTTGATTAGCCTTCACTGATTTTAAAAAAAGGTAACACATAACACATATATCCATCACCAAATTGAGACAACAACTCGAGATCGAGGAAAAAACTTACTGGGAGGTATTTGCCATGCCATTTCCATTCCTGTATATCCACCCCATGTCAGTCTACATGTTCTGAATTTTTTCCCACCCGGAATATATAACCACGGTAAACAAAAGAAGAAAAGGTACTTACAGATTTGCCCCGCTTACTGCCGACCTCTTATTGATGAGGTTCACGCCAACGACTCCCCTACGGTTCCCTTGGAGAACCTGGCCATGTTGATACATCTCTGTTCTTTCTTTCTTTCTTTCTTGCTTTCTTCTCTCTCTTCTTCTTTTCTTTTCCCTAGAACGTCGCTTTGCGTTCTTTGATGTGAAGGGGTAGAAGTATCTCGAGATGTGCGGTACTACTAGCAAGTAGGTAGCTGTTCAGATAAGGATAGGCGATTCTCCAGGTGCTCCTGAGAGTGCACTACCTGTCCAAATTATACTGTAATGGGGGTAGTGTCTAGTTCTCCCGGTAGAGTCGCGTCCGCTCTAGATCTGATGGGCCACGTTTGTGTATGTGTGTGTGTGGATAGGCAGGCACCTGTTGTGAGGTAGCTTTTGCTTGCTTGCCTGGTGTTTAGCTTACTTCGATCGATGATGTCGGTAGCTTTGTTTCTCAAAAGAAACCCCCCGTTAGCCGAAATTCTCGCTCCTTGTAAGCTTGTCGAATATGTATGTATGCAACTACCGCTTCAGAAAGAATGCATAGAGAAAAAAAAACTCAAGAAATGGAGAGGAGAGAAATGGATAGCTTTAAGTAGTGGAGCTTCCTGGCCTTCCACACTACTCAAGATGTGTGTGTGTGTGTGTGTGTGTGTGTGTGTGTGCAGAACTTGGAATCGGTTTGCCTCGAAAAAAATAAAAATAACCATGCATATGAAATAGAAAAAAATAACACAACAAAGCGAACGGGTAGACAAGGCTTTATCAACAAGAGACACGCATATCACGCACGTCCCCCTTCCCCTCCAGTTCTCCACTCCCAATGATCTCGATGGTGCCGGTGGCTTCGATGAGAACCCTTGGAAGACTAGCAATATGGCTGCTCTAGTTCAGGGTCTCAGAATGTGAGGTGCAACGGATGCCCGCGGGGGTGCACAACCATGGTGTCGGGGAGCGTGGAGTGGGGCATTTAGGAGATCTCAAGATAACGAGAAAAAAATAAAAATAAAATAAAAAAAATGCTATTTGGAGTACCAAGATGCGTTGGCATCTTTACTGTGCTGTATTGGTATCGATATATAACTCCGAGCCAATGGAAAAAAAAAAGGCAAGGGCTCCAGGAGTAACCCCATAAGAAAAAGTAGGTAGATAGTTTGGGGAATACTCGAGTAGAAGAGTAGAGGGATTTCTTGCAGCACATACCTGATCTTATCGTTGCTTGAGCTGGCTGGCAGAGTGCAATCGAGGAGTGAGTGAGCGAGCTCAAAGTTGCGATGTGATGTGATGTGCGATCTTGCAGCGGTTGCTTTAATCGTCTAGCCTTTTTTTTTTTTCTAGAGCTATATCTCCACACACGGAGAAATGGTTTCTGAAAGATTTTCAGCAGCTGCTCTGGCTTGCAATGCAATGCGTTCACGTTGCTTTTCAGTCAATCAATGGATATCTTGCGATATGATGACGACACCTCGAGTGTGCGTGAGCTCTTTTCAAGCCTTTTTCCTAGCCGGGAAATTGGTTTGTTCCTCTTCTCAACGGGGGGGTTATGTCGCACCCGGAGGGGGCTTCCTGTCCAGTTTTTGGGTGGAGGAGATGTTAGCCCCGTTGCTGTTGGTTCAGGATGGGGGAGGTCGATGTTTGGTGTGTGGAGTTCCCCGGAATCAGCTAGGTAAGGGATGGGGGGGGCAGACGATTTTTATACTGGAAGCTTTGTTCCCCACCGTAGCTCGCGCCACCCGCAGCGGAGTCTCTTCTGGCAGCAGGTTGCAATGGGTGGTGTGTGTGTGTGTTTGTTCATGGGTAGGGTGTGTGTGTGCCTGCCGCTTCCATGCACGCGTTGAATTAATGGCGGAGCTCGTGGAGTCGACTGGGGGTGGGGCGGGGTTCCATCCATCCATCCCTCAATTGCTTGCCCTGAGATGCTGTCTGCATCAACCGCAACCGTCTGAATTGAAATTTCTGAGAGTTGCAACGTTGGGGGGAAAGGTGGGGGGGGGTTGATAGAGGTGTCCGAAATGTGAAAGCTTGCATGCGGGCGGGGATGCAGGATGTGACTCCAATTGCTTGCTTGCTGTTCATAATCGCATGACACGATTGATTCGATAATAGCAATAATACATCTCCTGTTATGGATCCAGAGGGCGCAGAGAAGGAAAGAAAGAGAGCGTCGTGCATCCGGAGTACGTACCAGAAGGCTAAGTGAGCATACACAAATACACACAAAGAAACAAATTTTCGTTACTGCCGTAGGCAAGTATCCGTAGGCATAACCACATACGGGAACACCACTTCCAAATACGTCAAATCCAACGTATGAGGGCACGAGACTAACGTATGAAGTAGTGTAGGTTTCCCGCATCTGGAAGCACTCGCCCGGCAAACTATCTTAGAAGTTGTATGCGTAGGAAGGAGGTAAACTCCATCAGCCCTTCCTGAACCGGGAAAATCGACAACGTTCCACATTAGAAACTTTGTCACATGCGAAACATGTAAACATCCCAGATTTGCATTGCAAATCCCAGGACCAGCAAGCTTCAACATGTTTACATGATAACAATTGCGGTTGGTGTAACCGTTTGATCTGGATATCCTGGATCCGGATACCTAAAACTTCAGAGATAAGCTTAAAATTCGGAGAAACTAAATCTGTCATACTCTACGTATACACACTCTAGTACATAAAACGATACTGGCCGCCAAAAAAATAAAAATAAAGAAAAACCTCCCCCATGCCATAGCGAGACACGGCCACCTACTCCTCACTCCTCACTCCCCACTCCCCACTCCCACCACCACCGGCCGCAGCACCAAATCAACTACCACAACCACAACCACAACAAGCACAACACCATACCAGTAAAACCACACCTCCCTCCATCCAATCACCCATCGCAACCTCTGGGTTAGGTTCCCCAGTCCATGGGTTAGGGTTACCGTAAAAACGTTGATTTTTCAGAACGCCCCAATATCATGATCTTCCCAAAAAAAAAAAGAAAAAAAAAAAAAAAAAAAAAAAAAGGAAATATTTCTCCCTCTCCCTACCCATGTGTTCTCGTCTACCCATGGCCTAATGGCCAACATATGATATGCGCACATGATAAGCCCTTTGTGTTACCATACCACACCGCATGTGCATAAATCAAAAGTACTCTACTCTACAGAGTACCTACTCCTCTCTGCACACTCCGCATGATGCTCTGATCGACCATGGCCAGCAAGACGTAGTCGTAAGCCTTGAGTCATACCTACATGTAAAGTAGAGTACTTAGAGTATACGTAGAGTTGGTTAGAATGCGATAGTCGATAGGATTCTATACATTAGAGTACCTACCGGCACAGCCCCAATGTCTTGATTGATACTCATGACCATGCATACAAGCTTCTGGCAATTTGCAATGGACGGTAGGTATAGTATCAAGTAGGTAGAGTAGAACATTTTTCCCCTACCTCCAAGCATCCAGATGGAGGCCAATATGGCCAAGAAAGATACCAGGAACAAATGCATGAGATACGTATCGATCCCGTGTCGAGCTGCCGTAAGTACAGAGTACCTACTGATCATATAGGTACTTATCATATCACATGTACCAAACATAAAAAGTAAAAACCAAACATAAAAAGAAAGAATACAGGTACACTCCATGGCCATGAATTCGAATGCAACCTAAAGTACGTATACCCCACCACATACACAGAAAATAAAAAGGAAAAAAAAACGAAAAAAAGAGAGAAACAAACACCAACACCAACACCCAACACTTCACATGGAAAAACACGATTCAAGCTTCGAATTCCCCACACATTCCCTCCTCGAGCTCGAAAACAAAAAAAAATGTAAAATAAAAAAGGAATACAAGAAAAACACACCCTCACACACACACAAATGTAACCAAATTGACCTTTTCCAAACTGCCTAACTCCCCCCCACCGGCCCCTCCTCCTCCTCAATATCCAAAATCTCATCAACAGCCTTCTCCAACCACCGCCTTGTCCACCGACTCACACGTCCCCAAACCCACACAAAGAAATTCCCCACCCCAAACAACACCACCAACCACCCCAACTGCCCAAACCTATCCCTCCCCGTCCCACCGGGCCTTCCACCTCTCCCACCACCCCAAAACCCCCCACCTAACCTCACATTCCACCACGACTGTGGCCCAAAGAAGAGAATCACTTTTGCGAACCCAAGGAGGCCGAGGGAGGTGAGGCCTTTGAGCATGTGTTCTGCGAAGGAGCCTTTGGGTGGGAGAAACGTGCTGAGGGGGTCTAGATCGTCGCTGTCCTCGTCATCGGATGTGGGCGCGCGGATACCTGGACGGAGTTGCGGGGGCGGGGAGGGGAGGGAGTATGAGTTGAGGTATATATACAGGATTGGGTCTGCGATGAAACCCAGTATCCATACCGTGAAGAGTAGAATTGAGATTGTGAGACCGAATTGTAATGCTATTGATTATTGAAAAATAGTGGATAATTAGCATAAATCCTATCTATATATGTGATGAGGGCAATTGGGGATTGACATACTTTTACTCCCAGCCCATTTCCCCCATCGTAATCTCCGGAGTTTGTATTTGTACCCGCATGTGGTGCATTGGTAGTAACTCTTTTTGTTCGAGCTCAGCTCTCTCCATCGATTCAGGCACTCCTCGTGCACGTATTTGACTGACCCGCGACACTTGCATGGCGAGAGAAGGCGGCCGAGTTCCGGGTCGTAAGATAGCGTCGTTGTATCCAGACATATCCGACATGTTTTCTCTTGTGGTGGTGGTGGTGGTGGTGGTGGTGGTGTTTCATCCGGAGGCGCTGCGAACTCTGGGGATTCCGTGGGGTCATCGGTCGGGATCTCGGCGAATTCTGGTGCTGAGGTGGAGGAGCTGCCGGTGGTGGTGGATGAATATGGTGGAGGAGCTTCGTTGAATGGGTTCCGGTAGTGCAGACTTTCTTTGGGGCCGGAGGCATCGAAGGAGCCGGGGATCTCGAATGAGCTTGTTGTAGCTGCCATGGTGAAGTCTCGAGGCTAGCCGGTGGCAATGCAGATGACGGCCTTGTTGAGCTTTTCCGATGAGGGCTCGTGGAGGCGGGTAGTGAATCTGGACTGGTCGTGGAGTGTTTGCGTCAGCGACGTCTGAACAGCTATCTCGAACATCGAGACCTTTAAATTCCAATATCATTCTTATTCCATCTGCGCACATACCTCTAGTACTTCCTTACTACTGAAGCTCCCTGTACAGTGTCGCTTGCTCAAAATCTACGTTCTACCTCGATCTCCGCAAGCTGATTTCCTTCATCCACCGCGTAAGGGGCGAATGAAGAATCAATCTTTAGTCTGTCGGTTTACTGATTCAAACTGCGGCGCCTGCCTTACTTTGTAATGGGCCTAGCCTTGAAAGGATTGTTGCAAAACGTCTCTGGTTTATTGGTGAAGTTGATTGGACCTGAATACCTAGCAAACCATCTGAAGACCGATCGGCCTCTGGCTGTTATTGTCACATCCTGTGCGGCTGCATTATGTGTCCCGTTCCGAGCTGCCCTTGCAAGCTCCCCAAGCTCCCAGGCCGGGGGTGGGACGATGTGCGCAAGCGTAAGCCCCCTCCACCGTCATTTGCCCGCCGCTAGTGGTGCGTTTAGACGCCGTATCCGCCATAGTAACCCCACGAAGCCACAGAGCCGCCCCCCTGCCGCGGCCGGCGTTGCAACTAAGCAGCCCGCCCACCACCCCAAGCAAACGTGTCTGCCCCACACAGCTGCTGCTGTTTGCTGCTGCCCCACCACCAGCACTACCAGAAAGCACCACCACCTCCACCAATACCACCGAACAAACCCACCACCACCCGCCGCCGTCCCGCCATCACAAGGACCTCAACGCGAGACCCCCCGCACAGCAAAACGGTACCATGGCCGACAGATATTCCTTCTCGCTAACGACATTCTCTCCAAGGTACCTACTGAACCTACCTAACTGACCTCCACACGGGACTGGAGCTTCCATGTCCCCCTCACCCCCCCTGCCCCAGCTCTTGATTTGCTCCGCCATCTCCCCCGCCGACCTCCGAGGATCCTACAAGAGATCTGTATCTCTGGGTATTCAACCGTTGCTAATTGTTGGTTTGTGAAATTGCAGTGGAAAGCTTGTGCAAATTGGTTCGTCAATCCCACACACACCGAACGATAGCTAGGAGGCTTAATTCGATAACTCCATACCGAGCTACCGCAAGGTCCGGAGTGGGTACGGTACATCACAAAGTACTCAAGCTAACCCATCCTGTCTTCATGTCACAGAGTATGCTTTAGCAGCCGTCAACCAGGGTGTCACCTCCCTCGGGATCAAGGGTCCGTCCATTCCATCATCCATCATCCATCCATCCTCCTCCTTCCATCCCTCCAAATCCTCACCTTACCACCCACATCCATACAGAAACTAATCCCACCTCTCTCTCTCTTGCCCAACAAACAGCCACCAATGGAGTCGTCCTCGCCACCGAAAAGAAGTCCACATCCTCCCTAATCAACTCGTCCTCCCTCGAAAAGATCTCCCTCATCACCCCAAACATCGGCATGGTCTACTCCGGCATGGGCCCAGACTTCCGCGTCCTCGCCGACCGTGCACGAAGGGTCTCGCACACAAACTACAAGCGCATCTACAACGAATACCCGCCAACCCGTATCCTCGTCCAGGACGTTGCCCGCGTCATGCAGGAGGCCACACAGTCCGGTGGTGTCAGGCCCTACGGAGTCTCGCTCCTCGTTGCCGGATGGGACGAACACACAAACTCGCCCTCACTCTACCAGGTCGACCCCAGTGGAAGTTACTTCCCCTGGAAGGCAACCGCAATCGGAAAGTCGGCTACCAGCGCAAAGACGTTCCTGGAGAAGAGATATGCGGAGGGTTTGGAGCTCGAGGATGCAATTCACATTGCTCTCTTGACGCTAAAGGAGGGGCTTGAGGGCGGTGAGCTCAACGGCGAGACCGTGGAGATTGGCATCGTTGGGCCCCCGGCAGATCATCTGCTGGGATACGAGGGTGTTGAGGGTAAGCAGGGACCACGGTTCAGGAAGCTAAGCCCACAGGAGATTGACGACTACTTGACGAACTTGTAATCGGATGGATTCAAGTCGGTTTGGTGGGTGCGTTGGCCGAGTGATTGGAAAGGGGGGGATTATACCTTATGCTTTTATTTAATTTAGCTTAGGTGGTGTGCATTGAAAGAAATCCAGATAGCACGAATATCATGACTTTGTTCTTTTTTTTTCAGCATGCAATTCATATGCATTAT
This sequence comes from Peziza echinospora, assembly GCA_024516245.1. Lineage (NCBI taxonomy): Eukaryota > Fungi > Ascomycota > Pezizomycetes > Pezizales > Pezizaceae > Peziza > Peziza echinospora. The sequence goes on along the minus strand of JAJLQT010000022.1, from coordinate 659,655 downwards.
TGTTCTCGTGCACAATATATTTACTTGAGAGATAATTGCATATGTTCATAAATATAGAATAGAACAGTATTACCTTCTTCTAAAGATCCACATGCCCACACACTTCATAACGAGCATCTTCCACTTCCTCTCCATCCCCATTCATCCGCTTGACCTTGACTTCACCCATCTTCAATAACTCCACCTTATCGAAGATGACTTCCTCTGCCCACACAAAATCCTTGAACTCTTCAACAAGCTGCCGGACATCATATCCATCCCGTGAATACTCTACACTGCCACTGCCACCTCTTGAAGATGAACTCCCAACCCTCCCTCCACCTCCCCCTCGTCCCCGACCATGGCCACGACCATGACCATGACCATGGCCCCCCTTGGGCTTTGCATACACGGTATTCATGACCGTCATGTGTAGTGTCGCTGGGGGGAGGGCCGGTTCTGAGGCTGATGTTGCGGTTGAGGTTGAGATTGATGTTGGTGGCTCTACAGCTACAGCCACCTTATTCCCACCTTCATTCTTAATCTGGACCCCCCCACCAGCAGAATCCCCAGCACTACTACTACCACTACCACCTTCACCCACCTCCCCTCCTCCAACACCCTGCTGTTTCGCAACAAACTCCTCCTCCTCCCGCGACAGCACCATCCCCGCATGCCCCTCGCACCGAAACATCCACTCCCGCACACTCTCCGCCACGCGCTGTATCTCCCCGGGAACGTGGCTCGTGGGGGAGATGTACAGCACCCTGCATTTCTGGAGGGAGCCGCCAGGGAAGGTGTGGAGGCCCTTTAGGGCGGTTTTTATTCCCTGGGGGGGGGTTGGGTTAAGGGGGGCGGTGGTGGTGGTGTTGGCGTTGATATTGGGAGTAATGGTCTCGCTTGGTGGTGGTGGTGATGGTGGTTGTGGTTCTGTGCCGGAGGAAGATTCAACGTGTGGTGGTGATGGTTGTGGGGAGGCATGAGAGGTATGTCTCGCCCTCATCCACTTCCCCAGCTCCAGCTTGACACCATCGACATGTGATTGTGTAGGGAGGTGTAGGACGCAGAGCGTGAGATGGAGGGTCCCGATGGGGCGGATTGCGAGTGGGGGCAGGGAGTGAGTGGGCTGAGTGGCGGTAGTTCGGAAGTCGGTGTAGGATGTAGGGAAGGGGGTCTTGCTGAGGTGTGGGGTGGCGGTGAGGGCGAGGAAGTGGGTTGGGCGGAGGCGGGGGGGGTTGGGTTTTGGAGGCATTTTTTTGGGTAGGAGGTGGGGGTTGGAGATTCTCTTGGATGAATGTGGTAGGTGGTGGTGGTGATCGGATTGAGATATTGCTTGATTGGGTTAAGTTAGGTTAGGTTAGGTGACTTCGGATTTTGGTTTGGTTCGGTGCTCGAGGAGGAAGGTTGGCTTTCTTTTTTATGGATCAGAAGGTTGCAGGGTCCTTCAAGGCCAGGCTCGAGAGAAGCTTAAGACTGAAGGATATTCGAACTCGAGAGTGTTTAAAGTAGAATTCTCCTTTGAAAGCGCTTTTGGCATCTATGTTTTCAAATGTTTGATGAGCTTCGTAGTAATTAATTTGTGTTGGTTGATTTATATTGCGATAATGGCTGAGACGGGTTAGGCGGGGGATTTAATCGGATTGTCGAATTAGCCCGATGTAGTTAAAGTAAATATGCCTTATTTGCTTATTCTCGAGCTTCAAGCTTGAAGAAATCTGGTGATTTGCTTTGAGGGTCGTGGAAATAACGATTGTTGGGTATAGTTGGTCGAACTGTGTGATAGATGATCGGTTGTGGCTGTAGTGAGCTCGTGTCGTTGCTGCGATGCAATACTAAACTTCAGATGAAATCAGAATACAAGGTAGAGGTATGCAGCTACTGGGTACTCGAGTACATAAAGGACGTATGCAACGGACCGGCAACCACAAAGATGGGATTTACAGTGCCCAGGGATGAGATGCGATCGACCGAAATGCTCGTCATCATGATATCACAGGGGATCCGCCACGAGTCAACCACAAAGACAAAACCCAGAACCGCCAAACAACAATCAACCATGCCAAATTTAGTAGCGGGCAAATAAATATAAAGATTAAAAGCTTGCTATGTTTTGATTGTTACATAATTGAAGTGAGTCGTAGCAGTCATATGTATGATACAGACGAAAGGAAAACGCATGATGATAACCAAACACACTTTTCCCCCAAAACGCGAGCATCCAAGTTATAGACAAGCCGTACGTGAAAGAAAAAAAGGGTAGACTTTCTATAGATCTAGGTAGCAAATCTTTGACACAAGGGAAACAACAGCAAGAACGATATCCAATGAATAAATGAGATGAGATGATTTAGATTGCGAAAACCAGAAGATGGCTGAGATGAAGCAAGAAAATTTGGAATTATTCTAAAAAAAAGCACACTGCGCCGTAAAACCCAAAGAACAGCCCAACGCATTCCCAAGAGATCATGGTAAAATTGGGAGGGTGGTGAAGAAAAGACGAGAATGGTCCGGTTCGAATCGATAATGCGGTCGATCGACGTCATTCGGGAGGAAGAAATGGGAAGGCTAATCGAGAATTGACGCCATCGTGATTGGAGGGCGAGGGAGGAACTGAGAAACTCGAATTTACTTGGTGTTGTTTCTCAAGAAGCTGTAATAATTGCGTTAGCATAAGGTTCAATTGATGCAGTAGGGTAATTGTAAACATACGTGATCAAGTCGTTCCTGTCCTTGGGCTTCTTCAATCCACCGAAAGCCATCTTGGTTCCGGGAATGTACTTCTTTGGATTCTCAAGGTACTCGAAAAGGGTCTCCTCGTCCCATACGACACCCTTCTGCTTGTTGGCATCGGTGTACTGGAATCCGGCAACCTGACCAGACTTGCGGCCGAAAAGACCGAACAAGTTGGGTCCGACCTTGTTGGATCCATTCTCCTCAAGAGTGTGGCATTGTTGGCATCTGGTCTTGAACAAGTTTGCTCCCTTGGCATCGTCACCTAAGGAATTACAGTTAACAATTGCAATTGTGCATTTATGTGGCCCTGTTTGACAGGTGCAGATGACTTTGGAGACGATGAAAAAGCAAATAGGCAACAAGAGTACATACCCTCAGCGAAACCCATTGTGATTAGAAGTGTTGGTGGGAGAGGTGGTAGTTAGGTGGTCTTGATTTGGGATTCTTCTGAACGTGTGGTAGTGATGAGATGAATAGCGAGAAGAGAAGAAGGAAGGAAACAGAAGGGCCAGACGAGAGGTTTTATGCCAGGATAGTAGGCGGAAGGGGGTGGGGGAGGCGAGGTGTCGCTGCGAAGCAAGAAATTTTTCTTTGACCACCACGCAATGGGAAAAATAACGCCGGCGGAAGAAGCAGGGTGGTCAGCGGCCGGGGCCAAGGAAGAAGGGCCTCTCGGGAAGCAGGGCGCATCGATGATGTGAGGGCAGCCGCAACACTGCGTCCAAGCTGTGGCGCGGCTAGCGTGTGGCGCGACAGCACAACCGGCCAATGGGAGGCCTTCAATTTGCTACATCGGCAAGCGATTTGTCGAAGCGGTGGATTCCTACAGGGCAGACCGGGTTCTAGCCTCGGCGGTGTCGGCGGGCCACGGCGATGTCGAATGCACCCCCATCCAGCGCAGCGGACGGACGGAGCGAAAGGTCGAGAGAGAGCGGGGACCAAGAGAAAGATACTTCGAGACGATGATACAACAATCCTACAATCCATCTCTGCACAGGCGGCCGCGCATGCGGTTTTCTGGCAATAACTACGAACTTCCAGTGAGCCGCATGGAATCAAGCGATGTTCTCATCAACTGCAACTTCGGATCCGGAAACCGTGTGAGACAGATGCCGAAAAAGAGCCGGGAAGTAAAAAGACATCATTGTCGATAACAGACCCCGTGAATCGGGATTGGGTGAGCTGTCGCATTCGGCAGAAATAGAGCATCATCTATCATCTAGTCTCGTGCCCAGCCCCTCCGACGGAGGCTTTCATCCGGCATTTACCGCGCATGTGGTCGGTGCTCTAGCCTTTTGCCCAGACGGGCCAGTTTCTTGTTCCTGCTGCTTAAGCGGTCTTGGCATTTCGATCCTGTCCCACCATGAAGTTAGCAACAGCAAACGGAAATTTTCTACAACGTCCTGATCCTCTTCACATCTCTCCGACAAGGAATCCTTCATTACTATCAACACCTTCACTGACAGCTTTTAACCTGTACCTCCTGTTGCTGCTACCGATCTACCTGTCTTTCATTACCATTTCTCCATCCTTTGCTCCCCTCAAGAATACTCAATGGAATTGACAATCAAACCAAAACTTCCTCACGTTGCTCAACCTCAATCTCCAATCACCGTGAAATCCTCCTCCCAGTCTATGCCCGGCCCCGAAATTGCACACTCTTAAGTTGCCATAGACCTTCTCTTTAACCAGAGAATACGTGGAATGTCAATTAGTCTGTGTCGCAAAAATTCACCCCCCCACTTCCCGCGTTCGAGTTTTTTGCTTTTTGCAAACCTCTCTTGCATACCCATCGTCTGTGCTCTGGAGTCGGCAGCGTCTTGCTGTCGATTCCGTCTGAGTACGGAGGTTGGGGAAGGGTTGGGCCTTCTGATGGTCCTCTGCATCTTTTTTCCTAGACTTTGGGTTTTTGCTATTGTTGATGCTGGGCATTTTGCTCAGATAGCTGTGGCTTCTACTTGTCTGTTTTCACGAAAGAAGGGACGGGCTTGATTTCGGGAAATTTCGTGCCCTTTGCATTTGAATTCAATGTTTTCTCTCAGTTGGCATGGGACGTTGACTTTCGTAGGCGCCCTTCCATCGACGATCCCCGGGCGGACCTTTACCAGTTATCCCGAGGGCCCTCCACCAACTATGAGTTCTTCAACACAGTTGTATTGCTTCCACTCTCATTATTCGACCCAATCAGCCATGGCTCTCCCAAGTGAATATCCAGTGCAATTGGTGTTAAGAGTGTCAGACAACGGGCTGTCCCCTTCGGCTTCAACTTGGGATTTTGAAGAGCTGCCATATCCAGGCGACAAGACATTCCATGCCCTAGAAGAGTACATATGTCGGGATAAGAAATCGACCGCATAGACAGGATGTTGGGCGGGGGATCTCCGATATGGCGGACAGGGGATCGTGTCCGATCATACAAAGTCCAGGTACTCATTGATAAGTCTCACTACGGTTATCTGTCGTAAAAAGACGGAGTAGCAAAAGATTGGAAGGTCCCTGGCTGAGGAAGGGTTTATTTTAGTCGAGGTTGAAGGAATTTAGAGCTAGCTTGGATATAATGCTTGAATTTAACCTCAAGTTGCAGAGGAAAAACATCCATTCTCTTAACCTCACAATGCTCCTGCCGATATGTCGGCTTCTGGGATCAATATCACTTCTCTCTATCAATATGATTGTTGCAGATGCAGTCAGTAGAAAATGGGACGAAGTGCTGCAGACGGTCATCATATGTTCTCGTGCACAGGAGGGACTGGGCATGAGACTAGTTCTCGTGCATCATCATATCAAATATCAAATAGGTACTAGCATTGAGTGTCGGTGTTCTGATCATGAATCTTGAGCATTTGGGAAATTTGCAGTCATTGACTGATCGCCCTCTGTTTCTGTCGCCGATCGATGCCGAGCCCCTCATCTGTGACAGCGCTGCAGCACAACGGTTTGCAGAATATCAGAGTCATTCCGCTGTAGAGTAAGTAGGCAGGCTCCACAGAGCCTCACGTTCGATTATGGGTGCCTACCTTTCTCAGAGCAAATAACAGAATGCTGTAGCCTGATTCGAGTGCTGCACTCCCGAGACCTACCTCATAGTGATTCGAGTCTCAAATTCCCCTCACAGCCTCCTCCCACAACGCATCTCACTAAACTAAAGGTGCCCCCTTCTTGCTAGAATTCATCTCTGCCACTGTCGCATTCACCTCAAATTGATTTGAGATTGGCTAGCTACAGTTCTCCACACTTTCGAGACATCGCCATCTCAGTGCTATCGTCGTCACCCTTAGCCTGGTTGTGTCACCCTAAGCGAAAAACATTTCCGCCGCTAGGTAGAGAAGCTTCATCTGATCTCGCCCCTAGCTTCATCTCAAACCAATCCAATCACTTGTTGAGCAAGGGCTCGTCGTCCACATTCCGGAATTTAGAACCCCGTGATAACACTCGCGCGCACACATACCGCCGAATTAACCAGGCACCTTCAATTTTGGAACTCTTGAGTATAGCTTTCTTTGTCATTTTGTCATTTGAAAATTCTTGTACTGCACACTGCACACATACGGGACTATCGAATGCGAATCTAGCTATCTCTTCCGAGTGAAGAAGGTCTGTTTATACATTTTACCTGAGATATGTATGTATCAAATTCATTCAGCTCGACTCTCTTCACATGGGGCTCTAGAACTACATGCTTGAGAGTCATTCAAAAAATAAACCCCCTTAGTTCTAAATATACCAATTTGCTAAAATATCATTTCCATAGCCTTACCGGATCACTTTACCAAAATCGACCAAAAGAACACCAATTCCTGAGCACTAAACATATATCTGCACAATTATCCTTCTGAGGCGCCACAATGGTGCCAGAGAAATTCACGCTCGATGACGTGAATTGGGCGCTTGGTGGAGGAAGTGAGATTAACAATAACAGGAGCAACAGGAGGAGCGGTACCGGAACCACATATCGAGCCGCCCCATCCACCCGAGAGAGGTTTGGGCTGGAGGATGTCCCTGGATATTCCAGCATTTTAGAGGGTCAACCTATAGTCACTTCGGGGAGTAGGAGGAGGCCTGCACATGGGAATGTATCAGGGACCTTGTATCCGCAGGTAGGAAGATCGAGCTTTGGGGTGGAGGATATACCTACGATGACTCCAGAATCTGGAAACAGATCCAGAAATTTGGAAGATAGAGCACAGCCCCAGGGAAGGCAAAGTAGGATGAACGATGAAGATGGGGCCAGGGGGAGAAGGGTTAGAGACGATGAGGAAGTTGCAGGACATGGCCATGGGCATGGGCAGCATCAGCATTATCAGAATCAGCAGAGTCGTCGGCAAAACCCCTATCCTCCTCCACCACGAAGGAATAATGAAGATGATGAAGAGGTAGTTAGGAGAGGGCGTCTTTCGAATATTCCCCAAGGATTACGAGCTTCAAATCCTGTCCCGACGCAAAATCTACAAAGGCCGCTGTATTTGGGGGAGACATATATTAGCACTCAATCTACCACCGCCCAGGCGCCATATATCCCAAATGTGGGGTTAAGTACGGATAGAATTCAGAATAGAAATGTCAGGCACGAGGGGGTGTATACTCGGGGCGCTACTGGAACCTCTAGAGGAGCAGGCTCGAGATCGCAATCGACGGGTTCAAGGGCAGGGCTAAGGGTTGGTCTGCCAAATCCTCCGCCAGTCGAGGCATACACATATGGGGGTAACCACTCGGCAGCCTACGCAGAAGAGGAGATTGCGAAAGTGTCGGAAGAGACATCGCGACCTGACACATCTCGAGGGCAAATCATGCAAGATAGACGTGCATCAATTGACACAGTGGAAACTGACGACGAACTGCATCCAGAGGAGCAAGTGGATGACCACCAGATGGGGTTAGAGGAGGTTGCAGATGATATACAAGTGCCACAAGACACCCAAACACCAATGCCTGAAGATGAACCCATTCCTACTAATGGTGTGCTTGGCCAGGCCAGTGATTCCAGGAATGGAGATTTGCCAGTTTCAGAGGCTGTATTAATGGAAAAGGAGGCTGAGGCCGAATCGATTTCTTCAACACCCATAGAAGATATTTCACGTCGATTAGAAGAAATAATCCTTAGTTTTGATCCAGATCATCTCCCTGACGATGTGGAATTGGGCGAGAAGGCCACAATTGTAGGCGCTGTTGGCAAGTCTGTTGTAGGAGATGAACCTGTCAGGACCAGGCCATATCAGCAAGAGATGTTTGAGCTCAGCCTCGAGCGTAATATCATTCTTTGTGTGAGTGAATTATACGCATTATTATCATAAAAATATGAAGACTGATGAATAGGTCGGATGAATAGCAACCAACCGGTAGTGGTAAAACCCACGTGTACCTCTCTCATTTCAATTTACTCAGAAGTGTCCTGGTATGATTTGAATTTGGTGTACTGATTATTTATTGACCTTAGGGCTGTCCTTCGAATCCGCCATGAACTGGAACATAGTCCGCCGGATGAGGTACCACTCGTCTTTTATGAACAATAAAGCTCATTTTTCTGACGAGTTTACAAATAGATATCATGGTTTCTTACACCCAGTCGGCTCTTGTGTGAACAGCAATTCCAAGTATTGGAACGTGACCTACCTCCAGTTCAGATGAGGCTACTTTCTGGAGCCGATGGCGTTGAGAAGTGGAATAAGAAGATCTGGGAAGAGATCCTGGGTACAGAGGAAACTCCCCTAGAAGATCGTGTTCGAGTTGTCGTCAGCACACATCAGGTTTTTACTCTGTCTAATTACGTTTGGGCTCCATACCATGCTTATCTAGGATTCATTCTTTTACATAGATTTTGCTGGATGCCTTGACCCATGGATTCGTAAATATGAAGCACTTATGTTTAATTGTGTTTGACGAAGGTACCTCCCATCCCTTTCCTATACCTTTTTGTTTTCTCTCATGCTCTTGCTAAATAAACCTTCTTGCTAGCACATCATTGCATCTATTCTCATCCTGCAAACAAAATTATGCAGGGTTTCTACCACCCCGCGCGATATCGAGATGAGAAGGTTCCTGTCATCATGGGCTTAACGGCGAGCCCGCTCTTCAATGGTGGCGTAGAGGATTTGAGGTTTGCTTATCTCCATCTAATGATGAATTCACGATATCATAATTCTAATTCCAGCAGTATGGTGGAGCAAAATTTAGATGCGATATGCCGGACACCATTGGCCAGCCGCTCGAGTTTGCAATCACACTCCCGACTTCCCATTTTGAAGCCCGTTGGATATGGCTCCATCAACCAAACATCTCATCCCTTGCCATCTGCAAGTTTCCCTTCTCTAATGGAGGCTTATAACCGAATGGATATAGGCAGCGACCCTTACATTCTCTCACTTCCAAGAGAAACGGAGGAAGATGAACGAGCTTACCAGCAGGCTATTCGGCGGGGAAGTACCGAATGTCGCAAATTCATCAAAAATCTGTTCAACAAATTGACACATCTTAATCAGGAATATGGATCGTGGGCTGCTGATTTCTATATCCACAAAGTAATTGAGATGTATACAGCCGCTGTCAAGGACCGTGGCGATGTGTTGATTGGGTATGTTGATGCTGAGAAAATGTATATTCTTGAAGTACTTTCACAGATTCGAACGTTTGAAATGACGGATAAGCACCTAATTCAGCCAGGAGCAATGACTCCGAAAGTGGAGAAACTGATCAGCATTCTCGTGGAGGAGTATGGACCGGAATTTGCGGCAAGCAACTCGACATTTGCTGGTTTGATTTTCGTAGAGCAGAGGGTAGCGGTTTCTGTCGTTGCTGAGATACTATCACGCCATCCGAAAACGAAGGATATTTTCCGTTGCGGAAGTCTGCTGGGTTCTTCTGCGTTTCAAAAGAGCAAAGATTTGGTGGATTTGGTTGATCAAAAGGGGACCAAAACTACACTTGCAGATTTTAAAAGTGGTCAAAAGAACTTACTGATCGCTACAAGCGTTGCCGAAGAAGGACTGGACGTCCAGGCTTGTAATCTTGTCGTCTCAACATACCTTCCAAATACTAAAAAGAGCTATGTTCAGATGAGAGGAAGGGCTCGAAGAGTTAACAGCACATATGTGTTGATGTACGAAAATGCTGAGATAGGCGAGTTGGCGCTCAACAAACTCAGTGAGTGGGAGAAGACTATGATTCAGGCGTATGAGGATCAGACTCGCGAATTGATTTTACCCGAAGAAGAAGATGATGAACAACTCTACGATAAATACAAAATTGAGCGAACTGGGTATGTCGAGCACCAATGAACTCTATTTGAGCATGGAACTGACATAAGTGTGGTAGTGCCTTACTCACGTTTGAATCAGTGATACCACATTTACATCACTTTTGTGCCGTGATACCCCGTAGCACATCCGCCGGAATCATGCCTGAATTTTCTTCATATCGATTAGATGATGGGTTCGGCTTGTGGAGGGCAGAGGTCACGCTACCATCGTGTATCCCCCCGGAACTACGGAAACATCAAGCGTCACACAACTGGAACAAGCAAAAAACGGCCGAACAAGATGCAGCTTTCAATGCATATATTGCTCTCCATAAGGCTGGTCTTGTTGATGACAACTTCATGCCTCTGCCGACCCATGATCCAGAGTTGGAAATGGATGAAATCGAGAAGAAGTCCGCCAGCAAAACGGTTCCGCTACAGCTTGATCCTTGGGATACGACATGGAATGAAACGAGTAATGGGGAGTACGAGGTCTATATCAGTGAAGTACGGATAATATGGGATGAGGCAGATTTCGCAGATATCCATATGCTGCTTCCTTTCCCATGCCCAAAAATTGCAACTTTTTATCTATGGTGGACGAATACACAACCTGTCCAAATTTTGGTGCAAGAGGCGCCAACCCCGACGTTCATCTCTTCGGATCAATTCTCTAAAGCGCAAGATACCACATATACCCTTTTCACTTCGGTTTTCGGTAATCGAATGGAAACAGATAAGAAGGACTTCCCCTATTTGTTTACTCCGCTAGAGGATATTTCTAAAGAAAGAGTCCCGGCCGTCGAGGCTTTCCACAATTGGGCAACAATGGGAGCAGGAGATATTGGGATCGTACGGGATGTATCGCAAAACAAAAGGCCATTTCTATTTAAAGCATGGAACCACGAGGCGACCATAACACCTGAGGAAATGGAAAAACGATGGTCAAAGTACGAGCTAATTCCGGACATGCCGCTTCTGGAAGTTACCCCGATACCAAAGAGGAGGAATTTTTCGCACAAGGGCACGAATGGCTTGGACATTGAAATGGAAGAAGAAGAGCGTGAAAGGATCCATGATGCACTAACGTTCTTCCTCCTCCCTGAGGCTTGCACGTTTGATAAACTTCCGTGGAGGTTGTCGAAAGTTGCACTGTTAATACCATGCATTCTCAGACGGGTGGAGATGTACGCTATTGCACAAGAGCTGCAAAGAACAATTCTTGAGCCGGCTGACCTCCGTGATATTGAGGGTATTGTCACGGCTATCACCGCTACCTCTTCCCGAGAGTTTACGAATTATCAGAAGTATGAGATTCTTGGTGATTCCGTGCTCAAGTTTCTTGCGGGAATACAGCTGCTGGCGGATTACCCGCTCTGGCATGAAGGATATCTGAGTGGTAGAAAGGATAGGAGTGTGGCAAATTCCAAACTTGCTACTGAATCGGTTAGGTTGGGGATGTCGAGATTTATCATTACAGGTCTATTTTCAGCCACGAAATGGAGGCCAAAGTATTTGACGCCACTACCGCCTCGAGGAGGCGTCAAGAAGGAGGAGATGGCCTTAGGAGAAGAAGGCATGGGCGCGGGTGTAAATGACAATCAAGGCAAAGAAGATGAAGTCCAAGCGGTGGCTGAGGAGAAAAAAGTCACCGAACGATCATTGTCGACAAAAATATTAGCGGATATCGTGGAATCCCTGATGGGTGCAGCATTTCTCGAAGGCGGATTCAACAAGGCAATGCAAGTTGCCAAAGTCTTTGGCCTGTCCATGAAATGGGATACGCTCGAGAACCGAATCGAGATGCTTTTGAAGAGAGCAATGGAGGTGGAAGATTTTGTGTTCCCGGCGTACCTTCGGAATATGGAGGAAATGATTGGGTATACATTCAAACATAAGCCCCTACTACTCGAGGCAATTACGCACCCAGGCTGCAATGCAGATACAGTAGTCGTCTCGTATCAACGACTGGAGTTTTTAGGGGATTCGGTTCTCGATATGGCGATTGTGGACAGGCTATTCCGAAGCCCGATGGACTATGGCCATGTCGATATCCATCTCTACAAATCCGCAAGTGTCAATGCTGACTTCCTAGCATTTCTCTGTCTAAATCTCTCACTTACTATCGAAAATGCCCCCGTCAAAGCAACAGTCGACAATAAGACTGGCGAGGTTGTGGTAGTCTCTGAGGACACAAGGATACCCTTCCACAAGTTTCTTCGCCACTCTACGCGAGAAGTCGCACACTCACAAGCACTCGCGCACAAAAACTATCTTGCTCTACGAGATGATATATTGGATGAATTCGAGGCATCCCCGCATTACCCATGGACCAAGCTCTCTGCTCTCACCGCCGAGAAGTTCTTCTCGGATATGGTTGAGAGTATCATTGGTGCTGTGTTTATTGACTCTCACGGAGATTGGGAGGCAGTCGATCAAGTCATGCAGAGGTTTATGATATTGCCGGTTTTGGATTCGCTGCTTGAAAGAAACGCCGATCCTAGGCATCCGATCACAAAAGTTGGAGTTCATGCGGCAAAGACCCTCAGTAGGACAAAGTATGTCATGGGGATTGAAAATAATGCGTTGACGTGTGAGGTTTATGTCAATGATGTCTTAATGGGGAAGGCTGTGGAGGGGCTGTCGAGGGCGGAGGTTAGGACAAGGGCTGCGGAGATTGCGTATTTTGAGATGCTTCGGAGGGATGCGGAGAGGGTTGATGGGCAGGAGGAGGAGTTGAGTAAGAAGGAAAGGAAAAAGAGGAAGGGGAAAGGGAAGGAGAAGGTTGTGGAGAATGAGGATGAGATTGGGAAGCCGCTCGAAAATGAGAAAGAGAACGAGAAGCAAATTACCACGGATGAGCCAATCGAAATCAAAAAGAAGAAGAAGAGGAAGGGAAAAGGAAAGGAGAAAGAGAACGTTATGGAGGGCATCAGTCAAGTTGAGGTGGAGAAAGAGGCCGAACAGCAGAGGCCTAGGCAGGATAGGGTGGAAGACTTGGTTGAGGCTAGTACAATTGAGAAAAGGAAGAGAGCGGAGAGAGAGAGAACCAGTAGCAGCACCGAGGATTTGGGTATCACCAGGACGGAGAGAAAGAGGAGGAAAACGATTGAGATGGAAAATGATACCGAGGTTGATTTGGAGAAGCTTAATAATCTGAAAGAGCCGGTGGATCCTGATGCGCTTGCAGCGATGATGGTGACGATGTTGTCTATTTAAGGTTGGCTTAACGCAGGGCGGATTTTTTGGTTGGCTGAAGGAATAGTCTAGATGTACGAGCTGCCACGCGGGATTTCTACATCTAAGATGAATTTTTGTGACTGGATGGAAAGGAATAATATGCTTTATTCTGTTATTTGGATCATGAGATTATTGAGTTTTTGGTTACCAATCCATTTTTCTTACGAGTGTTATTTCCAACACATCAGTTACTTCATAAGCCGTTGGTATGCGAGGTGACCTCACGTCCGAATCTCAGTTGCAATCAACAGCCCATGATCAATACACATTCCTTACTATAGAAAATAGTTAAATATACCGAGGTTCTTATAACTCTACATGTGCGAGCTGCATGCGTTCAATGTTCCACCAAAGTAATTGATGGGGCCTGTTGCAAATTCAAATAGTTGAAGATTATACACATGGCTATAGATTTCCATTATAGGAGAGATTCCAGGCTTAGTGCTGGCCCAATGCCATCATTGCAATACTAAACGGAACGAGACTAATCAATAACGTTTGTATTACCCGTTTTGGCGAGCCGAAGTCATTCATAGGCGGTCTTGGCATTTCATTCCAACAGGCCACCAGAGCGCCACTCACCAAGCGAATCCTTAGAACCTCCCTGGATCTTCGGCTTCCCAGCTCTTATTCCTCAGCGCTATTGGCGATGACGCTTCTTGTTGTGATGAGGATGGTGATGGATGATGATCCAACCCCGCAATTTCATTCGTCTCTCACACACAAACAAACACCCTCTTCTCATTCGCCTCCTCCTCCTCTTTTTCCCAACATTTCCGAACCAAACGTTCGGCACAAGAACCCAGAATACGGAAAACCAAGAAGTCAGCCAACTGTTCCGGGTTCTCGGGGTGGGGGGGGAGAGCAAGGAACAAGGGTAACCTTTACGAGGATGGGCCATCCCGCGTGAGCACGTGTGATCGTGGGTTTTTCTTGTGTGTGGGAGGAGGAGGAGGAGGTACGTGCGCATCTACCGAATCTAAACCCATCTCAACGAGCCACAGGTGCCCAAACCATAACGCCTGAACCCTACCACCAGCTGGCAGCAAAGAAAGTTGGCAGAGACATTTACCAACAGACACGATTGAAAGGTATCTTTCCCTTGTGTTATTTTTTCTTTATCAGTCTTTTTTCAATTTCTTATCCGTTCCATCCACGGCGGGGGTAGGAGATGGAGGGAGGGACTCTACCTGGTGCATTACATGTTGGAGAAGTGTTTATGCAACGTCTCCCCTCAATCTGAAATGTGACGGATGGTGGGGTTGATTGCTCTGTTTCTTTGACGGGTACTTCCTGGCTGCCTAGAATTGCAAAGCAATGCAGAGAGCTCCCGAGCGAACCAATGCAACACATGTGCATGGTAAATCATGTCAGAGCTTTGGGCTCCCTACGGTCAAGGAGCATGTTTTATTACTCCACTCACTCGAGTAATCATCGACCCGCCAATCCATCCCATCGATCCCATCGGGCCATGGAGCCCATTCGATATTTTGTGGGACAAGGTCAAGCCACCCACGGGTGGGGGCTTCGTGATAATTTGGCATGTATTGATCAATTTTCATGGATGTTATTTGAGGACGTTCAATTTAAGTAGAATAAAGAGAATAACTGACAAAAAAAATGAGATAGAGCAAAAGCATTATTCAAAATTGGAGGAAGTGGCGTCTGTCAAATGAAATAAACCCATGGGTGGGAAAGAAGAACAACTAGTCTCGTTCCAAGAACAACCAATGATTGAAACCGACAAATAAGGAGATTCAAGGGAACATGATACCTATCCCATGGCCATTGAGGATCCCAGAGATGTGGGTTGAGCCAAAGCTTGAGCGGGACGGCACTTGTGGGAAAATTAAATGAGGTCGGCATTTTAGCTTGAGTGCAGACAAAAAACGGCAACGCGCGCTTGGTTTTCCAATTGCAAATCCACCAAAATCCACTAAATTTCACGAGCCCCAGCTGCAACAAGATTGGGCAGAACTCTGTTGCCTCAGACATGTCTTGGAATTGTCAATTGGGCGGTGTGTTGCTCGAGCCTCTCTATTTTAACCTAATTGAGAAAATCTAGATGGGTATGTGGGCCCTTGGGTTGTGGCTTAGATATGATTGGTACCGAAATTGTGGCCTCGAAGGTGGATGTTCCGACAGTCTGGAGTTTCTTCCTTCCTCCGGAGAACGATGGTGAAGGAGTGTAAGGATTACCAGTCAGCGCTCTTGAATCCCCAGTGGGCGGGTTTGCAATATCGATATCGGCTCTAGTGGCAGCCGCCACTGGGAGGTTTGCCATCAGCTTCTTGTCATTCGATCGCATCGTCAAGACGACGGAGAGTGGCCTCTCCCCAGTACCTAAACGGATGAAAAATATGACAAAAGAAAAGAATTTTATTTTCTTTTATTGATCATTAGGTGCCTCTGGAGGCGGAGTGCTCATCGGGTTCACTATATCTTGCAGCAGAACTAATCGGTGATGCGTTAGGGGATGGCAAAAATCTAGATTGAAAAAATGAGGTATCTATGCGCCCGCCACAGGGTCCGATAATGTCAATGGGCATCGCATCAAGAAGAAAAATCTAGGATGGCATCGATGTTCCAACCACACCGCAGCCTCGGCGGACTTCGCTTTACCAGGGGCGGGTGTCCACCCGTGATGTGCAACCCGCCGAATTTCCCCTGACAGTTTGAAAACAAAGCACGCATGGTGTAAACAGTGACCGGCGAAACAAAACAAATGGTATATGGATGGAAAGTTTGAAACAAAACATTCAAAAAGCAACACTATTCTGTGATAGAGTCTCTACTCTAATCCATGCATGCACGTGTGAGTCTTCAGTTGTTTTGCTCGCCGGCATGATACTTATTACCTAGCCTCGTCCCCCTTATTACCTAACTCTCTGGCCTCGGCGCTCGAGGTTTTCGACAGATGAATTAATGAAGCTGGGAGATTCAGGACCATGCATCGAGATCTTGCTGCTGAAATTACCAGTATGAGATATGGCGCTTGGCGGTCGGGGCGTGCGTGGCCTGTCCGATAATCTTGGCTAACTACTTGGCATCATTAGCTTTTACGCTGCACTCGTCTCGAAACACATGCCACAGGGATCCTATTCCTTGATGTTGACATCTTGCGGCTTCAACCCGTGTGTTCGGATGGTGGCATGTAAAAATGAAGAAAAAAAAATGAAAAAAAGCTGTCAAGAGAAATGCAAGAACAAAATATATGGAGACCGATCGATCGGGATCCGGGATTGATCGACTTCTTTGTGGGAGCCATCGGAACGAATATTTCAAATACATTTGAATTTACATCGTGTTATGCAAATAATTTTTGAATTTTATACTTTCTATACTTGCGGTATGCATTCAAAACATCCGATGCTTATCTATACCTTTGGCTGGCTACTCGTCTACTAACACATGCATGCGTAAGGAAAATATCATTCTGTAGCAGAAAGTTGCAATGGGTTAACGTCAAGCCGGAATAGCAAAAGGATTTATCTCTGCAAATATTGCCACGGTCATATTTGAAGCAAAACTATATCCGTCCATCATAATAATGCCACATCCATGTATGGATTCAACATTCTACCAAGCGTTGCAAATGGTGCATCAATGTGCTACAAGTTCATGGCAAAATTCCAGTTACAGAAACCCAAGTTTACCTATGCGGGCAGTTACTGAGCTCGATTCATGATTCTGCCTCTGGATACACGGCATAACCTGCATTTACTTTCTGTACGACATACCTAGGTATTTTTACGCCAATAATTGGCTGTTGGCGGCAGATGTCTCGCCATCGCCAAACTCCGCAGGGTGGACAAGTTCACCAAATGTATAAAATTAAGCAAACCTTACTTCGATCGCGACTTTACTGCAGGGGAACCTACTTTCAATCACCAAAAATACCCATGACTGAGCATCTGCAGACAATTAGAATAGGGAAATCAGCTGGAATAATCACTTCATCTTGGCGAATCTTAATCCAAGAAACATCCAATGCCTTCCAGAATGTTTGTTAATTGACCCTATTTAGGACAAGTTTGGATCAATCGACATGGGAATATCAGAGATAGAGTACAGAGAAGGGAATATCGTGACTGCAGGCGGCCCAATTTTCAACATGCAAGGTCAATGCATGCATGCAGCAGCAGTCTTCTGATAAATGGGGTTTTGAA
Source organism: Peziza echinospora (assembly GCA_024516245.1). Taxonomy (NCBI): domain Eukaryota; kingdom Fungi; phylum Ascomycota; class Pezizomycetes; order Pezizales; family Pezizaceae; genus Peziza; species Peziza echinospora. Next base: position 642,303 of record JAJLQT010000022.1, on the reverse strand, counting down.
TGACCACTTAAGCACTTTTCAAGGCTAGGTTCCTCGTTCTATCTTTATCCTAAATCTGTTTATGGCTGGCGATTATCACGATTCCTTTGTATTGCAGGATCGAGTCTAGATCTAGACCAATAAATTTCTACATGCTCAACACTCAACAAACTTAAGTACCTGAACTCGATTCTCCACGGTTACTGCACTTTAACCCATCGGAGATAAATTGCATGGGATCAGATTCCGAGAGGAATATCTCTCCCATTCTACTTTTTGTTCGACTCGACCGTTGCACAATTGTGGAATTTGTAACATGACTCGAGTGCAATGGGACCTGGCGAATCCGGGTTAGCGGCTGAAAGAGAGACAGGCTCATTATTTTCAGGGTTTGCCGGCCTGTCATTTTTTTCATGCTAGTTTTTTTCAACCCCTGTCTTTACTGGACCACTAAGGACGCTCATTGATCATGAAGTGGATGGCTGAAAAACCTCCTCCCTAATGAGTCGAGTGCGGAGACGAGAAAAGAAAAATCAACAAAAAAAAGCAATATCAAATATTCGGATATGTTTTTTTTTCCTTTTCATATCTCATGGATACCTACCTACCTGTCTTGGAGGCATTTGTGGTTTCTTTTGTGTTTGCAGTGGCTGCCGCAGCAGGGAGTGGAAAAGGGAGGGGTTTGGCTTTTGATACCGTGCGACCAGATCAACATATTAACTTGTCAGTTTTAGGAGCACCATATACTGTATAAAGATGCTCATCGTCTTTATCCTATTATACTTGAAAGGTGAGGGAAGAAAACCCAAGTTGTATGGTTGCACCATTTCACATTTTTTCCATTTTTATCTTGCGATCTGTTTATTGTCATTTTGTTTGCTGCCCAGTGAATATGGCGGGTTCCGCCCTTTCGAATTCTCTCTCCCTTGCCTCCCGAAATTCCTCTAAATATTGGCTGATCTGCTGCCTCGAGAAGCAATAATTAGCCCCCGCTCTAAACTCTCCCTCGTGAGCAGGTGCATTCTGTGTGCTAGTCATGAAGCTGCTTATGCCCTGGAACGACCCCTCCATCTGAAGCAGCCTTTCTAGTTTCCCCTGCTCATCTCCCCGCTTGCTCCAATGCATGGCGCTGTGTGCGTTTCGGTCGACAGAGCTGTCTGGCTTCCGAAAGTTGTGGCCGGAGAATGGCCAGAATGCACCACCACTCATCGGCGAACCCGCGAAGCCAATCTACTCGGCCGGGTAGGCCGTTTGAGTGAGCGAGTGAGCGAGCAAAAGCGAGCAAAAGCGAGAGAAGGCGAGCGCAGGCACAAGGCAATGAAGCCGCAGGCTAGTTCTACGGCCCAGCATCCTGCGCATCACTACAGGCATTTCCAACGAACAATTCTTAGAGTGCAGAACTCAGGCTGTTTGTTGAGCAAGTGCATGCACTATAATCAAGCTTAAGCAAAGAATTAAAAAATGGGTAGGTATGCATGGAGTAAGTTTTAAAGGTAAGTACGTACCGGTACCCTATCGAATTATTTGTGTCTACCTTTTAGTCCGCATACATCACCGCCGGTTCGAAAAGGTGGTGGCTGCGTGCGCGTGAGCCCTGCTTTGGATATCGAGCAGTGATCTCCGCCTCACATATACAGTACTCTACATATTCATACATAAGTGTGGAGAGATGGAAGCAGAGGAAGCGGCAGTGAGATGGTCGAGGCTACAGTGCGGGGTGGTAATTCAGAGCTGCCTGCTGCATGAGGCCGCACGATCAGCTAAATTGTGATCAGTCGGCCACTGCAGCAGGATATTGCGGAGCAGATGGACAGACAGACGGACAGGCAGGAATTTGATTAGGCCATGAGGTACAGGATGAAGAGATGGAGATTTATGTATTGAAGTTATGTACATACTTACCTCCTGTTACTCTACTCTGCTTGTGGCTCTGTCGACGATGGCTCTCTAGGGCAGCATGGCCTGCGCAGGTCCCGATGGTGCGCGAGAGGGACCCAGTATGGCAGCTGCGTCCCCGCCCCCGCGCCGCCTTTGCCCGGCGCAATCTCTTGATCATGCCACAGGCTTTCATCCTTCCATCCACCCACCTCACAACCGCCAGGCGTTGGACCCATCCCCATCACGAGCGACTGGCTACCCGCCGTCGCCGCTACCGACCGATCCCCGCCCACAGGACCCCTCCCCTCCGCCCGCCAGGACGCTACGGCCGTCCACCCCCCTCCTCATCCCCCATTCCATCATCACGCATTGCTGCCGCGCAGCAAGCCGCCCTGCCCAGCGGCCGTCCATCGTCGTCAGCCAGCCAGACGGCGCAGGGCCGCCGAACGACGCTCGGAGGGGGCCTTGCCCGCCCACATTCAGCGGCATCGCGGCTCGTCCTTTGCCTGAGAGTCCGCGGCCGTCTCGACGAGAGGGACCCACTGGCCTCTGGCGCCGCGGCGGTCATCTCGAGCTTGTCCCAATCGACACCTGCAGAAGCTCGGCCTGAAAGGAGCAAGCCCGACGCACGGAGACCCAGGCCAATCTCGCGCAGCCTGCACGCTCGCACGCACGCACGCACGCCCGCACTCTCGCCCTCTCTCTCAACCACCCCCCCCCCCAGCTCGAGGGCGCTCACACCCTCACACGCTATCGGCCACACCCCTCCCTCTCCACCTCCACCACCACCACCACCTTCTGCTCTGCACTTCTGCTCTTCCCGCCCTCCGTGCCCTGCCCACCACCCCCCCCTCACACCCCTCCCCGAGCAAAAGGCCAAGTGCTGCCTGCCTGCCGGACAGCCAAGCAGCCAACCAACCAACGGCTCGGTTCGATTCCCACGCAAAGCTGACCTGAATTTCCCACCCTCCAAAAAGCGACCTCCCCCCCAGCAAGCAGCTGCTGTTCACGCCCCCCCGTTCCCCACCCCCCCCTTCATCTCAATCTCCCTTCCCACACCACCCCCTTCCAAACGCCCTTCGAAGACTTCTCTCCTGCCAGAGGAACGAGAAAGCCACAACCACCCCCTCCCTCAAACTACAAGCAAACAGTCAATCAACATCTCCAGAACCAATCCATCCTGTGCGAATACAGCTTCAGCAGCACAGTCACCACCGTCGGGTTTGCAACACAGTTTCCGCCCCGCGCCCACCCCTAGCCAGCTCACCAGCAATCGACCAACCAAAAGTCAATCAATACCCCCCGTCTGTTTATCGTGCATCTGCTTCGTCTTCGTCAGCCACGGGACCAAATAGTCACTTATCGCCCCTTCACAAAAGCAGCTTGCACTTCGACAACCTAAACTTCAACTACATCAAGCCCCTGTTCATAACTATCGCGGATTTATTTTTTTCGTTCTCGAAGCTGCATGCTGGATCGTTGTTGAGGATCCGCGCCGTTCTTTTAATACACCCACACACTCGTTGAGTGCATGTTAAACTAATCTCGGCGTTGGCGATAATTCAATAATATATACCTGCTCACCCGTCGGTATCGGCTTCTTTTTATCCCTTTTCTTTTCTTTTTCTTTTTCTCCCTTTTCTCTCTTTTCCCTCGTGTTTGTGTTCTGCGCGACCATCAACCCCACTCGCCCCTTAAAGATTCGAAGAGCGATTGGAATTGTTGCACCACCAAAAGGACTTTGTCAGTAGTAATTTTTGACAGTTGTTTTCTCAACGTGGAACCATAAAAGTGACGCCTCGTGTGTGTGCGTGAGATTGTAAGTGTCCCGTTTCCGTTCGGCGAATTCGCTTGTGGATCGCGTTTATGCTAACCGAAGCCGAGTAAAAAATAGAACATAACCTAATCTCAATAACACATCTCAGCAGCCATGATGTCTTCGGGGACGATGATGTTGAACGATAGGTTCGAAGTTGTCAAGGACATTGGCGATGGAAGTTTCGGAACTGTGGTACTCGCAAAGGTGCGGAGTGCAGGCAGTGGGATCGCGCGACGAGGGACTCTGGTATGTTGACCCTTCCCCTTTCGCTACATATTCAAGAGAATGATGCTTATTTAGGAAATACAGGTTGCGATTAAAACCATGAAGAAAAAATTCGAGTCTTTCCAGCCGTGCCTGGAGCTGCGAGAAGTCATCTTTTTGAAGTCACTACCAGCCCATCACCATTTGGTTCCTGCTCTCGATATTTTCCTCGACCCAACAACCAAAAAGTTGCATATCTGTATGGAGTACATGGATGGAAATCTTTACCAGTTGATGAAGGCCAGGGACCATAAGCCGTTGGACGGAAGCAGCGTGAAGAGCATATTGTAAGCCTTTATAACTGCGTCAACCCAAGGGTGTCATTTTCGCTAACATCGTATCAATCAGATATCAAATTCTCTCAGGATTAGAACACATTCATGCCCACAGCTTCTTCCACCGAGATATCAAACCAGAAAATATCCTGGTCTCTTCAACTTCATCCTATGCCCACGATGCGACCGGAGCTTTCAGGAGATATTCAAACTTGGTCACACCACCAGCGACACCACCCTCATACACCGTCAAGATTGCCGACTTTGGGTTGGCCAGGGAGACCCACTCGAAACTACCATACACAACATATGTTTCCACTCGATGGTATCGTGCTCCAGAGGTTTTATTGCGAGCAGGAGAGTACAGCGCGCCAGTGGATATTTGGGCCGTTGGAGCTATGGCCGTGGAGGTGGCTACTTTGAAGCCTCTATTCCCAGGTGGAAACGAAGTCGATCAAGTGTGGAGGGTGTGTGAGATTATGGGAAGTCCAGGAAACTGGGTGAACAAGAGTGGAAAGAAGATTGGAGGGGGTGAATGGAGGGAGGGCACACGTCTGGCACAGAAGTTGGGATTCTCATTTCCAAAGGTTCGTCATTCTGCAAATTATGCATGCTTGCATTTTCCAATCGCAATTACTGTAGCTTGAGGTTTCAAAACGTACTAACAGCTGGTGTAGATGTCTCCCGTCGCAATGGAGAAGATTTTGCTTCCACCCCAGTGGCCGGCAAGTTTATGCAATTTTGTGACACAGTGCTTGATGTGGGACCCAAAGAACAGACCCACATCCGTACAGGCCCTACAACACGAATACTTTATCGATGCAGTTGACCCCCTCCGACCAAGATCGACTACTCCTTCCCGGATATTACGAAAACACTCTGAACTCACAACCAGGCCCTCAAGAGAGTCCATGGACCAGCAGCCAACATTGACATCCAAGGCTTCTTGGTTTAGAAAATCATTCATAGGGACGTCTCGAGAGGCCCCTGCACCATCGCCTGTTCCTGCGGCCGCAAACTTAACAGGAGACTCACCCTCTGTCACATCATTACTCCCAGATGCAAAGGCAAAAACAGAAAAGAGAATGACATGGCATCCATCAAGGTTAGCACCTAGTGGCGGCGCGCCAATGCCAATACTACCCACCATCCGACCTGTTTCGCCTTTGTCTGATGCAGTTACTGCCCAGGCCGCAAGAATGTCCCGAGATCCATCACAAGAATCCAACGCAACAAGTACATCCGACAAACGCAGGACAATTATTGATGAAAAGACAGTTAAAAAGATTGGACGACAACTATCCGTACAATCAGCTAACAATGAGCGATATACAAACCCACATCACGCGCAAGCTGTCGCGTCTCTAACAGCCGGCCAAGGATTAGCATCGCCACCAGCGGGGAAGGAGAGTTTTTTCTCACATTTACGGAAACGGGCTAGGAGGTTGTCGGGAAAGGTGCCAGTTTCCCCAAACTCGGATGATCTGGAAGCTGGAGCTGGATGTGGACCATGGTCGTCAAATCGGTCCTCGATGGTTATTGACCAGTCGAGTCCTACGACAGCCAATGCAAGCTCGGACCCAAAGGATGATGGATTGGAGGATAGTGTCACACCAACGGGGCTGGGACTTGGGAATGGTGGTGGAAAATATTCGGGTGGCACCCGCTCAGCTGGGGCGGGGGGGAAGGGTTTAACTTTTCCACCCACGCCTAATGCTTCGCGGTCAGAAAATACCAATAGTTTGACTGGAGGACCTGTGTCTAGCCGAACAAGAAGGTCGATGGTGAAGACAAGTGCATCGCAGCGGTATGACACACCGGATGAAAAGGATGAGTTGGATGACCCTTTGGTTTCGGCTGCCGAGGCAAAAAGGTTAGGTGGAAGGTCAGCTGGTGCAACTTCGACATCAAACTTACCAACGCCCGTACGACGAGAGCCTCAGCAACTTAGGCATCAAGGAAGCAACTTGAGCACAACAAACGAGAATGGCGTCTATCGAACTGCAGGTTACCCAACCCCTTCGCCACAACAATATAGACACTCAACGCACCAATATGGGACCGCCAGAGCCGTTGATGTTACCAAGCCTCGACGAAAAGATGATGTGCAGCAGCCAAAGTGGCCCACTCCACCGTACGAAGATAACGAGTGGGTAGCCGCAGCCGCAGCATATGCATCAGTAACCAGCATGGATTCCCGACGATAAGAGCAGCAAATTCTCTACTCTCCACCATTTCTTTTTTTTCAGTTTCCATCCTCATCTTTCCTATCATTTCGTTGCAATATTGGTTTCATTTCCTTTTTCTTCATTATCGAATTCGCAGGGGCAAAATGCATTGCAAGAGGTCGGAATCTATTGGGCAGGGTACATGGGGTGGAGGCATCTGCGATTTGCCGGGAGGCACGCTTTACTGAATATTTTGTGAGGGTGGATGGAAGGATTTATAAAATGGGTGTAATTCGAAGAGATGGGCTGGCATTATTATCTAACCAGCCTCTATCTCCTCATTCTGTTTTTCTCCTTTTTCGTTTTTGTTTTCCCTTTCCACTCTCTCTCTATCTTTCTTTTTTCTTTTGCTCATTACTAATCTCTACATCTTTTTATATTCCCTTTGTCTATTTCTCATTTCTTTTTTTTTTTTTTCTCATCAGTATTTTTTTAAAATGGAAAGATCGACTATGGGTGGAGTCTGTTTTTTTTTTCTTTTTTCTTTTCATAGTTTCTTGTTTTATATTACCCTTTTCTTTATATTCATTTTTGTCTCTTTTTTCCATTTCGATTCGACTTTGAATTTTTTTTCTTTTTTCTTTTTCGAAATTCTCTTTGGGCTGATTTTATATTTTATTATTATTATTACTCTTCTTCAAAGTCGAAACAAGTTTTATCGGGTCCGCTTGAGCTGCTTGAGCTTGAGCTTCAAACGTTTTGTTATATCATATTTCCTTTAATTGCCCTTTTTTCTTTTTTCTTTTTTCGTTTTGTTTTAGTTTAGTTGATCATCTGAATTCGAATTGTCCGGACGGTTGGCAAAACTCACACACTCTACACTACTCTTTTTTTTTTTTATACATTTCTTTTTTTGTGGTTGTACTCTCTTTTTGTAACTGCTCGAGGGAAAAGGCAGGAGGAGGTCGAAGGAGGCCCAGGATTTCGAAAGAAAGATTTAAAGCCAAACCAATCAATCAATCGTTCGTTCCTTCGTTCGTTCGTGCGTTGTATGAGCATCCGTGGAGTTCGAGTTCACATGGCCGGCACCATCACCATCATCGCGCGTTTTTGTTTTTGTTTTTGTTTTGTATACCCATGCATCTGCATTGCAATTGCTCCTACAGACCTCCCCTCCTACTACTAGACGGCCTGGTACCTCCTACCTCCTACCTCCGGCAAGGACGTACTATACTATCTATATTTACTATCATTACATGCCCACTTTCTTTCTCTAGATCCCCGCATGGAAACTTTCTTGAATTTTGTTCTGCTTGCTGTTTTTTTTTTTTTTTCTTTTCTTTTTTTTGCTTTGATACCTCTCTGTCGATTGCACTCCAACCACCCTCGTTAGCTATAGATTTTTCCTTGCCGTTTTTTTTTTCTTTTTTTCTTATCTCGATTCGTTTTCGTTTTCGTTTTCGGTCTTTTTAGTTCTCAGTTGCGTGTGGCCCAATTGTAATTGCAATTGCGATTAATATTGGTCTTGGGGGGTTTATATAGAATTTTTATTTTTATTTTTTTATCAATTGCAATTATTTGATCGATATCGAATTAGGAGTACTTTTTCGTTTCGAATTTCATGATCGTGTGAGCATCATGCCTTGGACCTACCTGAGTACATACCTAACCTAGCCTTCTCCTAATTCGAATTCAGTATTTTTCCACATGTTGTGTTTGATTTATTATTAACTAGGAGGTAAATATTTATAATAGTCATGTCACGTCACATGAAATTTGAAAGGATGTTGTTTGACCGTTTGTAACAGAAACAAAAAAATAAAAATAAAAAAAATTAAAAAAATGATGATGATATAGAAAGAAAGAATGCAAAGATAACTTTTAACTTCCCCATTCCGCTCTATTGAACCACAACACCCCCCCCTTCCCAACAACCCCCCCCCCACCCTCCCCACCCCCCAAAACATCCCCCCCTACAACTCCTCCTCCCTCCTCCTCTCCGCCTCAAGCAACCCCTCCAACGCCTCCCACACCTCCCCCGCCGCCACCCCCGCAGCCCTAACAACCCTCCTCACCGTCTCCCTCCCCGTGCCGCCCCTCCCCCCAACAACACCCTTCTCGCCAAACACCCCTCCAAACGTCTTATCCTCCACAGGCACACTCATACTCTCCAACGTCCTGATACCCACAACCTTCACCCCCCCCTTCCCCCCACCCGCATTCTTTATAAACGAAACACTCCACACCCCCTCCGCGACCGCGAGCTCGTCTTTCGACGGGTCGAGGAGGATGGTTTTTCCGATCGCCATGAGGAGGAGGGAGATTGGCGGGAGCGCTGCTGCTGCACCGGTGGTGCTGCTGTAGAGCGGGACAGCGAGGTCCCAGTCGTCGTGGAAGAGCGGGTCCTCGTCGCCCTGCGAGAGTTTCAGGGGTACGAGGGTTGTGCGGAGCGCGAGGTGGGTTGTGAGGGAGGCGAGGGTGAGGGGGTGGGTTGTGCTGAGGGAGGGGACGGTGGGAGGGGGGACCAGCAGGAGGATGTCGATGTAGAGGGTCCAGTGGTGGCGGGGGGAGATTGTGAGGGCTGTGAGGAGGGTTGGTGGGGGGGTGTCCCCCTCTTCTTCTTCTTCTCCTGAGGTAGTGGTGGTGGTGGTTGTGGTGGAAGTGGCGGCAAATACACTCTCCCCCACCACCCCAGCGAGAAATACGTTCAGCGCATCGTCGTCGCGGTTGCCCTGCACGTCCACGCTGACCTCAATCCAGCTCCTATACGGGATCTCGTGCGCGGGGGTGTTTGCGGTGGCGGGGTGGCCGGAGATGGTGACGGTGGGGGTCACGTCGAGTTTGATGCCGACGACGCACTCGGCGCCGTCGGCCCAGACGAGGCGGGCGCTGCCGGGGCAGAAGGGGAGGATGGAGGTTTCGGCGTGGATGGGGCGGAGTTGTGTGGGGGGACGGCCGTCGGGGCGGATGGGGGGGATCGAGAGGAGGGAGTGCGTGAGGTAGGTGAGTTCGGATTGGGAGAGGGGGGGTGGAGGGGCTGTTGGGGGCATTGTGGTTGTGGGTGCGTTTCTGGTGATGCCGAGTTGAGGTTCAGAGTGGGTGAGGAGTGTGCAGTTGTAGTAATTTTCCGAATTGTGTTTAGTGTCTTGTTATGATGGCGGTGGTGGTGGTGGTGATGTTGATGGTGATGGTATGTGATGGCGGATAGCCGTGGTGTAGCTGTTGCAATAGCTACTCCGAATGCGCAGCTTGCCCGTTCGCTCGATCGACAATCCCAAAAAGCTTGTCCTTCGCCCTGGGCAGCTTGCCGGGGGGGTGGGCGGTACCCTGCCAAGCCCCCGCCGTGTTAGCGAAAAACAGCCCTGTCGGATTGCCGAAACATTTTGCTTTTGACATTTCACATTTCGACATTTCTTTTCGCATTCTCAGGCATAGCGGCGGCGACAATCTCTCATTTTTTTTTTTTCTAAATTCATACCCAAATTAGAGTGCGTGTGTGTTCGTGTGTGGCATGAGTGGTATTTGAGGGGATACATATATACATATAAACAAACCCCCGGAACGAAAAAGATGTCGACATCCCTCCGACTCCTCCGACTCCAGCAGCAGCAGCAACGACAGTGTGCAGCCACAACGTTAACACGACCTCGAGGAGCTTCCTCATTCACCACAATCGCTGCACTCGTTCGGGGGGGCACGCTTCCTCGAACACGGCAGCTATCATGTAGGATACCGACATGTATGGGGAGGGATATCGATACGGCTGGAAAGCGAAGCTCGAAATTCACCACCCATCACGAATTACTACATCCATCATCATCATCACCGAGGACATACTCCTCAGCAGCCTCAACCACGTATAACGCTCCGCAATCTTTACGGCCGCCCCCATCAGACTTTGCGCCGACATCACACCACCATCACCATGCCGAGGAGGAGCCAACATACCAGCCAAACGCCTTGGTGTTTATCGACACAAAAGTCCCGCCGATTTGTCCCGGCTGTGGAGCGCATGGTCAGACAGAGGACCCGGATGTGGCGGGATACTATGACCCCGAGAAGGAGAAGAGGAAGAAGGCGAAGCTCAAGATGAGGGAGGTTAGCGAGAAGGAGAAGTTTGAGAAGCAAAAGGAGCAGGAGAAGATTTGGATGGAGAGTCTGAAGCGGTATCAGGAGGTGTTGAAGACCGTGGAGGGGGTTGAGGTTGAGGGAATGGAGGAGGTTTTGGGAAAAGAGAGTGTCTCGGAGGCAGTGGATAGTGTGGCCGAGGTGAAGAAGGTGGAGAAAGTGGTTGCTGCTGGGGAAGATGTGGTATTACCCTCAAGTGACGAGCCAACGCCCAAGCAAGCTCAAAAGGCGGAGGAGGCCACCGGCGAAATCGAAGCATCTGAATCAAAGGAAGCTTCTGCAGCGGAGGAGGAGGACCTTCTTTCCGAAGAAGAGGAGTCGACATTCGACGACGAACTCGGCCTCGACACGGATAAATACGATTTCGTCACCACCGACATCTCAAAACCCGCAGCCGGCACCACCACAACCACCACCACCACAGCAACACCACCAAACCCACCCACAGAAAAAATCCCCGAAACAGAAACCTTCACGCCCGCAAACGCAAAATTCTTGAAAGAGGAGGAACCAATGTCTGCGCCATTACCGCTATGCAGTCGATGCCAGCACATTATTCACCAGAATGCAATCTCAACCGCACCCGTATACGCCGATTTGGACTCCCTCCTTGATCTCCTCCTCGAGTCGAAATACGATAAAAACCACATCTACCACTTGATCGATGCGGCGGACTTTCCCATGTCTGTCATTCCACGGCTCAGATCTTACCTCACACAGTACCTCAGTCCGAAGAAAGCCCGAGGCCTCACAATCTCCTACGTCGTCACACGTGCCGACGTGCTCATGCCAAAGGAAGAGCAAGTCACTAGTCTCATGACGTACATGAAAAACGTCCTAAAAGATACGTTACCAAAGGGAGAAGTCATCGAGAGACATGGCGGAGGTGGGGAGTTTAGAATCGTGAGTATCAGGAACGGATGGAGTGTCAGTCGTATCAAAGACGAGTTGAGCCACAAGGCTGGATTGAAGATGAGCAAGGCGGATAAAGGGAGGATCACCGGTAGAGAGGGTGGAGTGTGGATCGTGGGCAAGGTTAATGTTGGAAAGAGTCGATTGGTGGGAGAGATTGTCCCTGCAGGGAGTTTTACGAATTTGGAGCAGATTGTGACAGATGAGGCGGCCCCTGTGAGGAAACCGGTGAGGCGTGCCCCGCCTCCGCCTCCACCTCCACCTCCACCACCTCCTCCCAAGGAGGCCATCATCCTCGAGTTACCAGCGCATAAAAGAGTCAATGCGTTACTGGAGCAACTTGAGCAGGAGGAGGCAAACCAACATCAACAACAAGAGGAGCCGTCGGTGGAGATTGAGGCGGAGGAGGAGGTATTTCAGCCGGAGGAAGCGGAAGACCCAGAACCAACCCCGAAGATTACAAGACCAGCGCCAAAAGCTGTCCGCCACGAACAACTTTTCAACCAAGAATCCCTCCCATTCATCCCACCCGTTGTCTCTCACTTGGCTGGAACAACGGTCTCTCCCCTCCGCGTCGCATTCCGCCACCTCACAGTCGACGGCTCGAAGGGAAAAGTCAAGGGCGAGATCGTCGACCTACCCGGCATGGAGCGTGGCCGCTTCCACGAATTTGTCCGGCCAGAGATGCGATCAAAGATCCTCATGAAGCAGATTGTCGACGCCGAACAACTAGTCATAAAGCCCGGTACGTCCCCAACTCCCCAACTCCCCAATACCTAATTTTATTTTTAATCATGATACATTTATACTAACTTCTTCATTTTTTTTTTTTGATGCTGCTCCAGGCCAATCCCTCCTCCTCGCCGGACTGATCCTTCTCAAACCAAAAACCCCAGGCCTCACTTTCATCATGTACCCCTTCAACCGGCTCCCACCACACATAACCGACACGGAAAAAGCCTTCCAGCTCATGTCCCACCCCGACCCCGCCTCCTCCCACGTCCCAGAACTCTACCAACACCCCCCCACCCCCGCAGCCCCACCAGGCACGAAATGGAACGACCCCACCCGCCCAAAAACACCCCCGCCACACATCCGTCTCGCAAAGACAATACCACTCACACACGACGTCACGCTCCTCCGAAACCCGATGCTCGCGGAGGAGAAGCTCACAAAGGAGGAGTACGAGGCACTCCCCTACCGCATCTTCTCGAAGGATGTCCTGCTCGAGGGCATCGGCTGGGTCGAGGTTGTGGCGGAGGTGAGGGGCCTGATGTTGAGGAATGCGGTGGTGCCAGAGGTCGAGGTGTTTACTCCGCTTGGGAAGGGGGTTGGGGTAAGGCCGCCGATGGGCGTGGATATGTTGCGGCTGAAGGGGATGAAGGAGAGGGGATTGTATGGCATTCGGAGGAATAGGAACAAGGGGAGGATGAGGGCGCCGGCGAAGGGGAGGAAGAAGATGGAGAAGGCGAGGAAGAGGGAGGGTGGTGGTGGTGATGCTTGATTGATACCTCTTCATTGGTGTCGTTCATCTTCTGCTTTTTGCGAAAAAATATCTCGACTATTTGGCGGAGGGATTGATGCTATCATGTTCTTTATTTGTAAATACATATCTTAGGTTTGGTGTTTTTTGTTTTATTTCATCCTTTTTATCTCTTTTACATCATGATCATATGTTTGCTGCACTAGAATCAAATTTCAAAAACAGAGGAATGAGTTTTTCCTACAGATCCACTCCAATATATTTATACTTACCTTTATACCTACCATGATTACAAGAATGTGAATGCACCCAGGATAAGAAATGAATATACGAAAAAAACAAGAAAGACTTTATTAGAGAAGAAAAAAGCAGTATGCAATCTAATTAAGCCAGACCAACAACACAAAAAGACAAAAGACAGAACCAACCCCCCACCCTCCAATTTTTCCTTCCGTCCCTTCCCAATCTATACAAACCCAAAAACCAAAAAGAAAACATCCCCCACTCTCTCCATCACTCACTCACTCGCTCACTCAAACCACCTACTTCTCTGGGCACGAGAACACTACTTCTCCCCCTCCTCCTTCCTCTTCTCCTCCCCCTCCTTCCCCTTCCTCAACCTCTCCTCAAACCTCTCAAACTCCCTAATCGCCACCTCCTCCTCCTGATCCAGCACCTGCTCCACCTCCTTCACCTCCTCCACATAATGCATCAACATACTCTCGATCCCATTCTTGAGCGTCACCGTACTCGAATCACACGTCCTACACGCGCCCCTCAGCTTCAAAAACACCTTCCCACTATCCTCCTCAAACCCACGAAACTCAATATCCCCGCCGTCCTCCTGGATCGCCGGCCGGATGCGCGTGTCGAGTAACTCCTTGATCATACTCACCACCTCGCTATCGTCCTCGCTGGGCGCGGTGTCCTGCGAGCCGTGGAAGAGCCCGGATGCACCGGAGGCGCGCTCGGCCGCGAGCAAGGCCTCGTCGACGACGTAGGGCGCGGAGTTGAGCGTCTCTGTGATGAGCGAGAAGACCTCGGGCTTGAGGTGCGCCCAGTTCGTGTCTGGGGTCTTCGTGACGGTGATGTAGTCCGGCGCGAAGAAGACGCTTGAGACGCCGTCGAGGGAGAAGAGTTTGCGCGCGAGCGGGGAGGTGTGGGAGGTGCGGCCGGAGAGGTACTCGAGGGAGGGGGTGGAGGGGGGGAGGATCGTTGTGCCTGGGAGGAACTTGAGGGCGTCTGTGTTTGGGGTTGGCTCGGTTTGGATGAAGAGCGTGCGGCGGGGGGGGTGTTGGAGGATGCGTGTGGAGAGTGTGGTTGGTGTTGTAGTGGGGCGGCGGAGGGTGGAGAGTGTGCGAGTGTGGTGGGTTTGTAGTGGGTTTGTGGTTCGTGATGATGATGATGATGATGATGATGATAGTGGTGATGATAATAACGATATCCTCCGCGCACTACCACTCCCACTACCACTTCCACCGACGTATCTCATCAAAGGCGAAGCCGAAACAAATCCCTTCCTCCCCGCACATCCCGCCAACAACACCCTCCTCGATCCAGCAGCTATCGGCGCCGACATCATGTATATTTTATGTCTTTATAATCGTGAATCAACAAATCTCCCAACTCTCGAGTCCTCTTAGTCTATCCGATTCGTGCGTTTGTGTCTAAAGGTGCGGTATTGTAGGTATGCCCTGTTGTGTTTGTAATCGATCGATGCAGTTGTATCAGTTGAGAAAAAGTTGAAATTTTGGGATGGGTAAGTTGGTGTTCGAAGGTGTGTTAAACCCCCCCCCTCCCCGGGAGCTCGGAAGCCCCACCAGCATCCAATTCTCTATTACCAACCCAACCCACCAGCACTAAAAACCCCCGCCACACCCCGCGCTAGGAGAATTGAGTATCACGTGATCTTGGTCTTAATTCTTTTTTTTGGCGATCAGATTATGTTGTAAAATAATCAAATTATCCTATAGAAAGCAGGTTTCTTATAATCTCTTCCAGTTATAGCAGGTAGCTAACTACTTAGATAGGTAGGTACCCAACGTTCTTGATCATGAACCTACCTTTTCCCGTCATCTTATTGGTAGTTTTCTCTGGCAAACCACAAAAAAGAGCACATCCCCACCATACCTTGTACATGTGGTTCAATCGCAATTGCAAGAATGTTATTTATACCATACGTCTGCATTCGGTATATATGAACACATAGGTAAACCCACCGAAACTGATATCGCAGAATAATGAAAAGCTAAAAAGAAAGAGAGAAAAAGAAGAAAGAAAAAAGAAAAAATGAGCATGAACATGAACACATAAGATCAACAAAAACGGGCAGGTAAACAACAAAAGAGAGAGCGGAATTAGCGAATAATATATGATATCTGCAAGTGTGGCCGCGAGGCGGGGGGGATGCACGCAACACAACGTGCAATGATATACCACAATGTCTCCTACTTTCTGCCTCAACAGCTTTTTTTTCTTCATTCCATCTGTTTGATCTTTCCTGAAATAAAACGCCCCCGAAAACCATCAAATAGGGCACTAATATCGATATCCATCGTCACTTCATTCTTCCTCCGGGAAGCATGAGAGACAAAAGAATCATGGCAAGGAGTAAAAGCATATAGCTTTTTCATATTTTTTCACGCTGGTTTCCACCCACCAGCTCTCCCTCTCAAGTGCTGTGTAGTCCCAGCCATCCAGCCAGTCTTGCACATGCACTTTTGCCCATTCAACATCATCGCCAGATCCTCCCACTCCTCCTGCGCGAGTCTCCTCTCTTCACTAATTGCAATCAAGCCAGCACCTTTGGGGCCTTCTGTCCTTAGGCCAATGATGTCGCCACTGGCTCCTAAATCCGAGTACCGCAGGGCCGCACTGCCAGAAACTGATTTTGTTCTCTTCACCGGACCAGCCAGAGAAGCAAAGGAGTTTGATAGTGATAGCTTAACCGAACGTCTCCTCTTCGTGAGGCCATCCCTCCCAGTCTCACTCCCAGCGGCTTCAGCCGCACTTCCCTCTGTACCCGCAAGAGGAGTGCCACGAAATGTTTTGGTTGAATGCATGCCCCATTTCCATATGCCACTGAAAAGGCTATATCTCCTCTTTTTCACCCCATCGGTCTCCTCACTAGTCTTTCCAAGGATATCTCTGAAACCTCCTCTGATGCCTTCAGACGTCCCGAGAAAGATACTGCTGGCTCCAAGACTCAATCTTCTCGCAAGTGGGGTCCCCATCCCACTGCTGCTCGATACCCTCATCCCACCATTACTCGCACCGACTTCGCCCACACCAATTCCCCTCTCGCAGCCTAATTTACTCAATGGGCTTTCATCAACGATACCACGGGTATACGTCATGAGCTCAAGGTAAAATGGCAACAATGCATCTTTATTCGTATCCATGTTCTTGCTCCACCCAAACTCCTCAATAACGCGGATATGCTGCGCAGCACCCCTGATGCTGTGAACAAGATTACCATAAAACTCGTTATTCTTCTCATGAATGTCCATCACGTCGGGATTAGCCTGAAGGTCGAGTGCCTCTGGGAATTTGACTGAGCGAACGATTTGCAGTGCAGCGCACAAGTTTCGAATGCATTCTTTCGTCGGCTTGGTTTCATCCGAGAGATTCCAGGTCGCTTGTTCCTGTAGCACACGGCATACTTGAAGGTGTCTGTGTTTTATCCTCTCATTGATTCGGAGAAGTCGATTTGTAGAATTTATCAGCGCATAAATCGAACTGATGATATGTGTAGGCTTTTCCAGCACATCAGTTAGGGCTGTGACGGAGTTGAATGATTGAATAGAAGTTGTAGAACCGTTGTTTGTCCCAGAAACAAGTGGAATGGTAAGTCGTGAGAGTGATACTTTTATGGCAAGAATGTGTGATATAATAGCCATATGGACATCAGTGGTAAATGATGATATGTATTGCATGCCCCTATCAAGTACGGCGTTAGTGGCTTGAATCGAAAATGCTTTAGAAAAGTAAAGATAACTCACTTGACAACATCATCGAGATTTAAAAGTTCGAATAAATCTTCATGCATGGTGAGAGTCCCTGCATCATCGCCCCCTGGCTCGTCTTCTGCATTCCCTAAATCTCCAAATCTCGCAGGTAGTGATTTCAGCCGTTCTTCTGTTTTTGCGATTGCCAACGCCACATCGGCCCTGAAACTTGATATCTGGTATTCTTTATCAGCCAATACCCAAGACAAAACATACGCAAATGCTGCATTCAAAAATCTTGAAGCCTGGAGACAACATACCACATCTGAAACAGCGTCAAGTTCACACCATATACCTTTCAGCTCTAACCACGATATTTTCTTCTCCGAACCAGCTCCTCTCGACCCAATTGCTTCGCCAACGCCATTCATGGTAATTCGAATCCTCCCGGTCGCATCTAGGATTCTACATATCGATGCATAGTATCCATCTGGAAACCGCGGAGACGCGAGAATTGTGACTAACATACGTTGATCGCTTACTGGAGGTGTGAGTTGTGGATCTGGGTGATAATTTCGAGGTATTATGTCGATATCAACGTTCGGCAATAGGCCAACTAGCACATCTTCCTCATCCTCTTCTTCTTCAACAACGCTCACGTACGAGAGGCCCTCGTCTTTCATATGTTGTGGTTGTTGATGTCGTTGTGAGTTCCACTGCTGCTGATGTAGTACTAACCAACAACCTGCTGACCCCACGTGTGACTGTCGCAGCCCGCAGAGTTTCTACGACTGTTACCACCACGATCAAAAAGGTGTAAATTGGTTTGCCGCAGTCTATCAGTCACAGTCCTCGGTCCTCGTATATCTGCAATATCCTGGTTGCTGTTGGATGTCCTACTATCAACCTCGCACTCCTAACAGTGCTCTCGGTTTGACCTTTAGGAGCGCACGATCAGAGACAAGGAAGCCTTTGTCTCGACCGATCCTACCGCAGATCGGATCAAGGACCCCGGGAGTTTGATGTTTGATGTTATACGTGTTGCAGGTTTTGGGGTGGGGTGGAGGGGGAAAGATGTATGCGCAAAGGGATAAGCGAAGACGCCTGGATTGGAGAGTCAAACTCTACGATTGAAAATGCGCATAAAATCAGGAAGAAAAAAGAAAGAAAGAGAAGATGATCTTTTTGAAAGATAGAAGGAAAGGCTGAATATGATGGTAGAATAAAAAGCTGCTGGCCGGCCGTGGCGCTGCCAAAGCCCGACAGAAAGGAAACTTCACGGCGTCAGAAACCGAAATTGATTGGAATCATGAGAGGGAAAAGCGTAGCAGGGTGGACATACGAACCAGTGGTATGATGTTCGGGAGGTGTGCCGGTAGAGTGGAGAGGAGACAGAATTTCAGTAAGAATGGGGATGTAGCATATTCGGCGTGTGAATGTATCAGGTCGGAATGTGGTGAAGACGCTCACATACCCCGCGGGTGATCCCGAATGTCTACTCCGCCGCCTATTGTCACTACCGGTTTCCCGGGAGTTGGTGGATGGTGTCTGCGGTGGCTCGATCGTGTGTGTTGCAGTGGGGGTCGTCGTGATGGGTGCTGGCTGTGCTGCCAGAGCCCCAGGGGTCGTGAGACGTGAGAGACGGATGGGGAGTGGGCGAATGGCTAATCGCGGGCTTATTGCCCAAAGAGGGAGCATGCGCTTCGAGTGGGCTGGCGCAACAGGCTACCTATATACGCAGATGAGGGTAACTCTGCTGGCTGGTTTTGCAGGAATCGCTAATTACCTAGGTAGTTATAGCTATAGTATACGTATACCATAGAATGAGACGATTTTATTTAATAATGCATCTAGATACTTCAGTCAACTACCGGTTCCAGTTCTAAGCAAGAGTACGAGGCAAAGCTAAAACCAGTATGGGTAAAAAGATTGAACGAAAATAACATGTACATGAATTTTAATTTCAGAAAGATGAGAAACCAAATTAAATTTACAACAAATAATGAGCCTGCTGATAAAATAAAAAAAAAACATCATTGCAAATTATGGTCCTGGAAGCTGACCATATATAGGGGTAAATAAAATTAAAATACAATCTAACAGTCGGAAAATAAACGAGTTTATAATGCTTTTACTTCAACTTTGAAAGTCCACGGCTACGGAACCCCAATTTTTGGTACACTCCCCTGCTAGATTTCATGAATCGAGCTTTAGCGCTTTTTTGGTCCAGACTTCTTTGTTGCAACTGGTTTTTGTGGTGGTTGGGATGGCTCCTCATCTGAGCCCAGATCGGACCCTTCTTCGTCATTGTCGGATTCCTCTGCCTCATCATCGACTAGGCCACCGTATCTTTCGGCACCATCCTCCTCCTCTTCCTCTTCATCTTCGTCCTCCTCCTCCTCATCATCATTCTCATCGTCATCTGAAAGCACACCATTCAGCATATCAGATTCGCCCTCATCCTCTTCATCGTCCTCACTTGCTTCGTCAAGCTCATCCTCGTAATCCACAGCATTATCTCTCCCTTGGATGAAGCTGGCATCCTCGATCTGAAGACCTTCCATTCCAACCTCTTCTGGCTCTTCATCGCTGCCATCATCCTCACTGTCATCACTGTCCTCCTTCGTTTTTCCTTCGATATACAGAACACCCTCCTCTTTCTGCTCCTCCTCTTCATACAGATCCACCCCAGTCTCGCCTGTACCCAGTCGCAAGCTCTTTCTCAACTCAAGCTGGGCGCTGAGCATGTCTAACCTCCCTTGTAGCTGGAGAAGCTTTGGTAGCGAGCCAGCACGAGTTGCCAAAACTGAATGAAGCCCTGCAAGTGTACCCATGAGATTGGGTAAACTAACCAAATAACCACCATGAGCTACAATTGTCCAACGAATCCAAGCACCAAGCTGCGAGGCACGGCCGGGGCGCTGAGCTATCCGCTCGGCAAGCTTTTCAATGAGTGTCACAGCTAGAGTAGAGTCCAGTCGGCGAATGGTTGATAGAATGGACTTCTCCTTTGCGGCAACAAAACAAGATTCGAGAAGTTGATAGTCATTCGTCTTGAGAGCCTGTGTGAGTACAGTCGTCAGAGACCCGGAAAATGGCTTGCTGATTTTATTTGCAGCGGCCGTTGTGGCTACGGATTTTGAAGGTTTTGATGGGAGGTTATTTGCAGCAGACACTTCGAGCGCTTGGAATTTGTCGAAAAAGGATGGTTCATCTGCAGGGTTTATGGCGCGAGCTCCCTCGTTATCCGAGTCAACAACATCAGCATCGGAATCAGCATCTGCATCTGAGGCATCAACCATGCCAAAGTCCTGTGTATCTACTCCACTGACAACCACAGTCCGAGATTGGTCGACGTTGGTCTTGCCCATGGCTTTTACACCATTCATCTGACCAACAACTCCGTTACCAAGCCCAGAAACCTTGCTTTTCACAATATCGACAACTCCTTGAAGGGCCATGGTGCCATCCTCCGCGTTTTTCCATTGGACACTCTCAAACTCGATATTAACACCACCTTCTACCCAGGCAACTGTAAGCTCACCATCGCTTTGGAAGGATGCATTCAAGATAGCGACCAGCTCGGAAGTTTTGGGTCGAATAACGCGGATTTTTGAATCTGCCTTTCTTGTTGTGCCCTTACTTTTCCTGGAACGTACTGGTGACCCTGTCGCAGCTTCTGATGGTGCTGGCTTCCAGGGATCTGAGAATAGCTCAACTGTCCCATTCGCTGTGACAGCTGCCAGAAGAGCTGTGTTCCCGTGGGCGTTGATGGACAGCTGCTTCACGTCTGACTCGGCCACAAGGGCACCAAGTTGCTTCTGCTGAGAGATTGAAAAGACATTGACATAACGATCGGAATCCGCAGCTGAGAGGAATAAGGTGCCGTCCGCAGAGGGAAGAATTGTATGAATTGGGGTAGAATTGGCTGTAAATTTTGGCGGCGAACCACTACCAGGTGACTCTGGGTTGATGCCGTAAACAGTGTGTGATGCGCACAAAACCAATGGAGATGCTGGGGAGATTGTTCGGATTGCTGCGTCAGGCAATGGTGTAGTCCTAAACATACCTCGTCAGCAGAATTAACTAAGACGAAGTTTCAAGGTAGCAAACCTGATAGCTAATCGCTGTCTCAAATCCCATTCCACCAATTTTCCATCAGTCCCACAACTCCAGCCCTTGTTGTTATCGGTTTCACTGAATTGGAACGCCGTGACTTCGCCAGCATGTGCCCCTTCCAAGCTTCCGACAATCTTACCCTCCGTGGAAGAGAACAGTAAGATCGTTCCCTTGTTCATTCCCAGCGCCAACACAATAGTACTCTCTGCCTGTGTCGCCTCTCCAGTGGAGTCGCTAAGCCGCTTCCTCTTCTTCTTCTTGTTCTTCTTGTCCGCCGCATCTTCCGATTCGGCTGGAGTGCTTCCCCAAGCTAAGGAGTTACACGATGATCCCTTCTCAAAAACATACTCACACCGAAGTCGTCCAGTGGTTGTGTCATGAATTCGGAGTCTCTGTGCATCAAGTCCAAGGATGGTAGAGGCAAAGAGAGATTGGCCAAGGTTTGAGGGTGAGAAGGAAGATAGAAGAACCGTCGATGGTTGGACCGAGATTTTGCTGGATAAGTGGGCAGAGTGGTGGGGCTTTGGGCCCTGTGCGGGCTTTTTGCTCACCATCCTGAGACCTTAAAAAAAAGAGAGATGGATATAAGTGGAAGCGTAATGAAGGGCAGAACAGAGAAGATGTGATGTCAAATAACAAAGCGCTGGCTACCGAAATGCTTCAGGGAAGAGGTAGGTATTGTTTGGGGTCAAGCGAGCAGCAAACAAGTGGAAAAAGTTGCAACTTTTTTTCTGTACAGCAGACTAACTTCAGCTAGTGATTTGATATCCACTGACTGCGCGAACAACATGTCATGCGCCAAGATTTCATTCAGGAACGCCTTTAGCCAGATATAGGTTGGCGTGAGACTAAAGGTATCTTGGCACACAGGGTGAAGGGCTAAGGGCGAAGGACCAGTCTCGAAGGACCAATGTTCAATTTCCGTCCTACCCTTCGATCCTAAAACTCGCTCCAGTAGCTCCCAATGTATGTGTTCTACAGCGCATGTCTCGTCCGCATGCTCTCTGCGAGGAAAGAACAATAATACACAGAACAATGTTCCACCATCAATTCAAATCATCATTGAAGCCGATCACCGAGTTATTGATGGCAACAACAATCAACCTTGCAGCAACATTTCGGGTACCGAGCACAAGGCAGTAGGGTGCGGAACATAGTGGCATTTATACTGGAAAGCGGTGCTCGCGAAGTATGGTCTTGAGCTTGAATCATGCCCCATGGACGGGGCGGAGCTATCATGATTCCTTATACCATATCTTTGTTCTCGTCCATCGTATATTTTGAGGGGCTGGAAACGAGACTACAAGGTATTTTTAGTCCCGTAATATCTTGCGCTTTGCAGATGATCTTGCTGTAAGTGCCACACTTCTCTCTCTCATAATATGCGTTTAACGATTTAATGATATACGTACCTAGGTACCTAGTCAGTTACTCAACATGCGAATTCACTACAAAATCCAATACCATGGCAGGTAGCACATGTGGAACCATGTCAGAATTAACCATGCCGTGCAATTCCTACGAAATTTGATATTCCCAGATGGAATATATATGCATGGTCAGCTTATCACGGCAACGAAAACATTCACGGCACGATCGCGAAAAACAGCTTATCACTGGAACACCGATCACCAGTCTCGACCGATCACTACCTCGGACAAAGTTACTCACTCACACTAACTGCATTTCTGATACCGATGGCCGGGGCACATTTCCGTTAAGTGTGCATTTAAGAAGGAGGATACGACACGAGAACAAGGCTACGGTGACTATGCACTGTACAACTTTGGGCTGAATCCGGCCGGCATGGACATCGATACAGAAGACAGAGGATGTTTGCATGAGAAAAAATCGCCCAAGACTAGAGGATCGCAAGCCTAGAGACACTTGAGGCCCAGCTGGCTCGACCTTCTGGTTTTCCTGCCCATAGTTCATGCGCCCAGATTAAATCCACTTGCCTTGAAAATGACATTCCAGGCCAGCATCATGATCAGTTATTGAAACCCATGACCGTCGAAATTGCGCTATTCGGAATATCATCAGCACGAAAAAATCATTTCAATGTTTTCCTTGTTCCCTGGCCGTGGGAAATTTCTGTGGAACATATATGGGGAGATGGATCCAGCAATTGAAAGGAAATGCCCATAGGAAAGGAGGCGGAGTGGTTTATCGAGGATGGGGAATTGAGGCCACGCAGCGTTAACTGCTGCCTGCTTCGAAGGAAAGACACGGCAGGCCATCTCGAGAATTGGGCCCGAAAGCATACAGCATCAGATTATCTAGTGCGGCGCAGGGTGGGTGAGCGGACGCGTCGGCACATGAGATAGTGCCGCCCACGCACACGGCTTCACGGCTCAACGCGATCAGCCAGCGCTGTCGCGTGCGCCCAAGGATCGCACACATGCTGCAGCAGAGCAAGTGTGTCGAGCCTCGACGGCAGCGCAGAGCGGCGGGCCAAGGCGCAGAAAACCCAGACTTCCGGCAGGGGTGTCTATGCATCCGCATGCGGCTAACCGCAGTCGCCTGCGCCAAGACCTGGCGGACTGCTCCTTTCCTCCCATGCGCCCTCGCCCTCGAGTGCTCCCATGCCGGCGCCTGGCGCTGCGGCGCCGCCAGTACAAAAGGCCGGCCTCGCCCGCACGCATTAAAGCCTCCGTCCGTCACACTCGCCCCTTTTGCCCGCGCCTCGCCATTGGCCACTGCCAGACTCCCCTTACCCTACTGACACGTTCTTCTCCCCCGCCCCCCCCACCAGAGCACCCCGGCACCCATTGTCGCCAGGATTAGCTCCAGGTGCGATATTCTTTTGGTTGATTTTTCTACACTCCTGTCGCCGTGTGGGCAGCCGCCTGCGCAACTGTCTAAAAGCGGGGCCCTGAGCTGCGTGTGCATCATAAGAACACGTCCAGGCTGCCCAAGCGATAGCGGGTCTGCGTTAGAGACGCAAGTACAGAGTGTCGCTGCTCGTCTTTCGCCTGAGCCGCCCTGCCCTGCCGCCCCGAGATAATCGCTGGCATCTGGAGCCCGCAACAAGGCTATTGTTCACGGCCGCACCGCCCAAACTCTAAATCCGCGCTGGTAGTTGCCTCCCACCCATTCTCCCATCATTGCAAGTATCCCTTTTTTTCTTTTTCCTTCCCACCCCGCGGCTTCCCTGGGTTTCGGCCATGCTTCCATCGACGCCATCTGTCTCTGCTCACAGCGCCCGTCGCGCGTCTCTGGCGGAGTGAGGCTAACAGAGGGGCACGATCAGATAACACGCAGGCAGGCAAACAGCGCCGCCCGTCCAGTTGCCCGCCCGCCCAGCCCCGCCTGCATACGCCCGTTACGGTGATTGCCTACTGTGGGCTTGCTGACTCACCAGCACTGCCGACCCAGCCTATAAATCCTCCCCTGCCCCTCGCCCTCCTCTTCCTCGTCCTTCTTGTCTCTCCCCTTTCCCTCACCCCCCCCTAAAAAAAATACACCCCTCCTAACACAACATAAACAATCTAACCTACATTTCCTCCGCCCCACCACACCACATACTAACCCCCCCCACACACTGCGACGGCTTCATAACGCCGCCTTGCCCCGCATCTTTTATCTGTGCTCTAATTAATAGGTAAGGCATCCGCCACAACGCGTGCCACTTTTGATTTATTCACTGCCACACACCCACTCCCGAAACTGCACCCATAATTACACCGTCCCTGCGCCATCACTGCCCGCTGCATCCTTTTTAACTGAATCGAGTCATAATTACACATTGCAATTGTCGCCCTCAATCTCATACTTACATTCTCCCCAGGACACAATATTCCCAGGGCGGTACTTTAAGGCTTTGCTCTTTCGCCGTGCCAGGGATTGAAAGAGTGGACAGACATAATAAAATCAGCGGCCAATTTTCAACGAATACGTTCATAGTCCATGGCAGTGATGAGTTCCCAGGCGAATCCCAATAACGACCATACTAAGGCTACTGCTCCTGTTGCGGCAGAAAACGCACAGTCAGAAGAGACGATGGCGATGGACTTGGATGTCAACGGGTGAGTTTGCCCTCTTCCTTGTCTTCCTGCCTGAGTTTGTCCATTCTGGTCTGCCCCCTGCCACACTTGCTGCCGTGTCATCGTACCGCGCTCGTCCACTATCTCACAGTGGGTGTCGTGGTGCAATGGCGTGGTGCGTAGGTTGTCGGTCGGTGTGCGTGGGTAGAAGATTCGATACCTGTCTTGATTTTTATTCTATTTTCTCCTGCAATGTTTAGTTTGAATCACTTGTATTTACATTTCCTTATTTAAACCTTTAGAACCAACAAACAAGATGATTCGTCCACTCCAAGAGACACTGCTCCATTGCCATCATCATCGCTGAATGAAGCTGGTAATTCAAATGTAAATGGGAAGGCATTAAATGCACCACCTTCGCCGCCCATTCCAACACCACCACTTCAAATTTCAGTTGATGGCACGCAAGACCTGTCTGACTTCCACATCACTTCACCGCCAGGTAATGCACCTGTGGGACACGGAGCTGACTTCAGAAGCAGCCCTCGCCCTGGCGACGAAGCCGTTTCCCCCGGTACACGGATGGACATGGATGACGACGAACTCGTGTCTCCACTCACCAATCTTCCGCCTAAAAGCACATCCGAAAATTCTAAATCATCCTCAGAAAACAAAACAAAATCATCCTCAAAACCGACACGACCCACCGTCAACACTGACCACGAAATGGGCGATGCTCCGGCGTCAGTTAAGACCGGCCGAGAACGGGAAGAGGACGAAGAGATGGATTTCGACGAACGACCATCGAAGCGAGCAAAGACAGACGAACCGAGTGAGACTCCGACAGTGTCTCAATCCACAGACACTGGGCCAATGTCAAAGGTTCAGGTCAAATTTGCCCATGGGGTCATTCGAACTATTAGACGGACAAAAGACTCTGGACCCTTTTTGCAGCCTGTAGACCCAGTGAAGCTCAACATCCCCACCTATTTTGATCTTGTCAAACATCCAATGGATCTGTCCACGCTTGAAAAGAAGTTATCTACTGATCAATATGCGAATGTTGAGGAGTTTACAAAGGATTTCAAGTTGATAATATCAAATTGCATTGCCTTCAATGGCCCTGACCATCAGGTTACCGAAATGGCGTTGGGGATTGATGGTACTTTTGAGCGACAAATGAAGACCATGCCGCCAGCAGATCAACCAGATGCTTCGGATAAGAAGTCTCATAAGAAGGGTACCAGTAGTAAAGGAAGTGGCAGCAAGGCAAGCTCTACAGCACCAAAACCTGCTCGCGCAGCGAAGGCTCAGACGCCCATTGCAGCAGCAGCTTCACCACCTCCACCACCACCACCTGCTCCTGTACCTGCCCCTGCTGTTGCACCTCCTCCAAAGGCGGCGAAGGCAAAACAAGTCCCATCAAAAGCTCCCAAACGTGAAAGCAAGTCATTGACGCAATCACAGACCTTTGCGCTAGATCCTTCTGGCATGCCTACAATTCGTCGGGAATCCGTTCAGAGTGATGGCCGGCCGAAACGGGAGATACACCCACCCCCCCCACGAGATTTACCATACAACGATGTCAAGCCCCGAAGAAAGAAAACTGCTGCGGAGCTAAAGTTCTGTGATCAGGTTCTCAAGGAACTTTTGAAAAAGCAACATGAGGCCTATGCCTACCCTTTCTATGCGCCGGTGGACCCAGTTGCTTTGAATATCCCAGATTACTTTAGAATAATCAAGAAGCCCATGGACTTGAGTACGATGCAGAACAAACTCAAGACGAATCAATATGACAGTGCAAATGATTTTGAAGCTGATATGCGCCTGATGCTTGCAAACTGTTACAAATTCAACCCTTCCGGCACTGCCGTAAACAACATGGGCAAGAAAGTGGAGGAGATTTTCAACAAGAAATGGTCCGAAAAGGTTGCTTTCATTCAGAGCCAGAGTGGAAGTAGGTCACCTGTATCTGCTTCCCCGGCTCCTGAAGAAGATGAAGAGATGAGCGGGGAGGAAGGGACAAAAATCGCTGAGCTACAGAAAAAACTGGAAATGATGCAAGATGAAATCCAAAGAATGAAGAAAGAAAAGAAGAAGACACCCCCAACATCGTCACAAAGCAATCGCAAGGGCAAGAGTGGGCCTGCAACCGCCGGAAGTCGCAAGAACTCTATCGCCACCCCTGCTGCTCCTCCATCGAAGAAAAAGAAAGTTGGCAAGAAGGCGGACGAAATCCCGGTGCTCACGATGGAACAGAAGACTGAGCTCTCTCAAAGGATCAATTTACTCTCGGCCAGCAGAATGATGTATGCTACTAAACTAATTCAGGATAACATGCCAAATCTTGCTGTACGTTTACCCGTGAAATCGCAAACTCCATCATTTTCCCAATGCTAACAGGTTCTCTTTGCAGGACGATGATGAGATTGAACTGGACATTGATGAACTCTCCCCCGAAATTTTGTACAAGCTGCACCAATATGTCTCAAAGCACGCACCTCCTGTGCCGGTCAATGTGGATTACGGTTATGTTCCGCCACCTCCGCCTCCACCTCCAAGTGCACCAAAGGCAAAGGCGGCGCCCAGGCCAAAGAAAAATAAGCCCATGAGCGCAACGGAGCAGGAAGCAAAGATCAAAGACCTCAATGCCAAACTTGCTGCGTTTGAGAATCCTGGTCTTGCTCGCCAAATGAGCGGCGGTTCAGTCAGTGGTGCCACTGGTGGAGGAGCCACCGCTTCACACCAACAGACTCAGCAACAACACAATCAGGGTACACAGGAAGAAGAAAGTGACAGTAGTGATGATGATGAGAGCTCTGGAAGTGAGAGTGAAGAGGAGTAAAGGGAATTGGGGAAAAAGTAACGACGGAAAAAGAGGATACCTACATTTGCACATCCATGTTGAGTGTCATGTGTGGTGTATGTGTGTGTGTGTGTGTGTGTGTTTGCGTGTGTGTGTCTGGATGTCTTTGATGGATCTCGGTGTGTGAACTATGTGTGTGTGTTTATGTGTGTTTGCGAGATGGAAGGTGTGGACAAATTTGCTGGGGGGGTTGGGAGTTTCTATTTTGCTTTTGCTTTTTCATCACTGCTCTTCGTCTGAACCATTCCCATTCCATGCTTTTCATTTTTTTTTTTTCATTTTTATCTATTCTTTGTGCTTATTTGCCACCTCTTGCTTTTTCTACATTTTCGGGTGCTACTCTTGTATTTTTTTCTCTTCTTTGATTCTTCCTTTTTTTTTTTTTTTTTCTTCATATAAATAGCTTTTTTTTTTTTTTTTTTTTGCTTTTTGCTATGATGTTGAGCTTCTTTATTTGCAATTCTTCATGTCCCACCTACAACCGCCCACTACCACCACCATCGCACACCTTCAAAGTTATACTGTTACTTACTACTACTATTACTACTACTACTACTATTACTACATCACTTCTAGAAGTACGTCTACTACCGAATACCAATTACCGATTACTCGAGCCATATCTATCTACATGCTTATACCATGTATGTACTGTAAAGATCCATCCATCCCTATAAGCCATATGTATGTCATAGACGTACTTTTTCCTATTTCCGACTGCTAAGGAGTAAGAAAATTCGAACATACAAAGTACATACCTTCCGCAGGGGGTGAGTACTCGTTACTGACAGAAAGTCCTGCACAAGACCGGGGGGTCAAAAGTCTGTGCGAATGATGATTTTGTATGTGTTTCCCCCCCCTGGCATAGGCCTTCGCACGGTTATGTCTTGTGCAAGACTTTCTGTCAGTAACGAGTATAGTACTTGGGGCAGCATCTGATAGCGTCACTCACTCCCTTCTCGGGAACGATGCTCACTACTACTTCCTTTACTTTACATTTTATCGGCTCGGTTTCTAGCTGATCTCGTTCTATAATATAAGCTAAGCTTCGCTTTCGAATTCTGTACCCCTTATGCTACTCTTTTTTTTTTTTTTTTTTTTTTTGAATCTCGGAATATAAATCTACTACTTAACCTACCTACCTAAGTAGTGCTCGAGCTCGAGACATGTTGGCAGGGCCAAGTAGGGCGCCTGTGGCATGTGGCATGTACAAATATGACTAGTACTATAGCTATACATCTCCTCTTCCTCTTCCTCTTCCTTTTTTTCCATTTTCCGCTTCTTCCATTAATATTTCTGGCCATGGTATTATAATTAGATCCGATATATACCTATTCATATGCATCATTGATTTGTTTTTCTAGATCTAGATCTACTTAGATCTTCTTTCGCGCGGATTTAGCTATACTTTCAATTTTAAATTATTGATACTTGACTACCTACGGCCTAGGTAGGTATGTAGCAAATATTCCTATAATTATATAGGTAATTATAAAGATCGAGACCCCTTTGACTTTATAGTTACCCTTTTTCTTGTCTTTTTTTTGGGGGGGTGGGAAATCTATGGTGGGACAAATATACAAAAAAGTCAAGCGATGCATACATTATGTATGTATTATCCAAATACAAGCAATCCCCAATATTAAATATTAATGCAAAGGCAATACTTACGCTTCAAGGTCATGCATGATTGACGCCTTTTATAATTATTACTATTGAGTAATATTTATAGTGTCTTTTGTCTTTAAGGGCAAGATTACAAGATTACAAGATTTTCAACTTCTTACAAGCCAGGACAGACTGGAGGAAGAAAGTGTATACGTATCTGCAACCTTTCAAAAAATTGTATGGGAATTCGAACTGAACTGAACTGCATTATTCATTATATACAAAATTTGAATCTTTCACTCTTTTGATCATGAATGGCCATGGTCTGACAAGTAGATTAATATTTTTGGCCTGTAAACGTTAACCGTGGAATCTTAGTTTTGGGGGATATGGGGGGGGGGGGGGTTAGGCCCGCACGCATGAACAATATCAAAATTTATAGGTATCATATCTATATCTATAGCTATACGTACGCGTGAATATCATGAATTGAGATTTGGATTTAAATCTTGAATCGATAAATCAATTGCAACACTAGCGATATATTAGGCCTAATGGGTACCGGTGTGGGATATAAAATTTAAACATGTACAGGTTTATCAGGTGATCTAGACAAGAACATTGATATCCATTGCCAGATGTAAATATGAATGAAAAAAATAAAAAAAAAAATAAGCAAGCAATTGAGTTCGAGCTTCAGGTGGGAAAAAAAAAAAAAAAGAAAAGAAAAAGATGCCGCTCAAAGGTTTACAACAAAAAGTGTACAAAAGATAAAAAGAGGATAAAAAAAACAGTTGCCTACCACCTCCCCCTCCTCCCTCCCCTCCCGCTCCTCCCAACCCCCTCCTTCCGCACCAAGATATCCACAACCTCCCAAAACTCATCCACCTCGACCCTCCCCCCGCCAACCTCATCGACCCACAGCCCAATCGCCTCTCTCCTCTTACGATCCTCGGTCTTCTCCGCAGAACTACTCCCACCACCGCCAACTTTCTTCCACCCCCCCCCAGGAACCCCCCCAACCCCCCACCCCCCCTCCCACATACTCAACCACACCGCCGCCACCGCAATCGTCCTCCCACTAAACCCGCCCCTCCCACCAATCCACCTACTCGCCCTCAACACCCACCAGCGACTGCCCCTACCACACCCCGTCTCCTCCACCTTGACAACCCCACACTCCTCCGCCTCGTCCAGCGTATACTCTCTCCAGTCCTCCGTCTCGCCATACCTCCTCCTCCCCTCCGTGGCGAGCGTCTTCTCCAGGATCCGTGGGAGGTAGAGGTACGCGAGCGGGAGGTATATATTGAACGCGAGCGCGCGGAGGAGGATGAGTTCCGTGCGGACGAGGGTCGTGCGGAGCGCGTCGTAGTGGTGCGAGGGGTATGTCAGGGGCGGGGATGTGGGGTGGAGGATGCGGTGCGCGGGGAGGAGGATGTCGCGGAGGCGGCGGGGGGATTCGGTGGATTTGGTGGAGAGGGAGAGGGAGGCGAGGGAGAGGGTCGGGAGGTCGAGGGTGAATTGGGGGCTTCGGGGGGGTGGGTTGTGGTGGTGGTTGTGGGAGCTGGTGCTGGGGGGGTAGGTGAGGCGGTACCAGCGGAGGTAGCGGTGGATGTAGAGGTAGGCCGTTGTGAGGGTTTCGTCTGGTCTGATGGGAGAGTTAGTATACAATTAAGGGCATAATAATAAAAATGAAGGGGTAGAACTCACAGCCGTAAAATATCGCACAGCAATGCCAGGAAATCAAATGTCTCGTTCAACTCCTCCTGCTCATCGTCGCAATCACTATCCTCCTCGCTGCCATCAACCTCCACCTCCAACTTCACCCCCCCAGGCCGATCGCCATCCTCCTCCTCATCACCATCATCATCATCATCGTCGTCGCCGTCCTCGTAATCGTCGCCATTCCGACTACGACTCCGGCTCCCGCTTTTATGTGTGCCTTTCCTCCGCTGCTGCTGCTGCTGCTGTCTGCGCACCCTCCGCCGCCGCCGGGGAAGAAGGACAAGTGGGCGCTCGAGCACGGGCAGGTCTTCCTCGTCCTCCTCCTCCTCCTCGTCGTCGTAGTCGCCTTCGTCGCTGGAGTGGCGGCCGCGTGCGGCGCCGGGGGAGGGCGCTGGCGGGGGGACGAAGCGGCGGTTTGTGCTTGTGCTTCTGCTGTGGTTGTTGTTGTGTTGTTGCGGTGGTGGTGGTGGTGGTGGGGGGAGGAGCGAGGGATGTGCCTGTGTGGCGTTGAGCATTTCCGTGTCGCTATCGTTTTCCGGCATTGTGTTTGCTGAGGTGTGTAGGGAGTGGAGGCAGGAGGTATTGCGTGGTGTGGTGAGCTTGTAGGTAGAGTAGTAGGTAGATTATCTCCAGCAGGAGGTATGTGCTTCGAGACGTCACGTGCTAGGGTATGTGTTTGTAAACGTTATCGCAGTGAGTTGGCGATGATGATGGTGATGATGATGATGATGAGCATGAACGTATAACCCCCCCGATGTCCCCCAGCCCCTGTCCCGGCCCCTGAATATACAGTCGGGATGTGTTGGGCGAGAAATCCGCGGAGACTCGTGTGGTAGTGTTGGTGGTGTAGGTGGTGGTTGGTGGTTGTGTCGGGCTGCCTCAGGGTCTGTCAACTGTCACTCTGGCCGGCCGACCGAATGATCGCCAGGGACCCAGCCAGCCGACTGCAAGCCAGCACACCCGCCCCGCGTACGTGGTATCGATGATCGATCGCCTTATCTTATCGATAAGATCTCCTGCAATCAATCAATCGAAACAACCCCCTTTCGGTATCCCAAGCTGCCCGCTAGTGCTCCGCGAATCATCAGAACCATGAGAACCCTCTACGGCTTCGGCTCCAACCTCCACCACCACCACGACCCCAGCCCCGCCGCAGCCCCGCTCATACACGCCCCGGCCCCACTATTCGCGGATCTCCATGACGCAAGGGTCGTGTATGCCGGTTTATCAGATGTCTTGTGTGAGTCTCTTTTATAATTTGAATTCTGCAACATGTTTGACTATATACAAATTTACATATTCTCCCCGAATGGTCAATTGCAATTTCAGTCAAAGAAAAAAAAGAATCATAACTGACGATTAAATTGATCATGATATAAAAATCGATGTATCCACAGACTCGATAACCCCAAAATCCTCAGCCCAGGAAATGCTAATCCTGAGGGGTATCACGGCGTATACAATCAACACCTCCTCCTCCTCCCCGGAGAACACCACCACCACCACAACCTCCCAATGGGAACTCCATCTTCCCCACCCCACTTCCCCTTCCCCTTCCCCTTCCCCCTCCACATCCTTCAAAATCCACCACGCAATCGGCTCCTCCACCGGCGAATTCCTCGGCCTAGTACTCCACGATGAACAAGCCCCCCCAAACCAAGCCCTCCTCCTCCACCACAACCCACACACCCACCCCCACTTAACATGGACCCCCATCACCCCCTTCCTGGGGGGCGACCAACACCAAAAAAAAGCCATAATAACAGACCTCTCCCTCAGCGGCACCGGCGAAGCCGCATTCATAACCTACACCCCATCTGAATCACAATACACCCTCCACCTGACCACCCCCTCCTTCCCCATCGCATCCCCCCTCCCCCTCCCCCTCACACTAACACCCACAACCTCCTACCCCCTCCCCCCCCACTCCACCCCGCTCTCCCTCACATCCACAATCTGCTCCCACGCCCTCCTCCTCCTCGAAAACCAAAACCACAATCCGAATCCGGTGGTCTACACCCTCGGCGACCCGCGCCACCCGGGGCTATTACTCCATCCCGAGCCCGAGCCCGAGCCCGAGATCGAGGATGGAGATGGAGATGGGAAATGGAAAGGGAATAATCAACAAGAACCCTCGCTCCTCGCCCTCGCTCCCCCCTCCCTCGACGGAATCCCCTCCCTCACGCACCTAACCTCCTCGCAGTGCGGCGCGGGGTGGTATATCGCCGCCCACACCTCCCCCGAGAAGGGAGGTGGGGGAGGGATATACATATTTGGCGGGCGGAGGGGGCTAGGGAGGGAGTCCGACCACCTAAATTTGAAGAAACTTGCTGGGGGGGAGGGGGAGGAAGAGGAGGAGGAGGAAGATGTTTACCTCGTTACATGTCCCCAGGCCCAGGGTCGGTGCGAGGGAGGAGGAGGTGGGGGGTGGAATGAGGAGAGGGAAGAAGAGGAAGACGAACCACACACCCTCGCCCTCGGAACACACCACCTCCTTCTCCTCACGACCCGCGGGAAGGTGTATTCCTGTGGGAGGGGGGCGGAGGGGCAGCTTGGTCGTGGTGGTAGTGTAAGCTCGAAAACGTGGACGGCTATTAATCTCCCAAGGGGAAGGGCACTCGGCGTCTGGGCCGGGGGGTGGGGGAGTTGGGTGTTGGTCGATCATGGCGATGAGGGTACCGGTGATGAGGATCACGAATAAGCTTCACCCATATGATGAAGCTACCTACCTATCGATAAACAGTCATAGCCATCATTAGTAGATTGATTGATCTTAAAAACTTGCATTCGTCGTGAGTAGAGATAGTCTCGTTCCCAGCCCCTCATAGAGGAGGTGCACGGGGTCCAGAAGTGTGAAAGTAGAAAGTGCGGAAAGTGCGGAAGGTGGGGAAATGGGGAATGAGAAGCTTGTAATTATAACTGACTTTTTTTTCCGAGAAAAAAATGTGTGAAGGAGTGCAGTTATGGTGAACGAACGTTGTACTACGGTAACATGTACGTACAGCAAGGTGCCGTGGCCGGATATCAGGGTAAGTGGTAAGTACTATTGGGATATAGTGGGAGCACGGGACTAGGTACTACGGTAGAGGCTAACAAGGCTTGAAGCTACAAGATACCTAAGTAGATACCTAAGTACCTAGGTAGTTAGTCTCATTCTTACTAGGAGGTAGATTATAAAGGGCGCTCTAGATTCCCATGCGATTATCTCAAGAGACAAGGGAGCTCCAAAATGTGCGAGGGGTTGCATTGGGACGAAACTACACAAATGGCAATAACACAGGACATAATTGTGGTAATCAATCACACATAAATTGTTTTGGCAGGACCTCACATCCAATTCACGCGCACTGGAAGCATTTCGAGATGATGACCGCTGGGCAGAGAGCGAGGCAGGCTATGCATTTGATGTTTAACGAACGAATTTCATGAAGATTTGGTATGAATGATTGATGCTTTTCTGGGGGGGATGTCTTCTGTGGAAGGGAACAGAGATAAGCTGTGTAAACGGTGATGGTAATGTAATGCAGTATGACGATTCCTTTCGTCTGTATACCATTTTTTGACAAATAAGAAATTCCCTTTTCCACCCGTCATTACGTCCCAATCAAATGCAAACGTGATTTGAACCGATAATCGCCATAACCAGATCCCATAAAAAAAATTAATCAAAAAACATGAAAACGCAAGCCCTCTCAAGGACCGGAAAAAAAGACTGATATTTCTTTTTGTGACAAAATCCAAGCCCTAACCCCGAACGAAGCCCCAGCAAGAATGAAAAACGTTTGAAAAACAATGCGATAGCTGTTCCAAGTACCCAGTAACGTATCTGAAAGCCACAGCACACCTTTTTGGCGCACTGTAACCGGTTGCGATACGTTTATCTGTAGCGCCTGTGGTTGTGAAAGAAACGGGTTAGCGCTATATTCAAGCAAGAAAAAGGGAATAATGTAAGCGTACCAGTAGCTCTCGGTGTTGAGTCTCTTCCAGGTCTTTCTCCTTCCAGCGGTGGTCTTGTTGTATCTGTGACCCTTGTTGAGACCACGAGACTTCTTTCCGGTGGCGGTGAGGCCGCGGGATTCTCTGTGCTTGTGGACTGGCTTGACGATCCAGTTGATCCTGGGGTCGCGGCGGATGGCCTTGTGCTGGGGGTCGACGAGGATAATCTCGAAGTACTTGTAGGTGGAGTCCTGGTTGACCCAGTAAGAGTTGAGAACCCTCAAGTTGGCACACCTGCGTCCAACACGCTCCTCGGCGGTGGACTTGAGCGAACGCTGGTACTTGAGCTGGTTGACTCCCTGGTTGGTGGGCTTTCCGAAAGTGGCACCCTTCCTGACTGGCTTCTTGCGGTTACCACGTCTAACACGGATACGGTAGATAACGTATCCTTGCTTGGCCTTGTAACCGAGACGGCGGGCCTTGTCAGGGCGGGATGGGCGAGAAGCTCTGTGGATGACATCTAGGCAATGGGCGTAATGTTAGTACGAGAGAAATCTTGAAATATGCCGGCACATGACTTGGAGGGGGCTAAAACTTACTGAGGGTCCTCAACTCCCAGCATCTCACACGGAGCAAGAATCGCAGAACATCAGACTGCTTCTTCTTTTGAAGTTCCTCGACGTACTTAAGGGCTCCCATTTTCTGGTTCTAACGATTCACCCAATAGGGGCACAACTCGAATTAGAAACCATGTTTTCCCAAAAAAATATTCAAGAAAACAAGAAAAGAATTTTTTCAATGTCCCCTCTGCACAGCCTTCATTTCTCGGCCATAAGTTCGAGAGCGTTGAGCGAGCAGAGGATCGAATGAAGGGGGGCTCGTTTTGGTGGATTTTGCATTTCTTTGTGCGTACCTTTGTTGTTTAATCGTCTCGTGGTCGTTTGGCGGGTGTCGTCGGGGGCGTTGCGGTCGCTCCTACACTCAATTCCTCTAACAGATGGGAATAGTACCGAATCTGTGGTGGGAGCCAGTGGTTTCTTTGGCGCCAAGAGTTTATTGCCAGTCCTAGCCCCGACTTGAGGGCTTGCCCTATCGTGTCACGTGGGTGATATCCGTTCAATTTTTAGCACGTCCCAAGTAGGAAATAGGCAAATCGTTTATACTTTCGTCGGCACTTGGAAACATGTGAAATCCAGGGTCCAACTCCATGCGATGCTCTGAATTAGTGGGACGAGTTCATGAATTCGCCGTCTTTGCGATGCAATTGTTCCCCAAAGGCCTAATTATAAGCCTGTAGGCACTTCCCATCGCAAATCATGATCATTTCGGCTTCCAAAGCACACAATCTGCACCTTTTATGCCAAAAGCTAAAAAAAAGAAACTTACGGCCGCAGATGAGGCTGCTCAAAACAGGTAGATAGAGGAGGTAACACTTTAATTTCTGGCATTGCCTTATCCCCAGCCCCTCGTAGAGATCTGACATGTCTTCTGAAGGAGTCACATTGTAGGAGATCATGTATATAAATGTAACCTAACCTCTTGCCTTATCGGTGTATGTGCCACTTGACTGCCGATGTGCGAGAGGGTGGCGCACACATTATCGCAATTCTATGGAGATTAAATGTGATCACGCTTTCCAAGCGGCTTCTGAAACACTTTTTCTATTCTATGTAATGCCATCGGGAGGTCGTGTGTGTTTCTTGGTAGCATGGATGCAGCAGCAAGTACTTGTAAACTAAAGGGTTCCTTCAGTAGGAAATTTCAGAGCTAGTCTCTAGCTTTGAGATCTAGAACTATCTTCAACCGAAGAAACAGGAATGAGACTTAGGAAACAAAAATGGGCGTGGTTTTTGTGGAAAGAATTAGTGAAAATTATCCAAGTATGGATTTATGCATCGAAGGAGTAGAAAAGTCTAAGATGATGTCGCGATCGCTAAATTTCGAGTTACCCTGAAAACCCTTGAAATCTCCATAAATGAAACAGCCGGTCTTTCTGCAGCTGCTCCCCGTCTAGCGATGAATTTGAGAAGAAAGTATGCATCGATTCGACTGCACTGAAGTCTACATACTCGACAAGTAGATCCGGTAACTCCATTCCCAGATAGATATCTTCTAAATAATTTTTCAGGCAAGTGGTTTTGCTCGTAATTATGTAGAGTACGCCTAATCCAGAAGTACCGGTATACCGTGAGCCTTACATGCAGTCACAATTAATTCCATTGACGACTTGTTTCAGAAACCACACATGCTCCCAGTAACGTAACACAGTTATAGGGGTTCGCAAGGCAATAGTATAGGGAAACGGAATCAAACCGTTAACCGTTGCTCCAAGAATTATGACTGACATCTCAGTCAATATGCGCATGGAATGTTGATCAACCATAGTCTGCCTCCAAAATGCCTTCAAAGATGCATCCCATGGTAGGAAACCTTTACCATCTTGAGGATACTCACACATGAGGACTCCCAAAGAGTGTTCTCGCTGTGCCCAGCTCGATGAGTGTGCTTCTGCCCGAAGTATAAGTTAAGACTACCTAAAGTAGTTCCCTATTAAGCATAAGTTTTATCAAATAAGCAACCCTTTGAAACCAAGGACACGCCTTGCGGAAAGAAGAAGCCTTACGTTCTCGACTTTGAAAAAAAAAATTACTGATAGGCATGCATGCACCTCTAGTGTTCTCTCCGGTAGGTAAATGACGGACAGTGATGGTGATGTTCTGCCGGCCCCCATCTTATCTGCATTTCAATCCTGTGGGATGCGCATCACTCTGCCTGGCGCGCCAACACCATTTTTGGCCACTGCGACAAATTTGTGATCTCAAACTGGGGTTGGTACTTTTACATGTTCTTGAAGTTAAGTCTGACCGCTAATGTCCTGATGCTACATGATAATCTGCGCATGTTCGTATTTGGCACTCAAGGAAGGAACTCGCCAAAAGAGGAAGTAGTACTTCCTCTATCGGTTCTAGTTCGATGTCCTACTGCGGGTTGGTGGATATAGCCTTGCTTGACTGGTGACATCGTGCCTGTGATCGACGCATGGCCGGCAGTGAGGTTGAGGCCTAAGAGAACATCTGCACACCGAACTTGAATCACTTACCGTAAGAACCTTTTAGGTTCGAAGCTAAGAACCTTTATACTCCGAGATCTGCTGCTTCTGAGAACTTCAATTTTTTTTTTTTCTTTCTTTTTTTTTTTTCGAGAGCCAGACATGCCGACGGCCCAAACTAACCTGGCTTAAATGGTGATCATATTTTTTTTCTCTGTTTCAGAAACCTCGAAGCACAGTAGATATTGCTGATTAGCAAAATATTAATACCCCCAATCCCCTCTCCAGCTGCAGGATGACTGTATATACTATTGGTATACGGTACCTAGTGGGTAACGGTATCCGAGAAATAGTCTCATGAGAACAAGGTTCAAGTCTGGGAAAATTTTCATGGTTAGGATCGATACCATTACTCGTGAACGTGGAGCTTTTATGTGTATACTTACCTACCTTAAGTGGACTGACATGAGCAGAGCAGCGTTCGTTCATGGAACTAGTGAGGTCGAAAGTGCGAGAAACCCTGTAGATTTATCGAATGCTTGATTGCCAATGATGATTCTTGAACAGCTATAAGTGAGTATATTCGTCCAATGGGGTTGTAAATAAACTATCGTAGGCCAATAGCCCTCCGGAAGGGTCAACATGACACGGCTCCGGCATACCTGCATCCAATACACTTTTTTTGGTGGATGTTGATACTCTAGCCTTGATTCTTGTAATTCGCTTGCTTGTACCGCTCCATGGAAAATAAATCCTTTGACCAGGGAGCTTTCGTACCTGTGTGATCGGTACTAGCCCTCCGTTTCGATATCGACGATCATACCCCATATGGAGCCGATATCGCAGCAAAGGATGCAGATGGCGCACGCAGAGTCCCCTCCAAAACGATGATCATCCAGCTCCAATGCAAATCATGCTTGCATTTCAGCCCCCTCTATCCCCGCCCTCGCTAGGATTGGTATTCGAGCAAACAAACATGACCCAACCCCCACCCAGGACCCCCGCCAACACTTATCTGGAGCGTGCATGGATATGGATATGGATTTTGATGTGAATAGGGTGGGTGGCTGTTTCTTCCAAAGTTAGCCCTGCCATTTGCATTGACGGCCGGCGCCATGGATGGGCGGATTACAAGCAGAACGTACCTGGCGCAGCGCAACTCGAGAAAATAAATGGTAGGTATGTAGGTACTGCATTTTCGTCTAGGTAGGTAAGCCTATGGTTGACAGAGAGATGTTAGTTCAATGTCTACCAACTGTCAAAGCGGCCAAGTTCATAGAAGTAAAGGAAGTGGTAGCTAAGCGCCGAGGGTGAGTCCTAGGGTGTAGCCTGGAGTCTGGGTAAGATAGCAAAGGGGGGGGTCTTCTGAAGAATGGGAGCAACACAGAAGCTGCTTTTCTCGTGTACCGTAGATGGCTCGGCCCGGCTAGAATTTGTACTGCAGCATCTGTGATAGATATATGGGCTCGAGGAGGCGGGGACGAGAGGGGATCTGGAGGCTCGCCTAATGCTGGGACGATGCTACGTTTTCGAGACTAGCTACGTTTAACGAGCTCG
This sequence comes from Peziza echinospora, assembly GCA_024516245.1. Taxonomy (NCBI): domain Eukaryota; kingdom Fungi; phylum Ascomycota; class Pezizomycetes; order Pezizales; family Pezizaceae; genus Peziza; species Peziza echinospora. Next base: position 602,604 of record JAJLQT010000022.1, on the reverse strand, counting down.
GGTAAAAGAATGAAGGCACAGTACTTGGGCACAGGAATATATGGGCACGAGACTACTATGAGGCAGAGTAATCACAGGTACCAAAAATATTACCACAGCTCCGCCTTCCTTATTTGGCACGAGAACATACAATACCCACAATATGCCTCGCTTTCAGAGACTGAACTTCCTCACAAAGTCCGGAATATCTCCAAGCCTCCAAAAAACCCACCGACCATGCTACGGCCATATTCCCACGCTATGCACCCTTTTCGAAGTCACTCACTCCCCTCCTTACACTCCCTTTCCATGGAAAAGCCACACCCCAGCAATACCCCAGCCCCGAGATGTGACAACCCAGCCAGGCATCATCCTCATGATTATTCCCTCCTTCGGCTTACTATTTTCCTTTTTTTATGGTGGCCATTTATGTGCTGAAGCAGAATTCAAGAATTGAAAATTTTACTATCTCTGATGCCCATGCAGCGAAACATTATTTCATAAATGGAGAGAGGAAAAGCAAAGTGGAAGGGAATCAAAAAATGTGACGAATTCAGCAATAGAGCTAAAGAAAGGGACAGACAGACAAGCAAGCAGACCACAAATCAACGTTCATTCGAACCAAAGCACGCATCCTCTGCCTACCTACCTACCTTGAAAACCTTACAGCCCTGGCTCCATCTTTGAACCCCTCCTCCTCCTCCTCCTCCCACTCAAGATCCGAGCACCGACCCCAATCACCAGGCATTCTTTCGTGGCCTCCACCAACCAGATGTTGTGCGGCCTCAAAACGCAAGCTCCCTCCCACCAAGCCAGGACATTCTTGAGCCCCAGCCGCCCAGTTGGCCTATCTGGTCATCCCCTGGGGAGGATGTGCAGGCTGCAGTTGCAGCGGGATGTCGTAATCACATGAATCACAACCAGAAAATAGCTTTTCCAGTGTGGGTGGCCGGGGTCTTTGAAAAGGGCAGGCAAGGGGGGAAGTGGTCGGGGACACTGATTGCCTATTACCAAGAAAAAATATTGCTCGTCGATTATGTTGGTTTGAAAAATGGTGAAAATTTCGGCGTGTGAGAGCTACATTTGCCGACTCTCTCAAATAACTCATCTTGAGTTCAGCAGTGCTTTTATTTCAGTATGCACAATCGACGGTCATACGACGTTGCTATCTGAACAATACAACGAGGTGAATGGCCTTACCCTCACCCCTACTAACTTGAAATTCTCGTTATGGCTGAAATGCATACACATATCTGCAGCTGCATGCCAAATTTAGTTTGAAAAAAACAAGCAACAACTGTTCTAGGTTATAATATCGCCCTGTCAACTGGCCATGGTATCATCAAAATATGAAGATAATTAAATAGTTTGGGAGATTATGTCGAAGGCATGTATGCTTTTGGAAACACCTGCCTCTATCTTCACTCTCATATATTCCGGCTCATGTGCCGAGAAATAAAATATGATTATAGCTATAATATCATCTACACTCAACCAGTGCACATGCGGAAAGATGGATAAGGAATTTTTTCCTTGCCATGTTCACAAATTGGACCCACCCCCCCCGCCTCTACTTGAAAAAAGCATTATCTTCGTTAATCGCGAATAGGCAAGTACCTCCTATAGCCTCGGAAAAACCGAATAAAAGGAATACTGACTTTATACTTGATGCTTTCTTGCTGTGAGTGTTAGTATGCACGCTGCAGATCGATCCAGATGCGATTGGCAGGCAGTTGAAGTACAGATAAATGCTAAGCAGTACTGAAGTACTTCTTATTCGGGTTGTTATTGTCCAATATATCCTATGTAAGTAGCTACCTGGTAGCGCTCATCCATTGCCAATTATAGAAACATGTGTGAGGAGTGTGCCCTAGGCGGGGATCCTGGGCTTGAAATCTTTCCCACCAAGTATGAATTTACTTACATGCTTGTTATGTACAGCGTTTTTATTTATCCAATACTTGCCTTTACATATACTAACATAAAATACAATTACCATATGTGCAGGGAAACTCTCATATACTATTGTTATGAATTCAAAGCGGTTTTCTGGCCATGGCACGGATGACACTTGAGCTTTATATATACTGAAATCAGGCAGCATGTCTACGGACACAAGCCTCATAAGCATATCGATAATAAGGGCGCATCGAGACAAAGAACTACCCTACTTGGTACCTATGCAGCTTTTCCTCCTCGAAACCATCCACGGTCTCGGACCTAAAGCTAATACTACGTGAGAAATTTCCATGTAAAATGCTAATGGTAGTTTTTATCTTTACTGGTAGCTTATGAAGTAGGCAAGGATCCTTGAAGGAAGTACTACCCTATTCCTAGGAAAATACAACAAAATCTTTCATGCTATATCCCTCCCACGGCACTGGATCACGATGTTATTTGCAACCCACATGGCACAACCTGTTTAGGTAGTACTTCTTGGTAGTACATCTGGAGTCCTACCTAGGGTATGCTAGCATGCTCTTTCCTTGTGCCGATTTTGCACGTGTGTTTGAAGGCCTGTACCACTGCCATTGGGTCTACGTTAGTACCTATTAGGTCTACGTCAGTACCTATCAGGCATTTATAGCATGAGCACCCGAGTACTCGAGGTACGATAACTAGATC